>JMRO03000057.1:0-331084 GCA_000743665.3 Scytalidium sp. 3C | reverse complement strand
CGTTGGATTATTTATTGTGCTCTAGAGTACATAGTCAAGCTGTGACCCGTCATTACTTGAGGTACACAAAATTTTAGAAATGAAGAGATGCTCATTTACAAATCTCTGCGAACACACCGCATAATCATCCATCCCCAAAGAATAGACGAGTAAATAATAAGTAACCGTCAAACTTGTCAATACTACTCCCGCGTTTTTGAATCGGGAACGAGAACCCAGTGGGTTTGAAGAATAAACGCCACCTTGATAACGCCCAGCAAATAACAAATTACAAATAAGCAAAAGAGCAGAAAAGGGGGGAAGAGTGCGTATGTGGCCCGTGTCGTCGACGGTGGATTCTCCGATTGATATCACCAAATACCACAGTAATATGCACAAGTACCACCCTTCGGAGATTAAATTTCTTTCCAGAACCGCCCCGCCCCTCTCTCCTTCTCTGAAGCTCTTCTCTCTCCACTCTGGCTGTAACTCGTAATTACGCTTTTGATCGTCATTGATATTATTATTCTAACGTGATCATCATCGTCATTATCATCGTACGTTTGGTCTGAATGGCGTTATGGCTTTTTACGCCAAACCGCCTCCTTCATTTTTTTTAAATAACTTTAGCCTGGTGGATTCGTCCAATTACCAAAAAACGGCGCCTCTTTTGAAAGGATCTTGCTTCCTGAAACGGCGGCCAGGCGGGAGAAGGTAAGAAGAGTAGGAAAAATAAAAAAGAAACCGTTCTCCACAGCGCCGTATGGGCTTGGGAATAGGTATGTAAGCATGTGCGTATGTAGGAATGTATGTATGGTTGAATACATATACACAAGCACACACACACAAATACACACACACGTGCACAGGTTTTGCGGAAAAGAAAGAAAAGAAGGAAAGGAAAAAAAGCCACGAGGAATGTCACCGCCTGCATGTATTACGACATGATGCATTTCCCATTTGTGCGGTCAGTTAGTTACACTTGGCACTTGGGCCTGGGCGGCTGGTTCCTTACAGTGCGGAGGTACCCGAACTTTTCGAATTTAAGGTAACGAACTACGGTATATATTGGATTACACACACACAAACGTTTATTTTGCCGCACACCCCCCTTCCCCTTCCCTTTCTACCATCCTACCACAGCATCACAGTGACATACTCGGCAGAACCTACTATAGCTCTGGATGCCCAACCCACGTGGTTCAAGGTTCTTTCCAGAGGAACGATCGAGTCTTGGTAATGATTCGTAAAATTAGAAAAGGTTTTCCCACGTGCTCGACAGGGAGGTTGTAGTTCTGCTGCCGCGTGCTTTGACCAATTGGATCTATAGAATCTGCAGCTTTCAGATGCAGGACAGGAAACGTAAAGGGATTTTACAGATTCGTTCAGATATCGAGAAAAAAAAGTGTTTGCAGGTTGTTTGTCTATAGGAGGCAAAAAGTTATCTCAAGAACCACATATCCCTCTAATTGATTCCCTATCAATTGGCTAAAATTAGATCACGATTACTCTATCATGTTAGCACGATCGAGATGCAAGAATGGATAGATAGCAAGCACGAGCACCTCTGTCTCAGCCCGCTTACTAACCTCCTGCCGGAGATCTTTTGTGCTGAACAATCAAGAAGATACTTGTACCTTTTGTACATGCGTTCGGCCGAACTTTTCTGTACGTGAGCCTTTTCGGAATTGCTTTTTCTTTGCTTCCAAGAATGAGGCATTTTCAGGTCGGCAGAGGCGTCTTGGGTTGGCGGAAAGCCACCGTCACAGAGTGCAACAGAAGATTCCAACCACGGGCTGGCTTGAATGCTCTTTTCCTAGGGTTCCCCCCTGACGTATTTGGGCGTTCTCGTGGCGCGAACTGTGGTCGAGAAAAACTTGTCACTTGCAGTTCCTAATCAAGTGGTGGCACAACTTTGGGGTTGGAATTGCGGATGGAGACGGTAGGTCGGAGCGGCCGCCGCCTCCGGGTTTGGGCGACGAGGGGGCTGGAGATGTGAAAATGCGAAGTTACTGTATGCAGTATGCGGTTTGGCATTTTATGTTTTTTATGTGGGAAAGCTCTGCATACCCGAAGTGAATTCTGTGCATCGGGTCTTCTCTTGCAGCAAAACTCCCAAGCCCAGGCCCTGGAGAATGGGTGCCACGCCTCGGATGCAATCTTTGAGTCAACAGAGGAACGGACCCCTTCCCTCTCCGCACTACGGGTCTCTGGAGCTTTTGAGCTTCCGAGCCGCCAAGCGCGCACGCACCGATGAGGGGACGAAGCCCAAAGGAGCCACTCAGGATGTCGGCCCTGGATTTAGAGCTGACGCGGGTCGGCATGTAATGTGCGAGTTGGGAGAGGAGAGGACCGGATAACAATAATCTGCTTGTGAACCTCTTTTGCCCATGCTTGTTGCTCTGACACAGACACGACGTTGAAGTGTGTAACCTGAAGTGAACCCGCGGGACCAAAGACTGGGCTGGGACGGGGACGAATGGGAAAGTCACAATCACGAAATACCGGTACGTTTACTGTACCCCTTTAGCGGGGTGTCTGTGAGAGCACCACGAGGACTTTGATGTTCGTCTCTGGTGCCAGAGAGCTGACGGGCTCTTCGTACAGTCTGACAACACGGACCCAAACCCAAGGCGCGGGAGCTTGTCTGGTCCCAGACACGGGTCGCTTGGAGAGATAAGGGAAAGAATAGCCTCTTGCCACTCTCCCGAGATCCTGTACTTTGGTCATGTAATCCGCGTTTCGTATCCTGACTGAATTGTCCGACTTTTTGGCACGAGCCGCTGGTCGTTTATCAGGATGATGTGATGTGATGTGATGTGATGGAGCAGAGCATTGAGGACCGTGTAGATGCTGTTTTGGAAATCTTTCCCCCGGTGTTACCCTGGCCCTACGGGTGAGCAATGTAACACGCCCATGACGAGTGCTTTGCTCCCCCTTTCGCTTCAACGGCTGGTGGACTTGGCCGCTTTGCGTGAAGATCGGCTCTCTTCACGTCTTAATAAGAAATGTTCCTAGAGCGAGATGGGGAACAGAACAATGGGGAAGGGGGCCAACCCCACCTGTGCGCAACATCAACCCTGAGTGCTTATCATCTCTTAAACGGAAACTGGCAGGATCGCGTGCTGATCGAGCGACTAGTCCGGCCTCTGGTAAGGTTGAGGCTGGCCAAGTGATAGTCGCAAATATCCGATGTCTATTCAGATCAACGGTGGGCCAGCAGCGCTTGCAATCAGTGTCGTATGTTTTTTCAGAGCGGATCGCTCAATGGTTCCTGGGCTATGGTCCAGCGTGTCAAGTCGGGCGAAGATCCAACTCCAAGAACAACAAGAAGCACCCACGCCAGAGTAATGAAGGCCAATCTCTCCTTTTCTTTCTTAAGCCGGATTTGGCAGAGGTCCCGGAATTTAACTTCGCAGCTTTACGAGTCCCGGAGGGTCCTACGGCGGCTTGATTGGGGCCCAGCCGCCACGCTGATTGGCGGTTTGTCGGTTGCTCTCGGCGGGCGGCTTGGGGAAATGGAGACGGTTGGCCCAGCGCCGCTCTCATTTGCGAGTTTGATGCTGCTGGGAATTGTTTGTACCCGTTCCACCATGGTGAATGGCTGCTTGGCGCACATCAAGGGCGACCACGGGCAGGACAGCGTAATTTGTCGAAGCTTCGAAATGGCGGATGGCGCGTTCTATGGGTGGAGTCGCAGCTGCAGGCCCTGTGGGAAGGGGGTTTTCGACGATGCTTCCATGCACCCAGCAGGCCAACGACCCCCTTCGCGCGCCGCATCACCATTGGCCCAGTATCCCCGGACAGCGTCACAACGTGGGTATGGAGCGAGGTAGGCTCCTGTGCAGTACAGTACGGTACAGTAGCGGATGGTGGAGAGTGCATTCAGGGACGAATCCATCGCGCTGCTTGTGTGTTGGTTCGATGGTCATTTTCCTCGTTTGGATACCCCCGTGAGAGAGCGGGATACAGGCGCGACTGCGCATGGAGGAGACGGAGTGGACAGGAGCAACCGTGAGAGAGAGAGAGAGAGAGAGCACAAGAGCGAGATAGGGACCCGCCCGCCCGTCAACCTTCCTTCCCTGGACCGGCGCCTCCGCAGGGAGCGCCCACCACGGGCAGACCCTCCCCTTATCACCATATCATAACTAGTCCATGAGTTCGCGACTCTTTTATCCACACCCTCGCCAGATTGCTACTGTCCACCCTGTCCTTTTCACGGGCTTGCGAATTGGATGCTCAAGTCGTCGCTCGGTGTGGTGTGGAACGGCAACTGGAACCGCTATCTAGAGCGTAGCGACCCGCAACCTTGGGAGAGCCGTCGTGCCGAACGAACAGCGTTTCCCCTCTGTGGTGTGGCACAATGATCAATCCAGTGCGTGCCACACCAGAAGAAACGTTTTTTTTTCCAGTATCCTGGTCTGCTGCAGAGAGCATGTGTCTATGTTTGCATATGGATGTTGAGGTGTGGGCAGCAGGGGGGTGTTAATTTTTTTCGCTCCCAAGGGGGGTGGCAATAATATATATCGAACGCCAGCGACACTAAGCTACTGGGGCGAACCAACGAAACTTTATTGTCGCGCTGGATTATCGACTTGGGGTGTCGTCGTTGGTTGGTTGGAAGTTGTTGGCTATTTGTTTTTTGATTGTTCTCGTAGGATTCCTTCAGGATGGGTGCATTACCATCGGTGAAGCCACCATCATCATCATTCTCATTCTGCCCCCTCTGCAATCATTGGGCAGGTGTGTCATGACCCAAGTTCCATACCGTGCACGCCCAGAAGAGGTGGTGGCCGCGACAAGAAGGGACCGCCCAGAGGAGAGAGCAATCGGAGGGAGGCGAGCCGCCAGTGGACCCTGAGCGCGAGAGACCCAGCTAATCGCATGATGGCGGTTGTCTAGCAGCGGCACTAGGCCCGACTGGGAGGTGCAGCGGCAAGCGTCAGAGGCGAGCGCAAACCCCGGCGGGCCCAGTGCGTAGCGGGCGGTGAGCCAGTGGTAGGGCGACGAGGCACGCTACCTGGGACCACAGCAGAGCGTCTGGTGTGCGGTAGTGCCCAAGGCTCCTCCTGGGGCGCCCGTGCTCCGTGCTCTCCCAGTGCGTGCAGGGCGAGTAGCGTGCGTGTGCGTGCGGGCTTGCTTGGGTGCCTGGGGGCCTGGGGCGAAAACCAGCGTGGACTTTGTGTGGACTTGTGTGCGTGGACCCGCGGTGGGTGTGAGTGCAGAGTGCGTGCAGCGTGCAGCGCAGTGGTGTGGCCCCCGGGGCACGCTCCATCCCAGCCCAGAGCCCATTCCATTCCCGTTCCTCGCGCTCGGTGGGAACCTCAGACTTTCCATCCACCATCTTCTCCCTCCTCAACGCAGGAACCACATCTCCTCCACAMCTCCCGCCGTATCCTATCCTCGAGTCACCGCGCCCTTCGCTTGCTCATCTGCTCCGTCCATTCGCACCTGGATTTGTGTACGTCTCCCATCAGCGACATCGAATTGCGAGTTTTCCTTGCGCCGCCGGCCTGCCACCCGCGAAAAAAAGCAGCACTAGAGTTCCAGCGGACCCTTTGCCAACCGAGCTGGTCTCCCTTCTCCTCCTGCCCCCCAGCCGAGGACAGCTTTTGAAGTTTCCCACGATTCACACAGCAACGCAGTCATGGCCTCTAAGGTAAGTTCGCTATCTCGATCCGGAGCTGTCTCTCGTGATCGCCAGCTCCTCGTCGACGCATGGTCGCTGCCATGCCAATTGGGACGGTTCGCTGACATCCGGTGCCTTCGGCGCCCCTGCAGTTCCTCAGAGAATACAAGCTCGTCGTAGTAGGTGGTGGTGGTGTAGGTAAATCCTGCTTGACCATCCAGTTGATCCAGAGCCATTTCGTCGATGAATACGATCCTACTATCGAAGGTCCGTTGCTATCTCGAGCTTCCTGCCCCCTCGTTTCCTTCAGTCGAGCATGCGGCCATCGAGCTAGCTAGCTTAGCTATCGAGATCGGTCTTTTTTCTCTCTTTGCATAGAAGGCCCTTCAGCAGCGAGCCCCGGCTTCGCATCCTGTTTTCTTCTCGATGCGAATCGCTGCTGGATGGCCTCTTGTCAACGTCATGCGTCCACCTGCCTTTTTCATCTCACGGGATCAGATCCAGAACCAACATGCTAACTCGCCTGGCGCACCGCTACAGACTCCTACCGCAAGCAATGCGTCATTGACGATGAGGTCGCCCTATTAGACGTCTTAGATACCGCCGGCCAGGAGGAGTACTCGGCCATGCGAGAACAGTACATGCGCACCGGCGAGGGCTTCCTCCTCGTCTACAGCATCACCAGCCGCCAGAGCTTCGAGGAAATCATGACCTTCCAGCAACAGATCCTGCGCGTCAAGGACAAGGACTACTTCCCCATCATCCTTGTCGGCAACAAGTGTGATTTGGAGGGCGACAGACAAGTTTCCAAGCAAGGTGCGTTCTCTTGTTTTACGCTATTTTTTATCTTCTATATCGTAACATTCTATCCTTTGCCATTTCTGGGCCCATTGGGCAGTGTAGCCTGGCGGATGCAGTGTTACCTGCATCCACTTTGACATCAAACTTTCTAGAAGCTCCAGCTGACACGTGCATTTCCTTTCCATTACAGAGGGTGAGGCCTTAGCACAGCAATTCAACTGCAAGTTCATCGAGACTTCGGCCAAGTCGCGCATCAATGTTGACAACGCTTTCTACGATATCGTCCGCGAAATCAGACGCTACAACAAGGAAATGTCCGGATACCCCTCGGGTGGTCCTGCGGGCACTAGCAATGGCGGCCCTGTCAGCAAGATGGAGGTGGGCGAGGGCGAGCAGGAAGCGGGATGCTGCTCTAGCTGTGTGATTATGTAAGAGGGATGGAGAGGATGCAGAGGAGGAAGAAAAACTATCTTGATCTGATATTCATTTGTAATTGAGGGAGGAAGAGGGGGAACATGTCTTCAAACCAAAATGATGTGTGGGATTCATGGTGCAGAAGAGTATGGCTGATTCCATTTTTGTGGAGGGAAACTTAAAAAAGTCCGGGTTTTATGGCTTGGGGTAGGAAAGAATGGAGAAGCGATGGAGCAAACCCCACGGTTCACTCCGTCACTCTCTCCCTTGCATGTGGCGCCGAGGGGAAATTCCGGCAGCTCCTCAGAACCATATCCTTTTACTCGCTCTCCTTGTTTTTATTTTATTTTCCTTTTATGTCCATCAGCGAAAAGGCGCGAAATGTTTTAAAGGGAACAACTAAGAATCACTACTACAGGCACACTAGGTCATGCAGCATCCGAGAAAGCGTTTCTGAAAGAGATATATTATACTTTTGGTGTTTGATCATTTCCTACGTCTGCTTGCTTTCTCTTATTCTCCCGACATTCTCTATGATCTACTATGGCTGTACTCAGAAGCTTGCTGCTCTCGAATTAGAGAGGTAGGGGCAAGGATATGGACAGGAAAGATCAACGCTGGGCTCAGGAGAGCATAAGAAAGAATAAATGTGAATCGGTGTGGAGCATATTTGTGGTGCTTTCCTAATTACCGTGGCCTCTCGAGACTTGCAGGAGCCTTTCCTTCCATTAACGGATATCTCCTCTCTTGTTTGGTTCTTTGATGTTTACCCTTTGTTTACATATATCCGCCTTTCTTTGGGCGTCCCTCCTCCAACCTGGTCTGTCACGCAAAAAAATTCATGTCATGTTTTGGAGACGCTCTAGTGAATACTGTTGCTTGGATATTTAGTTTCGAAAGGCGGACTCGCAGGTCCGTTTTATCAGTTTCTTGTTTTTACGGGGTCTGCTTTTATCGTTACATGCATCGCCTGCCGTCGCTTGGTTCTTTTTATACTCACGCATGTTGTGGCCCTCTCCAGAAAAAAGAGAGTGCCATTAGATTTTTTGTTTAAACCTTTCAATAGGAAATTGGAGTCTCTTGTTCCTTTTTTGGTTTCTAAAATTTGTAACCTACTGTACCTACCCATACTTTCCCGGTGACATTTCTTATCGCCCTGGGCACTTGCCAAAACCTCGTGTGCCTCCCCTACCCCGCCCTCCTTTCTTCGGCTCGTAAAAGAAAATATAAAACTCCTGATGCATCCGGATTAGACATGTGCGCCTTCCGGAGGTTGGTCTTGCTCCCTTTTCTTTATTTTTTGGGGGGCTTGCCAACCTCAAGAAGCTTAAAAATTGCCGTCCACGTGGCAAGTTCCAGCGGGTTGTCCGTTATGTTTGTCTCAAATGGACAAGTCTTAGCATCCGGTTGTCCATCCCCGATCTCTCCCTCCCGCGGAGATGCGACTGTATGGATAAGTTCCACGGCAAGATCATGCACTGTGATCTGTCAGTATAGAAAAAAAGAAACCAACGTTTGTAAAAGCCCCGAGACATTTTTTTAGCCTTAATAAAATATATGCATATAATATTTATTTAACAGGCAATTAATTCTTGTTGAGTTTATTAGTTTAGCCAGCTCAGATCATCCGCTGATTGTCTTCTTGACAGTAACCTGACGTGCTTGTAGCAGAAATCCTAGTGATAAAAGCAGTCCTTGCCTTTGTCGGTTTGCTCTGTGCTCTAATAGGCCGTTAAGAGATGCGAGGCAGAAAGAACCCAAGTGAGACAAACACGCAAAGAAGGGGCAACTTCACACGAGGGGAGAGTGCAAAACAAGAAACAAAAAAGAAAAAATAGTTCGCGTCGTATGAGTCCTTTTTTCGAAAAACCTCCCAATGCAAAGAAATGTAAGCACTAATCGACTTTCTCTCGGCTTGTTTGATCTACAATATTTTTTTGGCTTTGTTAAACTGGGAGGGGAAAAAAAAGTAAAACTTGGAATTTTGTTTCTCCACATGCCAAAAAGCCAAACGTGGTGTCTATGTAGAGAAGCCATGCCATATGCATGGCGTTTTCCAAGTGGTTTTGTGGACAGTGTGAATAGCTGATTTTCTCATCGGCCGGAGCTTACTCCGGGCTACAGTTTATGCGGAGGGTACTATTATTGCAGAGCTGAAGGTTGAACCAGGAGGTTTATAAGAGCACACCTAGGCCTAGTTAATTGGGATGTGCTGTGTATAGCTTGGTTTAAGTTTGGGTGATTGGTTTATATTTTATCTTGTTTTGTAAATGCTTGCCGGGCTTATACGGTTATACCCGTAGTATCAGTAACTTGAAGAAAGCGAGGTATAGCGTCACTCTCTAATAGAGCGTGAGGCCTTACAGTCATTTCTTCTACTAGAGAAAAGAAAGAGATTACTCTCTTGATAATAAATAAATCAGTCTCATTTTTGGATCCATTTTATGGTAAATGTATAATTATACTCTGTCTTCACTGATTCCCAGGCGATACAGTAGCTCAGCAAAATGCATCCCCTTTGCCCCTTTCCAGTTCTGTCCGCGAATTTGGGGTTTAAGAAAATGAAGCCCCATATCTTGTCTAGGTTGTCCAGCAACCGGATGCCTGTTACTCCTTCTTAATCTTTCTCAAAGACTCCTGCTGTCTCGTTTTGGTAATACCCAGTCGGCATTCCTCCTTCCCCCCCTTTCCCGACGCCTTCTTGATCGCACCATTATTATCAACTCAAGCATCCTAATCTTCGTCGCTGGATAGGAATGAAGAAACAAGTTCATCTTGCGTATTTCGACGCTTTACGCTCCGCACGGGAAGCGGTTCCTCCTCCATTCTCTCCTTCCCCTTTCCCTTATAACGAGTTCCTCCTCTTCTCGAGGTCCAATATCCCAAGATGTCGGAGGGGCCAAACCCCTTTCTAAGTACCCTTTGTATCTCATCGTTCTCTCTTCCTTCGCAGTCATCATCTGTCTCTCCCTTATTCGGGCTCTTGGACCGCGCGTCATGTTTGGTTGTACTGTCAACGAGCTGCTTCCGATTTCTCTTCCTTCCTCTGAAGTAACCACTAGATTTCATGTTGTCAGAATCGTAGCCACCGTTAATTTCACGTAGCTGTTGTGGTAGACACCGTTCCTGCACAAATATGGAATATGGGACTAAGAACGAAGATGCAAGAGATGTCGGTAACCGGCCGCCGGATTTAGATGATTCGGCTTCACCGAATGCATTGGGCTTGGAACGATGGTGGCTGAAGAAATGGGATTTGGTGCAACCGGCAGTGCCTTTTAGGAGTATTCTTGCGCTTCTTCTGGGCATAGCCATCATGGATCGAGTTTTGGATGCCCATCGATGAGGATGATCTGGAAGAAGCGGAGACATTGGAATCACTGGTGGTATTTTGCTTTTCTCAACATTGTTCCTGTCCTCTGATATCTCCGGCGCAATGGCATTGATAAGAGCCTCATGAGCTGCGATTGTCTTGTGAAATACCAGGTTGTTCATGGTTCTAAGTGTAGCATATTTTCGGAGGCGGAGGGTATGAAGGACAAGCTTGCCGTGGAGGATGGATACAATATAGAAAACAATTCTGTTTGATAGTAAATAAATTAGACCTACGGCTTCCAGCATCACAAAGAACCATGGACCAGGACTCTCTGGATGGTTCTTAAGTCTCGACGACCAAAATGCATTAATATATGGTCCTCTCAACAAGGTGTTTGTTTCCTCGGGCAGGCGAAATAGAAATCATAGTTTCGTCACTGGTAAAGACGCATTCCGTACTCTAATGGAAATTCTCATGATATCGTAATCCATAAGTAGCTAAGCTAATCATATGATACTGCACCTGCAGTAGAGACAGCAGTGCCTACAACTACAATATCTTGAAGTTGCACCACGTAAGGTATCTGACGTCTTGAACGAACGCGAGGAAAGAAACTTATTGTATGATGACCACCACACAGCTCTCAGTAAACTCCATCTAAAAAACAAGACTATTCCTTTCTCCGTGTATGTGTTGAATTTGATTTTGCATCTTCAGATTTCTCCAGGACGGACAACGCAGCACCCAACGAAGGAGTGTGTTTGCCATCTAGAGCATCACCGACACCACTTCAGACAATCTATTGTGCTGCCAATTCGTTCAACTTACTCTTTTCATCTTCTGTGAGCGCAGCGTATAACTCATTAAATCCACCAGTATTTTCTCTCGCTGCCTTGACAAAGAACTCTGATAAATAAGCCTGAGTTTCATCATCGCGTTGACGCATGAAGTTGGCACCCTCCCCATATGCCATTAGATCAGCCTTAGTGCTACCTAGGCCGAGGTCGAGCGTATTGGGCATATCTTCCCAACCATCATCATCTCCTTCCTCATCCGCGAATTCGGCAGCAGCAGCAGCAGCAGCATTAGCTGCGCTTTGAATGCCAGAGGCAGAGAGCAGTTCTTCAATAAGGACTTTAACAATCTTCAGGTTCGCCGGAATTATGGTATATTGGTCGGGGTCTGATGTTTGTTAGTCATAATATTTGTATTTTGTAAATGGGAATCTCACTGTTTTTTGTTTGTGAACGGGTCATAATCCTACTGCTTGTAGGGATGATGAGGTCGCCTTTGACCATAGTCTGGACTATTCTCTGGTCATTCAAGCTGAATATCTTCGACAAAGCGATAACACTATGTATTGTTAGTTAAGTTCGTGGACGGTAAACATGTATGTACGAACTTTTGCCGAATCTCATCATAACCAGCGAAATTGACTGAGTTCTCCAGCCACTTGCTGAGAACAACTTGTAATCCACTCTGGCCGTTAATCTCAATCTGAGCCAAGAAGTTTACGACGTCTTGAGCACCGACGAGTGACAAACGTGCGAAAACCAGGATCAAAGATTGGATAAAGGGGGCTGCTTCGGCTGTAGCAAGACGCGTCGCAACGGCTCGAAGTAACTGTTCTAGATATGGCCCCAGACGCTCTTGGCCAGCCTTCTCGACCAATTCAGCTGCAAGTCCACCAACTTCGGACGCTGAGTTATCTTCCATAGACGGAGCAAGCAGTCTGTCAATGATGATAAGGCACACTTCAAGACCAGATCTACCTTGCTCGTCAGTCCAGGAAAATACCTGTTGGTGATCGTGCTGGAGCATGAACTTGATTGCTGATGCTCCAGGTCGAAGAATTCCACCATCCTCCGTTGCTAGAAGCAGCCTGTTGAGTTTTGGTAGAGCAGCCGTCACGTATCCTGC
Source organism: Scytalidium sp. 3C (assembly GCA_000743665.3). NCBI lineage: Eukaryota > Fungi > Ascomycota > Leotiomycetes > Scytalidium > Scytalidium sp. 3C. The sequence continues at coordinate 319,025 of JMRO03000057.1, read as the reverse complement.
TGGAAGAGGCTCGGTTCCATGTTCAGTGAGCAGCGCGAGTAATTCCGTGGCAAGCTACATATACTATTGTCAACGAGGTGCTGTGAGAATGGAAGAGGAGTTAAATAAACATGCACTCACTTCAACCAATGGATCATCTTGGGTAATATTCCCAACATCGAAAGTTCCGGTTAAAGAAGGAAGAACCTTTGTGCAGAGTGCCGTATACGCCTCGCTGCCGGTTAGTGATGAAACAATGTCCTCGAATGTTTCGCTAATGAGCATCGTTGTCTGAAAGCTTGAAGCGCCATGCTTTGCAATGAGGAATAGCAGATCAAGTGCTGCAGTATCGGCAATGGCGACCCTGTAGTCAATACTAATCGCTGCCCGAAGTGACTCCACCAAAGTGACCATGAGGTCGTCTGCATCTTCGAGATCAGTCAAATCTCTCTTGGAAAGAAAGTCGACTAACTCCTTGATGATCGGTGCTTGGCGATCTGCAGGAACAGCTCGCGCTCTAGTAAATCCTTGGATGGCCTTAATACAGGAGACGGAGATGACTTCCATGTCCTGGATTGCAATGGTCTGTATGGTCTGGTCAAGAAGAGCTATTGGTGCGTCCGGAATACTCTGAATGAGGATACCTGCAAGCAGGAACCCACGAGCACGTAGGTGTTCTGCTGATTCTTGCCTGATTGCATAGTCAACGAGTTCCAGGCAAGCACGTGCAAGTTCTGGGGATATCGCCTTGTCTAGGTCAAGGAAATCTCCCAGAAGTTGTGTCAACAGATAGAGAGAGGATTCCTTTCTTCTCCAAGCGCCTTCAGTATCCTCAGATCCAACGACTGCTTTGATGTATGCAAGAAGCCCTTCCAGCGCACCCGTATGCAGCCATTCGCCCAGTTTGATGATCAGGTCCCCACAGGCAGTACGGGCCGTGTAGTTCGCACTAACAGACGTCTCCTCTGCTAAGAAAACACTCGAATCGTAAGACCATAGTTCCTCTTCCTCCTTGGGGATTTGAGCGTAATTAACTGCGAGCTTCATAACATCCATAACCCACGGCGTGCTTTGAACACCGTTATGAGCTTGGAGTTGTGACTCGAGCTCCTTCTGAACTGGAGGAGCCCTGAGGCAGGACTGTAAAAAGTCGAGCTCTTCGAGAACGAGGAAGTCCAACGTATATGGCAATCGATCAGAATCCTCGAGCCGACCTTGTTCGTCATTATCCACATACATGTCTTTGTATGGTTCAAGAAGTAGATTCAATTCGTCCCAGGTAGCACTGAAGAGAACTGGTGTCTGTGGAAGAAGCAGCTGCGGGAAGACAGACCGGATCTTCATCAAGGTTTTTACCACTTGAAGCTTCAGAGCAATCACTCCTCTCCATGCTTCTGGCTTATCATCTCTAGCGCTTTCGTAGCCCTCGTCCTCACCCTGTGGTCGCGCCGGGAGTGACTTCTTCAAAATCTCTAGGAAGTACGGGGACCAAGCACTAAGGGCCTCCTCTGCAAAGCCTTTGACTTCTGGGCCATGCTCATCTTTGACCATATCCATGATATCGAAGCAACCCCGGAAGACTGAAACAGCCAGAGCTCGCAAAATGTATTTTCGCCCTTCATTGACTGCGACATCGTACACAGTCTTGATAATGTCCCTCGCGACCGAGAAGAATTGATCTTCACTTAAGGAGTCCTCCACGAGATCTGAGAGCACCTTTAAGGCACCGTGTAATTGGGAGTCCGTAGCATTTGGAATTACCTGCAGGAGAGTAGGTAGGAGTGCGGGCCAGTCATCGGGGAAGTCAATATTCGCAATTTTGCTGACGACATAACTGGATTAATTATTAGCAGCAGTATCATCCAAGGCCCATATGGTACAAAAGAATTTGCATACCTGGCAGCGCTCTTTACTCTACGGTTCTCGTCATTGCTCGTAGCAAGTTGCAGCAGCTGCACACGGAGCTGCTCCTTTGTTGCATCCGCGATAGGGATAGCTGGCCCCTCATCATCAGTCTGTCCTGACCAATTCTTCTCGACAAATCTCCGGAGGACCGATAGAGCTGACTGTCGTATTTCTGGGGCCACAGAGCCATGAGATGCGATCGCAGCGAGACTGGTAGGGAACGCGGGGTTGGATTGGGCATGCAGGAGGTGAAGCTCGGCCTGCTTGCGGGGTCCTTCAGCTGGCAGCTGGGTCTCCGCAAGGAGCTGTGCGAGCTGATCTTCGAACGAACCCGCCATTCCAGCTCAGCTTTTCTCTGCCTATGCCCGATTGCGGGTCTATATTTTGTAGCAAGTGCGAGTTATTACCGCAAGAATACACAGCGCAGTCACTATAAGGAGATTTCATGAATCATTCGAGGTGAAGTTGAGGTAAACATCTTTTTTGTGGGCCGTGTGGGGAAGGCGCGTCGCGGTGAAGGGACCGCGAATCAGATAAGAGGAGATCCCAAATACCCTCAACCCAGCACCGCCCATTTCAGTAATACAGGCGTGACAAGGTACCGATCTACATGCTATGCTTGGCTGATGGGCGACTCCGACTGGAATCTGCAAGACCGCTCACTTAGTCCGAGGATCTAATCCAGATGTCATTGAGAATACAGCTTCTGGAATAGGAGAAAGGTTTTCGTAAAAAGCTTCCCCGCCATGGCAGGGCCCCCTGTCTTGAACACTTACCAGTCCTTGGTCACCACTTTCTCCGACTTCCTCACTGTAGCGATCCACACTGTTCTCTATGAGCGCAATCTCTATCCTTCCTCCACCTTCCTCTCAACGCGGAAATACAACTTGCCGGTTAGGCAAAATCGCCACCCAAAAGTTTGTAGCTGGGTTCAGGATGCCGTGGCAGCAGTGGAAGGTCAGCTTATCAAGGGAACGGTGTCTAGAGTGGTCATGGTTATCTACTCGTCACAGTTAGAGGTCTTGGAGCGATTCCTCTTTGATGTTTCATCTTTTCCCAGCGTGTCTACCAATGAGATCTTCACCCCTTTGGAGCGAGGAGGTAGCGGTGACGGGACTGAGAGCGAACCAACAGCAGGGGAAGTTAAGATCTCTCTTGTGGACATTGAGGAGCAATTACGGGCTACTATTAGGAAGTTGGCTTTCTGTGGTAGCAAGTTAGGCCCTCTGCCTGAAGGGTGTACCTATACAGTTGCCGTGGAATTGAAGGGTAGAGCTCCTCCTCCCATAGGCAATCCTCAGCCCTGGGTTCCATCCGAACCCTCCTTGCAGACCGGCGAAAAAGGAAATAGCAGTCGGATAGGGACAGATCTGGGAGGCGTAGCCACGACTCCTGTAAGATCAGTTGAGGCTGGTGAATTTGTCCTTGAATCATGGATCGAGGAAGGCCGTGCAAAGCGGAGAGACAGCGCGGAGAGTAAATAGAGAAAGAAATCCCAGATGACATGGAACTGCACTTTGCTCTTTTACTGTTCAACAAGTATGAGAATGGGCTGTGGAAGAATTCATTACTGAATAATGCACCTGCCTTCTGGGTTACAAGCAGGGACTCGTTCCCATGCATACCACCTCACAAAGAGAAGCGCCGTGGAAGACACACCTGAGCAACTGTTTCTTTAGTAAGCAGTTCTCTATTACCTAGCCAGCTGCTCTTCATAGCAAGGAAACATTGGTACCTCCGCATTTTCGTCGTTTGTTGTCCATGCGAAGCGGATATTGGTTTCCACCTTGACAAAATCGGGGCTTGGAGGCATTCTGGATGACATTCAGCAATAGCTAGGCATTGCACAGAGTCTCTCTGCCCCAAGTTCCACACATTCGGCAGTCAAGACTTAACTGTCTCGCTAGCCAGCTAGCGACCTTCGTGTAAGCTTCCTTCCTTAACTATATAACCCCCAATAGGTGAATACCATACAATCGGGGGCTAGGGTCTGGTCTCGTGGTGGAGTGGATTGGGACGCCTTTCCACAGCGCCGCGAGGAACGCCAGTCTCTGCCCCCGAAACAAAAAATCGGTTCGCCCGGTTTTCCCTAGATCTTGCGGGAGCGCCCTCCCGCGAGATGCTAGGTTTTGCCATTTCCTTTTTGTATCTTTTGAGAGGGATGTATGTTAACAAGTATTTTTTTGCCAGGCTACGATTTCGTCTAGATATACACGCAGTGTCATCAAAGCTCCTAGTCCTCGCTTCAGGTTCCAGTGGATGCCACAATTTTCTCTGGAAAGCTGGGATGATCCTTCTGGCGCATGTGTAATATCGTCGAGGTCATTAATAAGGTTTTACTGACTGATGGATAGTCCTATCCACTTTCTAGGACCCGGCTGTGGACCCGGCCGTCAACCAGTTCTTCCAAAAGTTATGACTTCGTCGGTTAGAAGCTTGGGGATCTTATGAAATGTTAGGTTAAAGGGATAAGTGATGTTACGATGTCTATTTTTGTGACAGCACGAACATCTTCTAATGCTTGATGCAATGCATAACCAGCCTCGTGTTAAGGACTGATTATTACTGTTATGGGGAGAACGAGTGCATATTCTCGGGAAGTCAAGTTTCTCCTTGGCCTATCGCTTGGATTTGTTTTTATTTGGCCTTCCGCTTCTTCAGCGTGGCAATCAGTGACAAGCTGCAGGAGAACGTATTCTTCATTAGATGCCGAATCAAGATCGGAATCCCAATTCTTGGAGGTTTTAGATTTAGAGCTTAGGCAGTTGCGCCAATGCATACAGAAAATGATGCAGAACTCCTTTTATTTTCTATGTTTAGAATACTCAAGACTGTCTACAGACATCTGACGCTTATGATGAGCCTAGGATTAGTCTCTAACTACCGCTTTGACTGCGGAGCCGCCTGCCTAGTCACATCCGCCATACAAAGAAACAAAATCAAATATGTAAAATCAAATAGACATCGTTTCACAAAGCTTGATTGGGCGAAATTTAACCATGCCACGCAAAAATTATCTTTCTTTGCAAGAACTGCTGAGAATTTGCTTAAATATAACTAGCTAACGTTAACCATTGGATTAAACGCATCAGCGAGAATAAGGGTATCTATTGATAATGGAAACTCAGACACAGTGCAGGAACTTGAAAGTTTAGGTCATTCAAAAAAGAGACTTTCGTAACTCATGTATTCATCATGAAGAGCTAGCTATCCACTTGGATGTGAGGGAGACAGATTAACGGACGTAATAGGCATAGGACAAAGTCGGACATTTGGAGAATGTCGAATCTCATTATACCCCATTTGACTGTCCATAATGTGTTGTCACTATGGATGTGGTTAAGATGTCTGCCAGTTCCAGTTTTGCATGCGAGAAGGTAGGATCATTGTTGTGGTTCAGGTCTTAAAAGCTGCCGTTCATGGAGCTACATAGTATTCCGAATCCTGCTTCGCAAGGCGTGTTCTGTAATTATTGACTTCGGATCTTATTGCTCTAACTTTGGTCGTCTTCTAGTATTGAACAGCACCCTATTGGCGCGCGAAGGGTAATTGGGGAGGTTGTGGGCGTCCAGGTAGTGGTAGTGGTAGCGCTGGTGGAAGAGCTGGCTGAAAGAATTGACCGCCTTGAAAATGATGGTGGCCCAAACCATCACGCGCATAACCAGGGTAATTGGGCGGTACCGCTACTACCACATTTTGTCCGTTTTGGTGCCGAAGAGCGAAATGAGGATGTTGTGGGACTTGTTGCGGGACTGTAATATGTTAGCAACTATGTATAGACGACTAACATGTGCTTCATAGGATCACACTAGCACAGTCTGAAAGTAAATCTTGATATAGAGGACTTCGGAAAGTTTATTGGAGATTATTGCTGCTCATTAGAGGAAAAGGAAGGAGGCTAACCATTGCGTCTGTCTGGAACCTTAGCCCGGCGTTTGGCTTCATCCTCTTTCACCACTTGTGATACATGGACTTTTAAGTCTTCTTCAGTGTATTCTGGATGCTTTGCTTGGACCTGCTGTAACGCTATCCGTTCGGCTCTTTCGACTTCGTCTTGATGGCGATGTTCAACATTATCAAACAACGGGCAACTGCCTGGTTTGCCTCCTCGGCCTTCAAAGTGGTTATAATCACAAGATTCGTGACAGATATAACACTGCATATTATGGCAACCATTCCTTGTACAAGTCATCTTATTGCACCCTTCCTCTTTGATAAAAGGGGTTCCACATTTGTTGCATTTTCGTATTAAGGCGGCCGACATTGCTTCTTCGATTTCCCGACGTAGAGAAAGACCTTGTTTGGCAAACTCCTCACAGCTAAGTGGGATATGAGACTCCAGCCGACAAAGCCTACAGCTTACTTTCTCGCAATCTGGGGCCTGGCAACGGAACTCTTTGTCGATCTCGACTGGTGGATACTCTGCAGCATATGGGCAAAACGGACAGCTAACCAGATTTTCGATACCTGCTAGTCGTAGAACGGCTTCCTTTTCAATCCGGTCTAGGGCGATGACGGTTGCTTCATCAAGAAATTTAGACCTTAGAGAGTTAGCACCAAACTGAAGGAGAGATCAGATGTAAAGATATATACCTCTGTTCTAAACTAAATCCGGCAGTACAACCATCCATTGACATACAGTGGAGTTGATACTTGGATTGTCCGATTATTGTATCTGCATTTAGCTTCGCACATGCTCTGCAAAACCAGTGAGTAACTGTTTCATTGGCACAGTGGACCATTCTGTTGAACGGAAATTCACAAATACAGCATCCACATTCTCCTATCTGGCCTTGAGCCTCAGCTTCTCTGATGTTCCGTTCTTCCTCCAACTCAGCCTCACGTTCTGCATGGCGTTTTGCCTTGGCCTCCCTGGTGAGCTTCCTAGCGAGTCGAAACTCAGTCAGAAATTCGCGATTCCACTCTTCTGTATCTGGAGTCGCGATAGTCTGGTCCAATTCGATGTCCATAAACTGCTTCTCTTGTTTTCTGGGACGCTTTATTCTATAATAATTCGATTGTTCTGAGTCGAGCTTTCGGTCAGCATCTTCAATTGCTTGATATGCTGGGAATAATCGATAACTAGTTTCCCGTAATGCTCTGTTGATCAAAACCATGGGGGTAGAAGGAAATTCATGCGATAAAAGCGAGCGCCTGTAAAAGAGTATTAGTCTTGTAACTTTGGACGAGTGTTTTGATTTCGGGAAATTCATGGGTTAGAAACATGTTTGCAAGTCTCGTCTGTGATCCGGAAGTGCCTCTGCATTTAACTGCAGTAAGTGAGATACATCTATAACCTACAGCCTGGTCACTTTGCAGCAGACAACTAGTTAAGGATGTTGATATTGCCACTTATACAGTCTGTAGTACGTGAGGGTAGGAAGAGCCAATGTACTCACATGAGCTTTATATGATCAACTGCTGGAACAACGATCCGTTCAGGTGCAGCGTATCGCTTGGCGGCTTCTTCGTCAGAATCAATAGCTCTTTTTCTCTTCAGATCTTTCTCTGTGTCCCTGGCTTTTGGATATGATTCTCCGTTCTCTAATTTGTCGAGTATAGCTTGAATTACTGCCTCTGATGATGGGATATCTTCCTTGTCCCAGATGTCGGAAACATAATTTCGGCATATCCCTGGGAATAAAGACACGACGTTTCCAATCCCTGCAGCCCTTACTTGTGTAGCTGATGATGCTTCGCTATGGGCAGATCCATTATGGTATCCCAGTCCAACGGATTGATCTACAGAAGGTCCAGATGCGGATGACGACTGATCTTCTATGGCAAGCCCTCTAGCAGCAGTGCTTAGCATGGTATCGGTCTTTTGAAAAGAACTGGAGAGAGGGCTAGGGAGTTTGTGTAGCAGTCGTTGACCCATCTCAGCAACGTGCATGGTTGCTGAAGAGGAAGCGACGTATGGATGCCCTTGCCGATTTACTTGCTCGCCATGAATGTGGGCTGGCCAATTTTCTACTTGACCTCCTTCACTTGGATCTAAGATGATTGGAGAATCTGGTGAGCCTTCATGTCTTCTGTTTTGATTCAACGTCGAACTTTGATATGGCTTCGATGCTTGTGAGTGCTTGAGGACCTGCGTAACAGGATGATGGGTGCTATTATTGGGCCTCCGACCTCCTTGAACTTTGTTATTCGGCAAGATATCATCTTCTATAATTATGGTCGGTGGTTTCGGCCTCCCCTTTGCTAGGCCTTGAGGCTGAAGCTGGGCGTCCATCTAGAAAGATAAATGATGCTTAACCGCAATCACATCGGAACCTTGGGACGAACAAGTCTCCAGAAAGGTGCCAGCACCTATCTACAGCGCTAAAACGGCAGTGATATCTGACTTATGGTTCGTACGGAGACGAGGCTGAGAAAAGTCGGGCCGCCTATGGTCGTTCTCAGCATTTAGCGGCGCATGGGAAAACGAGAGTTCTTATATCTGGTTGGAGATTATAACGGTCCCTAAGGAGGGTACTGTGATAAATCACGCCGATTTCAGACCTTGGTGCATTAGTAAAAGGCAAGGAGTGTCTGACTCCTTGGATGTAAGATTGCCAATTTAGGCAACTTTAGATCCAAGACATTCGTGCTATGCCGGCGAATTTCAAAAATTACAACTACATGGACTGATTAAGATCAAATGATGGGGTATTTCCTACACAAGGGCAGAAATCGGGCAGAAGAGTCGATACTGGCATCAAGACAACTACCAGACGAAGGAGGCTTTAGTTGCCCGTCGAACGGGCAGCGCAGGTTGTACAAGCCCGGATCATCACGTGATGCTCAGAGCACCTACCTGGGGTTTATTTAGATGATCAAAATATAAAAATAGTCTACTCTATCCGTGATCCTGTGCCGGAGAGTGTTGGTTTTGCGCTGGTAAAGACAATCCAGGAGATTCACATGACGTAGGGGCCTGCCGAGCAGGAAGAGAGATCCATTCGGGCTGAAAGCCACATAGACAATTCTCCCAAGTGGTACTTGCACCCCGATACAGGAATATCAAGTAACTGAGCGAAGAAACGCAATAGCGATGGCAAGTAAGAACGGAATTTAAATGCAGCATCCGCAGTGTTCAAGTTGTAGTACAGTACAATAATATCGACCGAGAGACCAGGATGTGGCACGTGCGGCTCTCGGATGTCGCTCCGCCGCCCAGGATCACATGGCGATAAGGGACGATAAGGACCGGAGCGGATGGTACGGGAGGCGGGGCACAGGCATCTAACTTTATCAGTGTCCCTAGCAAAAGGGCGGTCAAACGTGACCTTAAACCGTCGGAAGCCGGAAAGTTGGTGAAGCCAACACGCCATAAGCCGGCTCTCCAAGCTCTTTTTGGTGCCGGATCCATTCATTATCCCTTACGAGGCAGGAGAACCAGAGTCTCTTACTTAAGAGAATCCAAGATTGCCCATTCCCCAGATGTCACTTGAGCAGGGCCTCTGTTTCTAGTTCCTTCGGCCTGGCCAATCGGCGGTTTATCCCTAGATTCCACCCAAGACTTTGAGTCGTCATAGACACACAGATAAAACAGTAATAGACTTACAGCTGGAACTCCGCATGCCACCCCTGTTTCGATAAAAGCTCTCCCGGAAGATATAAAGAATAGACTCTTAAGACTCATTTTATTTAGACAACAATAGACTTATCAGAGCACTCTTCTCCACTTGAAGGACATAGTTTTTGTTAATCATGCCGGCTGCCATGCTCCTTCCCGACGCCAATGCACCTACTCTCCACCTATCACATCCCACCGAGGAGGAGAAGCAACAAACATGGAAGCTTAATTATCGCAATTGGGGCGGTGCCCTCGACCAAGAAGAGTACTTTCATCGAGAAAGATATCTTCAAACTGTACCCCTCGCTCGGAATGGAGGAGTGACCCATTGGGTGCTCGTAGATAAGACCCTCCCGCCAAACAACCGTGCAATTCTTGCCTCATGCGAAACCATTCGCAAGCGGGCACTGGTGAAGCATAAAGGCTCCGGCAAGGTCAAAGAGATCATTACCCACGGAATAGGCAGTGTATTTTGCAATCCTCAATACCGGGGGAAAGGATACGCGAGCCGCATGTTGACGGAGCTGGCACCAACACTTCGAACCTGGCAGACTGACCCAAGCATCAAGGGCAGAGAGGAGTGCGCTTTCAGTGTTCTGTGGTCTGATATTGGGAAACGGTTCTACGCTGGGCATGGATGGCATCCATTCCCTTCCAACCACCTGGAATTTGACCCTGTTCCCCTGACGGAAGCAAGGCTAGGCACGGCAACTGGAGTTAAAAAGCTGACCTCCGACGACCTCGCAGAGCTCTGTGCATNTGGACGAGCAGTACCTCGTGAAGTCGCTGGAACAAGCATCGGATGAGAAGAATCATGTTGCATTAATACCAGACCATGATACGATGCGATGGCATCACGAACGAGAAGAGCTCATCACGAAATTTGTCTTCAAGTCTACCTCGATACCAACCATAAAAGGTGCCATTGCAGGATCTCCTGGCTCCCGTGTCTGGGCCATTTGGACCCGCGCCTACTATGGAAAACTAGACGACCCGAAATCTGGGAATAGTCTGTATATTCTTCGGCATGTGATTGAGGATGAGAGCAAGGAGAAAGAGAAAGAGACTGCAGCAAACCTAAAGGCTGTATTGGCGATTGCTCAGGATGAAGCAGCCACTTGGAAATCCAACCAAGTGAATCTATGGAATCCGGGAGAGTGGATCAAGGGATTGTTGCGTGTAGAGGGGTTAGACTTCAAGGATGTTGATCGAGACGAAGAAAGCATCGCTAGTCTATTCTGGTATGGAAAGGGCAGTGGGAAGACTGATGAGATCGACTGGGTCGCGAACGAGAAGTTTGGATGGTGTTAAGACGATACTCGCAAGGGTAAAAGATCACGACTTATCATTTAGCATAGCTTAACAGAAATGGGTATTTCAAGACGTCATATTTAGACAGAATTGAAGCGATTTAATAATTATACCACGCATCCTTCCGAAGCAGTGTCAATATGTGGTTTGGTAGTTGCAGGCAGGAGTATCTGCTTTCCAACATCGATGCATCCCATGGCTTGACAATCTCAAATTCCCCCCAGATCTTCAAATCTATAGGATGTCCCGCTGGTGCCTACTTGAGGCTTTCCGTAATTTTGCACTGGGGAGTTCTTTTTCTAGAAAGACTTGTCCGCCTGCGTTGAATTATTCCTCGTTGTGTTGCCGAACCTAAGCCAAACAAGCGGCGTTTCCAGTCAACAAGCCCCTGTCCAGCAGAGTGGTATGGATGCAGCGATACATAACTTCGATGAATATGTGATCCGGCTCAGTAATCTGACAATACAGCTCCAGGATGTAGCCTTTTAGAGTGGAAGAATCCCTAAGCTCGTTCTGCCATAGAGGTGCTTCGGGACGAGCAACACATTAATCGGCGTGACCCTTTTCGCACAGGCCGTGTAGATCCTGACGAGAAGCAGATCTATCAGTCTTTCTCCTTTGGCTTTGTCCTTCCCTTTGCAAATCTCTCATGCCAAATATTAACTTTCTTCGGCGCAGATGGGTTTTCCTCCTGCTTAATCAAAACTAGCTCCAAAGTTTCCTCCACGCTAGCAATTGAGGTCATTGAGGCCTGCGGGATGAATTTCTCTGGGTCATCGTGTTTTGAAGGGAAAGTGGAGGAAGGCTGCAGAATCATGATCGGATTCGAGGTATTCTTCTGTCGGATCTGGTATTCTTTCTCTCCATTACAAAGGATCGCATACGAGGGCTTCGACGCTGACGATTTAATGGTGAGACTGGCAACGAATATAAGCTTCAAAGATAGAAATATTTATCAAACACTACGAGGCCTACGCACGTTGGTGGATCTGCAGCCTCTAGGACGGCGAGAAGCTCAGGAGGAAGTTCTAGCAATTTGACGGGCTGCTGTTCTCTAGAGGCGGAAAACGGTACCGCGAAAGCATCTTGACTGGCCATTGTGTATATTCTTGCTTTTGTTGATGTAGTCTGGAAAATATCATGCCTGAATCCAAGTAATATCACGAGAGGCCTGGTCCAAGCATAAAAGTCCGGCTCATGAGTGATTTACCGGATAGATGCAAACGCGAGAATATTCCACGCTGGGAGTATGTTTGTCGCCATGGCGGGGTGACTAAAAGAGGATTAGCGTTGTTGACAACTGTTAGCTGGCAGCCAATGAGCGCGTCAGAAACATCTAAATTCTCCGAGTACGCAATGAGTCTCTGTTGACCAGGGATAACTGGCGCGCGATCTCAGCTTCTTTCTTCCAAGTCGCATCCCCTCTTTACCCGACGATCCAGGTCTATATTTAGCTGCGTGCACTGGGTAGTGTCAAGTGACGTTCATCGAATGCGGTAGTGACAGAGCGCGGTGTCGTTGAGATTGTTTATGCAACATTCGCCCAACGGTCAACCCACCCCCCGGCACCGAAGTGTGAGCCAGCCTCAAGATCTGAACGACTGGATTCTGCGATGAAGGCGGCCGACAGTGGGCCTTGATTATACATACACTCTTTATATTTGGCAGCAATTCATAATGGTTCGACTCAGCGATGAGCCGGTTCTCTCGCCGGAGCAGCTCACTCTCTACTACGCGGCAGATCCATACTTGTCCCAGCTTCCTGTGCTGGTCTTTCATGGGCCTTCTTCGACTTCCAATTCGACATTGAACAGTTCTCGAATCCAACTTCATGTTTTCAGCGCTGCAGGCTTCCAAAGCTACCCTCGAATTACCCTGTCGCCCAACTCACCGCTTTATTCTGCTGTCAACCACTTACCGCGTGAGCTACAAGGCGATGAAATCTCTCGTGGAATTGCATTTGGACTCTTGAAATACTTCCAAGAATTGCCAGAAATCGTCAAAAAGAACCTCACTCGTCAATATGCGAACTCAACGAATCCCCGCAACAAACGCCCCGGTTCAGCTCCTGCACTGTTCTGCGAACAACATGCCGCAGACCTAGCAGATGCTATGGTAAGAGTCGAGAATATGTCAGAAATCATTGTCGATATCGAGGCCGCCCTGCGCTCGCAGCACATCGAGCATGTTGATGTGGATTTGGTCTTGCCTCCAGGGTCTATCGCGTCGTTGCAGGATATACAAAGTCAAATGGAGGAAGGAGAAGAGCAAGAAGATCCAGAACTCAAGCGGTATGGAATTTACTCTCCTCTGGTCCAGATGTTCGGAGAGGTCGCATTTTTGCCGACATCCAAACTGCGCCGTGCGCCTTCAAAGCCTATCAAGAGAAGCAAGTCATTTCTCAAGAACGAGAAATTAGCCCTACGCCGTGAGATGGGCGAATTCGTTGATACGGAAGAACGATATGTCATAAAGTTGCATGAGCTGGTCAACAATATTGCCGACGAGTATAGGAAGAAGGCCAAAGATCGATCGTTTGGTAGCTCTAGCCCATCTGCACAGGACCTGGAGAAGCTCTTTCCACCCTGTCTTGACAAGATCTTAGAAACCAATTCGGCATTCCTTGGAGCAGTTCGTAAGGTAATGGATGAGACTGAGGAGGATGCAATGAGAGACTTAGAGAATACAAATACTGGCTCAACTGGATCGCGCTATGGCGGATATGGTAGACTGAAGGATCACACGGGTGCTCATGCCTTCTCTAAGGTGCTATTAGAGTGGTTTCCACGATTTTCGGATTCCTATCAGGAGTATATCCGCGCCAGTCAAGGATTTCCTGAGATCTTATCTGGGTTTATAAGACAACAGTCAAGCTTTTCGCAGAGGATACAACAGACTGGCGAGCAACGACTTCGTTCTGCAATCATTGAACCAGTCCAGCGCCTCCCACGGTATAGTCTATTTATAGATAATATTGTCAACTATTTGCCAGATACTCACCCCGCCCAGCGCACGATGCTAGAAGCAAGAGACATCATCACCGCCATCTGCTCTCTCGATCCTCCAGCGGAAGACAAATCCCAGGTAGTCAACCGTCTACGGCATCTGATTAATGGATGGCCTCCTTCTTTTCATCCTCAAGGGCGTCTCATCACTGCCGCCGATTTCACCGAATCTGCAGCTCCGTTTCATGCTCCCAATCCACAGAGCTATGATGCTTCAAGAGAAGGCATGCTTCTTTTGTTTGCGGACTGTGTAGTTCTCATAAAGAAGGTTGAGGGGTGTAAGCTCTCTGCAAGGGGACTGATAGCGGAGGTCGATAAGCCATCCGCAGCTACCATGATGGCATCAGTAGCAGCTGCAACTGGTGGGCAGAAATATGAGTGCGAGCTCTCCTTCCGTGGCTGGCATTCTTTAAGTGATACCCGGTTTATGACATCAGATGATCATCGTATCGTTTGGATGAGTTCTTCTCATGAGTTGCGAGATCCGGGTCTTGGACAAGAACGAACTTCTCCAGTTCCAACTGTAAGAGCATTCTTGCTGAAAGGCGCACACGAAGAGAGGGCTGGGAAATGGACGGAAGAAGTTGCCAAAGCCAGGGTCGAAGGTCGATTTTCTGAAGCTGAGAGGGAAACTGAAAAATGGAGCTTTCGCTCTGTCAAGCTCGATGTTCCCGTCATTACATTCCACACAGCAGTCTTTGAAGAAGGAATTGATACCTTGATACCTGGCAGGAAGGAGCCGGCCCCAATTCGAATAGTTGTTGATCATCAGAAGGGCACCAAAGGCGCTCCTGTGGGTCACTATGGAGTGGAGATAGTGGCCAACCTGCTTGTCACTAAGCCAGGAACGACGTATCGGTTGGAAGCAGATGGCTTGAATGATCGCGTATTTGTCGACGAAGTACTACCTGGGCAATTCTTGCCGGCGTTTGCGAAAAGAGGTATGTATATTAACCCGAATCCATCCTGAAAAGCAAAGTTTCTAATTAATACCAGCCACTGATTTGCTCCGCCTGCAACATAATGTCACAAATCCAGCACTAAATGCGCCTTTGTTATCGTTCTATACCAAGATCCTCCAATCCCTCTCTATCATAACTGAATCCGATAAGTTGGAATCATCCCGGCCAGCTTCCCCCGTTAAATTACTCTCAAAGTTTCTCGGTGTAGGATCTACTGGTTCCTTAAGTGGAAAAAGTAGTCGTACACCTGTCCTGGGAAATATACCCTCAGTCCAGCCTTCTCTTGAAAGGATGCACAGTAACAGGTCAACACACTCAATACAAGAACTTGAGCGAAAGGGCAGTGTCCGCGTTGCCACGGAAGAGCCCCACCCTGTCAATCCCCTGGTGCGATTGGAAGAGACATTCACAGGATATGTTGTGGCGCTGCAGTCTCGAAAAGGCAATATTATTGGGAAATCTCTCAGAGGCAGAGGGTCGGCCGATGAACTTTCAGTAAATGACGTGTACAACACTTTCATTGAGAACCCATTTGAGAATAGACCAGCCGATGAAGCTCCGTTTGAAATAATCTTCGTCGCATTTGAGAAGTTCTTAAGACTCGCGTGGAGGGAACAGATGGGCTCAGTGATGTCTCTTGAGACATTGAATGCGTTACAAGAGAAGGCACTAAAGACGTTCCCTAGCGATTTCGCTGAGTATGTAAAAATGGTCTTTAATGAAATGGCTCCACAGAATAGGAGGGCATTCATCGCCATTATAAAGTTGTTGGCCGATCTTCTTGACGGATGTGGTAATGATGGCGACCGTGGGGCTCTCACGGCATCCTTCGCAGAGCTTTTAGTAACGGACTCCGATCCACACAACTATATCAATTTGTTGGACCGCATGGTGGAAGATTCAGAGCGGCTTTTTGAAGATATTGGACCCGGAGCTACCACCACCGGCTTTGGTTACATGCCTTCAAAAAGTTCCAACCCCTCTGCCACCGGCTCTATCGCATCGAATGCTTCTTCCATCCGACGCCGTTGGGCAGATACGCTCCTTCGCTCGTCTAGCAAGAAAGACGATCCAGATTCTAAGCCCTCACTATGGCGAGGCTTAAGCAAGTCCTCTAGAAGTGTAGCTACGGGAGAGCCCTTGACTACTTCTAGTCTTTCAAAAGCCTCCCTTCTTCGATCAAGATCCATTGAATCACCAAGGAGACCCGTATCGAGGGACCGACCTACCGTTCTTGGTGGTTTCGCCTTTGAGGAACGGCCTGCTAGTTCTCATACTCCAGATAGACTTTCTACAATAGGCGGTTCTCCTCCAGACCAAAAGAGTGAGAGTAGATCAGCAAGAAAGAGAAGGAGCTCGCTTTCAGATCTGAAGACGTTACTCGCAGCGACATCTTTAGAAGAGGAAGATTCTAAGTCATCTTCTCCAGCTCAGCGTTTCCACTTACGTCAAGAGTATCCTAACACGCCCAGAACTCCATCACCTACCAAAATTCCAGTTGCGACTGGGAGCCGTTCTTCAATTTTATTGACAGGATCGCCTACTGGCAAGGATTCGAAAGAGAATGAAACCAAACCTTCTACTTTACGAAGCATAGGCAACCTCACGGAACGGCATCAGAATATCATGTCTCAAAATGATAGAAACCCTTTCGCAAGCCCAACCTCACCAACAAAAGGTCACGCAAAGACGCTCTCCTTAACTTCGAACATTCCGACACTACATGGCCAATCAAGGGACAGGGCACCTTCAATCGCCAGACCCACGACCAGCCCTTCGAAATCGGCAACACAAAAGCTTCGTCTTCAAAGCCCTCAAAAATTACGTGAACGTCTCCAAAATGAAGCCAAAGCAATCACCGAAGCCGAGTCGTCTCTGCAAGCTGAGCTCCAAAAAATTGGCCAAGAAATGGCCAAGCTCACATCTGGGACATCTTCCTCTTCTTTATCTCATTCGAACACCAGAGATAAGGATATATCCACGCTTTCCCGCTCCATCAAAGGTCTCGAATCTCGCATCCCGGTCCTGATTAAAGACTTTAACAGTCGGCATGACAGTATTGCAAAAGATATGGAAACCAACCTGCAAGCGTCGGAATTCAAACTGAAGGGCCTCGACCAGCTGTACAAGGAAGCTGCGGCTGAGAATGAACTGCTGTATGAGAGATTCAATGTCGAGCTGGGCAAGATTGTCAAAGCGCTTAAGGGCAAAGGGAAGGAAGATCGTGAAGAGCTGGTACAGAGAGTGAAGGAGAGTAGCGAGGAAGCCACGAGGGTCCGGAAGGAAAATGCAAGGTTGAGAAGAGAGGTGTTGACGTTAAAGACATTGCTGAAAGGAAACGAATTGAGCTCGGCTTAGGGTTCCTATTCGGAAGAAAAACACGAGATGGTTTTCTGCCGTTAAGCTGGCTTGGAGTGGAGGTGTAAGATAAGTGTTTCTGTTAGGCATGGGGAAGGATTTTGTATGAAGTTTTATGATAATTAGGGTGATCTTGAGGGGACAAGGCATCGAGGAAAAGTTGGTGCCACTTGCAGGATATAGACATTGCCGTTTTTCGTCCATTTGGCGTTGTGGAAGTTGGAATGGAAATGGAAATGGAAATGAAAACGGAGACTGGAGCGGCTGGACTGGGCTGCATTCTTGATATTTTTGTACAGGTTTTCGAGGTATTTTAACGATAGGAATGAGCAAAAAAATGCAGCGATGCTTTTCTTTAAAAAGAACGTGATCAGGTGCAGTTGTAGTTTAACTGACTAAGCGGCAAAGGCACATCGGAGCCGTGATCCGAGGTCTTCAGGGGGAAAGCTAAAATACGGCAAAAGGACTTCTAAGTGTTTTTGTAAATAGCTCTCATTTTCAAAAGCCCTTTCTTAGATGAGGCGCGCTGAGGTACAATTTAACTCTGATGTTATGCGAGATTATACTCCAAAACAATCCTGCCTGCGAATAACATGTCCCGGTTTCCGAAATCTATATGCACTTAAGGAAGTTATAAAGGAAAAGCCAACACGGCCTAGCTATCAACCTAGCCCGTGGTTTTATTCCTTTCCTCCGAGGTATCTATAAATGACGCTGAAGTCCCGGCCCTTGCAGTCCTCCCTTTCCTCCGCACTGCTATATACAGCTTTTGCCTTTTCAGCAAGTTCCAATTGCGCACCGGCTTCCTCTGCGGCCTGGATTGCCAGACCCAGGTCCTTCTTCATAAGGCTAATTCCAAAGCCACCGGCGTAGTCCCGCTCAGCAGGCGCGCCAGTGATGACACCTGGTACAGGGTTGTTGACTTCACTGGGCCAGCACTTTCCAGTGCTGACGTTGATGAGGCCAGCCAGGGCCTTGGGATCCAGACCCCATTTAATACCCAGGTTCATGGCCTCAGCAGTGGCAATGTTGTTAATTGCGAGCAGGTAGTTGTTGGCCAACTTGCCCGAGANGACCAGCGCCTTGAGGACCGCAGTGAAGGACTCGCTTGCCCATTCGCAGAAGAATAGGTTCGAGGGTTGGGACGAGATCTGTAGGTGCGCCAAGCATGAAGGTTAGCGTGCCAGCTTTGGCACCCACAACACCACCAGACATTGGTGCGTCAACAAAGATGCCGGCCGAAGTGGATTGTACGGCGCGTGCCACTCCTTGGGAAGAGGTGGGATCAATGGTGGAGCAGTCGATGAAGAGACGGTTGGGCGATGGAGGGGCGGTAGAAGCAGCGACGGGTTCAAGGATTTGAGCGAACACAGCCTTGACATGCTGAGGTTCGGGAAGGACGGTAATGGTTGTATCCTATAGTATTCGCGACAAAGGTCAGTTCGGCGCGCTTTGTGGGCGACAGAGAGGACGATTTAGGAGAACAGAGACAAGATTTCAGAGGATTGGCTTTAGTTGTAAATAATAACATCACAGCAAGATTGCCCAAGACAGGCAACCCCAACTTAGATATCAGTGATGGACAAACTCATCATGTAGAGGGGGAAAACAGCACCGAGCGGGACAAGACATGAAGAATGGATTGCTTGGAGAGGTGACTTACAGTTCCATCAGCAGCTTCCTTTACATTCGCGGCGATCTCAACCTTGGATCCAGCTGCGGTAGCTCCCACTTCTTGCACGAATCTCGACAACGAGTCGTGGTTGACATCGTATATTCGGAGAGTGTCACTGGCCGGCAGCTTGGCTTGAAGATTCTTCGCCATATTGTATCCTGCTTCACGTTAGAAAAGACATCCACGGATCGCAAGAGGGCAAGAGGAGCACGCATACCCATCTGACCAAGACCAATGAATCCCCATTGTGCTTGCCGGGCTACGGAGGTAGACAAGTTTCTCCTCTGGAAGCCGTACGCAATGGCCCTGGTTGGGCGCGTTGCGGATTGTAATCGTAGCCTCATGGTGGTGGTTTGGGTTCTTCAAACTTGGTTGTGTTCAGAAAGAACAGAGGTGGGCGCATGTGAGGATAGATGTTGGTGCTCGCTCCCGGTAAAGCAGGTGGTCCAGTGCCGAGAGCTACCCTGTATCGGCGTAGCGGGCGCGGGGTTTTGGGGATTTGCGTGGAGAGTTCAGCCAGGAACAACCGATGCTGCCCGACTCCTCCGACCGAGGATCTGAGAGCGGCAAGAGATCATCCTGAGACTCTCGTCCGGTGCTCTGCTTGGCCACGGACAGTGCCACAGCTAGCACCAGCGGAGAGCCTCCATTGTGGCTGGAGAGGCGTCTTCTCCATACTCTATCGCAACCCAATCCAACAGAGCAATTCCATCAGCTTGGATTCTGAGAGAAACAGTGCTGTGCGGATTTCGAAAGGAGAAGAAAATTTTGGGTCTGGAATCGTGCTGCTCGGTAATCAATAAGCGAGAAGACCGAGAGAACCACAGGGTTTCTCACGTGATGACCGCTTCCGAAAGCGGGGACCTCCCCTTGCTCTCTTTTGCGTCTTCACGAAATTCAGATATATTTCAGACTTTTGTAGCCAGCCATGGTATTCTGCTCTTCAAGGTGTGGGACTGTGGTACTCCAAGTGCCGCGACCAATTAACAGAAATTTGGTTCAATGCACATCTTGTATCTGCTAAGGTGGCATATTCACAAGACGCATCCAAAGGATTCCTCAAGGAGCTCTGTCGTCAAATCAACGTAATTCAATGGTTCGAACCTCACAATTGCTCGAGGAGGTCCTCTATTGTTTCGTTCACCACGGTCGAGACCTCGATTTTACCATAGGGATTGCGACCACGTCTCACCACGTGCCCACATTTTGGATTCGTAACAAATCATCACGCTCACAGCTGGGAGGGTTTGTGGTGGGGAGATCATATGCAATGTATACACTAATGTGTCTTCTCGAAACAGGAGGGAAAGCCGGAGAACGATGTTACGTGGTTACTTGGGACACCCATAGCCGGTTTCAACCCTGGTGTTGCGGCAGTTTTCTCCTGATCTTCGGCTTCGATCGTCGCGATACATCAAGTTCCGGCTTTAATGGCGGTTAAATAAACCTGCATCTTAACATCGTATACTTTTCCGGACTCTGGTAAGATTTTCTTTTAAAATCGCGATGAGATCACCGTCACAGGCGAATTTTTCGATCGTTGTTCTAGGTCATGTATAGTAAGACCGGTATATGGATGGTGTGGTTTTGACGTTTCACCCGTCCTAGGCCTAGTGCGGGGTATATCTACCGTGTCGCAGCTGGCCTAACCAATGGTAAAATTCGAATTGACGGTTCTTGCGAGCCGGACAATGCTCTCGACGCCTTCTCTGCGTGTTCTAAGTCGCACTGAGACAAGGCTGACGTGAGCTATCGCGGCCGCCGCGTAAGTGCTTCCCCTTCGGCGGCTTGTCAACGTGGAGACCAGCTCGAGGACATGCTTCAACCAACAAGGCTGACGCGTTGTTCTGGTTGCCAGCCACGGCAAGAGTACTGTATCTGGACTCGTTCGAGAGTACTAAGCTGCGGTGTAGAAGCTATTGTTCCACTCCCTTTCTCATTCCCTAGCCGCCCGAATCAAGGCGCAATGTGGGTGCGATGTCACGGTGGTGTTGGATTCTCTCTCCCCCAACCATCCTCTGCTCTGGCCAGCCAGCCCACAGGTTGGCCTCAGCCGATCATTCCCTCGGGGCGATCCTGGGCCAGAGAGCGACGTCTCGGCCCTGGAGACACACCCGCACTCCTGAGCTCCTGCTGCAGCGCACGTTTCAGAAGCAAGCCGTTTGTCCATGCCGCGGCTTACCTTGCGTGGGCATCCCGGAGCAAGCAGCGGCCTCGTGTGGCTTCCTGTCACCTCGAAGGGTCGCGTGTGGCCTTTGATGGGCTCCGGTGGCCTCGCTGCTGTCTCCGATGGCGTCTTCTCGACATTCTTATCTGCTCATAGTTTCTGCCCGGCCCGCCAAGAGCATCCAATGAAGCCCGGAACAGCGATTCATGCTGCCCAGTTGGTGGTGGCGGCCTGCGTGTTGGTGGTGAGGTGCACTGGTGATCGCGGGGCACGATAACGCAATGACACTCAGTAGACCACCTACACGGCGGAAGGCCTTCCTTGTGCCTCATATTCCAGGCGTCAGATATGTCATATGAGGCATCCACACCAGGATCTGGCGCTCACAGCCAATCACACACCACAGATGCTTTCCAGGAGCCAGGGTGGCTTATCACTAACCTTATCGGCATAGGTCGCCACCAGCCAATGGGCGTTACCAGCGCACGTGCCGGGACTGATACGTGAGGGAGGATCCCAAGATATATTATTTGACGGTCTCCTCGCTCCTTTCTGCTCGAGTTTGCTCGCCCTAAATTCGTAAATTTCACCGGCCCCTTTTCCGCTGATAGGCCCATAGCCGCCCGGAGCTGCAAGCCTAAGGCCGCCGGCTATTTCCACTGCTTTGCTCCTGCCAGATCGAGCACCACGACGCTGCTGATTGGCCCAGCATGCGTCCACGACACCTTCCGGCCAAGGATTTGCCGCTGCCGCTGGATCAATGGATTGGTAGCACCCGGAGTACCCTCGTTGGTGGCCTCAATGCGGTACCAGGTTTTCGCACTAGTGCTGGTGAGTACGATGCCTTCATCTATTGAAATTTCTTTGCCTCTTCTCTCCTTTTTTTTTCGACCGCCTCGTGCTCGAAAGAACCTTTTCCTTGAGGGAGCTGAATACCACGGAGGACAAGAATTCGTGGTGACGAGGACAATCCAGCGAACTGTCTTCTCCGGTGCGCGAGTGATATGAATTGAGTGCGGTCAGGCGTTGCCATAGTCGACTCGGTAGGCTGACCACGGCCAAATTCTCTTGTCTCCCTACAGCCTTCTTCACCTTCCTGCGCGCAAACCTCGTGCTCCAACCTTCGACTTACAATTCCAACACGTCCACGCCGCTGCTCTACCCATCGCCTTCCTACTCGCTACCACCAGTGCCTTCCTCCCTGTCCATCATGACTTCTGTAGACGATTCCGATATCCCTTCCCAGCCCGGTGCGGGCGTGGCTGGGGAAGCTCCCAATACTGCGGCTGCCAAGGATGAGCTGCCACCACTCACAACGGCAATCTTGACCACAGAAGAAGATAAGACCGAAGCCCTCAAACTCATTGCCGACTCGATCGCCCAACAGCGACAGCTTGCGGCCACAGCCATCCTCTTCAACCCCGCCATCGTGGCCGCGTATATTGTGTTATGCGCCGTTGTTTATAAATTCGCCTACAAAACCCCTGCCGATGCTGGTACTTTCGTTACAACCTGGGCCGGAGTCACAATGGGAGTTTTGGTGCTCGTTCGGGGCCAGACATCTGGCTACATTACACTCGCGGAAGCCTTTGGTTGGAACTTTGTCAGGAATCCCGACAGCGAGGATCAGGACATTATCATAGGGTCACGATATGGCGAGGAGATTATTGGTGCCACTACACTGCGTCTGGAACGACCAGGAGGATCATCGTCCAGCAACCGCAAGAAAACTTCCTACAAGGGCGGCAAGGGTATCATTCGCGCATGGACGGTCCGACTGAAGTATCGCCGCGCTGGAGTTGGTACAGAACTCCTGGAAGAGACTGTCCGCGTGGCAAGGGAGAAGTGCGGGAAGGATGCCGAGATTGGATTCGCAGCTGAACATGCGAACAGCACCATGTTTTTACCAGAGTACTTCAACACCGTTTTCAGACGGACGGAAGCCATGGCTCAGAAGTGTTTGCAGAAAGTGCTTGACGGGACGGAGACGACAACCAAGAGCTCTGCCAAGTCATCACCGAAGCGCAGAAAGTAAATTACCAAATTTGCCGGGGACTTTACTATTGTTGATTTGAGGTTGCGACTCCTATCGGTTGGCCTTTTTGTCCCTCCATGCGTGAACAAGCAGTTTTCTCTGCTGTGTGCCAAATTTATACCCACCTTCACTCAAGATTCGCATATCGAGAAGGGCGCTACTATAATTGATGTAATATGACTTAATTACGAAGGGAAGACAGAGCTAGGCTGAGGAGAACGAGAACTGGAGTTGGGTTGGGAGCTTTGGGATACCCCATAGACATGGGCCAGGATGCTGGGATATATAGAGAGAGATATAATTACTATCGTTACCCTTCTTGAATGTCGATATGTTATCTTTCATGGATTGGGCTTTTGTCTATGATAATCCACCATCTGTGATCACATTCACTGATAGCACAGAATCTCCTTCTAATCAACTGATAAGTTATAGATAGACTAATAGCGAAAGAGTAATCCCGAATCGGGCAGATTCCTCGGCGATCGTCCTGGAAGCAATGAATCAGCTGGAAGATACTTACCTGGCCGCAGCTGATTGGTAGAGTTGGAAATAAGGTTTTCCCCTTTCAACCTGCGCATAGATATTCTGTTCGTTGGCGTGGGATATAAATCTACCCAGTTCCCAGGCAAGTTCGAAATTTGAGACTACGTCGCAGCAGTCTCCATTGACGGATTCGCAACTTCGTCCCCAATTATTGAGAGCAATTCTATGACTTCCTCTCTCGGAGGTACTCCGACTTGCAATTTCCGCGCCCTTCGTGCCTTACGATGCAAAAGTTGTCACCAGACATGACATCCCTGTCGCCACAAAATAATAAGCGGCGAAATTCGGAGGCTGTTGACCCTCCCTTGTGGCCGACAGAAAGGATTGAATTGACTCTTTCTCTTGGATCCTGAACTTTGGGCATTCCATTTCGAATTCACAAACCGTCAAGATGTTTGATACATGCATTGTCCAAGGCGCCAGAGAGAAATAATTCATTGCTTGAACCAAGGAGTGTAGAAGCTCCCGGCAGCGCGGCTCACACAATAATGTAGGCTTCGGGCGTTACACTACTCCACCCGAAGTCACGCCTCCATGTCGCATGCCGAGTCACCCCTCCTTGTCCTAACTCTCGTACGAGAGAGCAAGTCGAAGTCGAGAATGTTTTGAGCGACTTCAGCGCATTGCCTCGGTGTAATGAGAAGGTGATCAGCGTTGACTTTGTTGGCTTAGGATCGAACTGCCGAAACGCCTGAGGAAATTTTTCAATGGGTAGTCCGTCTCGAGGCTTGATGTTGATCCTCTCTCTTACGTGGTCTGCTCGGCAGGGGCGTCGATTTTGTAGGCTCGGGCGCCGGGTGTGATGTTCATTTCTTTAACAGTCCAATTTTGGAGTCAATTGGAACATCGTCTATACTTATATGTCCTTTTGGATTGCAACATTTCATGTCTGGATTGCGTGATTACCGTAGTGTATATGCTTATTTTTGGGTTCTTCCAAAGCCCTACAGCAATACCAGCGCCTTGGCAAAGAAAATACGGTATCGGCCATCCCTGGGGTCCAAGGAATCTCACCACTGCATGGCGTTACAAGGGTATTCAGAGTTCCATCAGCCGTCACCCGCAACACATACGCAGATACAGGGTATGGAAAGCACTATGAGCACCGGCAATCCGGCAGAATTGGCCAGCATAGCGGATGGGAGCCCTGGATTTCCTTGGTGTGCAAAGACGCGCAACATATTGCCATGATCCTTATCGTTGGAGGAAGATTTGCCTCTCTCTCTCTCTAGATCCACATAGCAGTCGTAATTAACCTGTACACTTACGTATGAAGACCCTGACGAGTTGCATTTGTGGTTGCTAGAATCGCAAAATAAGTCTCATGGAAGGAGCCTGCCCGGGCTGGGTTCGGGATCTCGGAGGATATGCCGCTAAACCTTACAGCAAATAGGCTATCCGCGGAGGAATTTGGCGCAACAGAACCTCGGAACCCTGGTCCCTTCGGACATAGCAGCTGGATTGTCTCTGCGCCGATGTCAAATAATCGTATCCTCATGCATTCCGGAGAAGCGCCGCTGACATCATGGGGACGATGCTTTGCGTGTTTGTGTTGATTGAGGCCTGCACGCCGCTGAATAAGACCGCGTTCTAGTTGCCCGGTGGTTATACGAAGCACCAGTCATTTTCGACGCATCCTGCCGGTCGGTTCCGGCCCTTACTCTAAGCTTCTAACTAGCCAAAAGCTTGTTGCTCTCCCCCCAGGATTCCAGAAGCCAATAGTGCCTCGACTGTGGAGTGATATTCGCTGGTAAATTCCACATATGCATCTAGTGGATGTCCGCCGTACGAAAGGCACATTAGCTCGTCGTCAGCCCGGGCACTAGCTGGGAATAAAGTCAGTCATATTACATTGGCCAGGTGCCAGTTCCTATATGGGTTAGGATACGAAGGGAATATATATCCTCCCTCCGTGACTCTTCTTCCCTAGTGACTCTCCTGATCACACCACTGCTCAAAGCTATCACGCAATTCGATACCCGATATACATAAACTGAAAAACCTCAAATATAAGGATGTTCGCCTCAGAGGCACACACACCAAGTGATAGTGAGGTTGCTCGTGAGAAGGAAGACCTTGGAGATATTGGTGGGCCAGACCTGGAAGGACAGCAGTTGCCTGAAGGGCCTGCTGCCGAGTCTTCAGACACCGATGTAGGCCCTGACTGTGGACTGCAACCGACCGATGAGGATTTCCGCGAGCAGAAGGAACGAGAAGGGAGCCTCCTTCCGCCCAAGGAACAGAGAGGATGGAGGAAAGTGATTCGAAACTTTACACCATCGTAAGTCTGACCATAAGAATAAGATCTAAGATATTAGCAGGGCGGAATGGGAATATCAAAAGCATCATTAGGTATATATATCAATGTACTGACTTATCATATAGATGGTTCTCTGTGACCATGGGCACTGGTATTGTGTCGATCCTTCTCCATAACCTGCCGTACAACGGGAGGTGGCTCTATTGGCTATCAGTTATCGTTTTCTGTTTAAACATACTGCTATTCTGTACTTTCCTCCTCATATCTATCCTGCGATATGCCATCTATCCCGAAATATGGCGGGTCATGATTCGACATCCCGCTCAGTCTCTCTTCCTTGGAACCTTCCCCATGGGCCTGGCGACCATAGTTAACATGGTTGCCCTTGTCTGTGTCCCTGCTTGGGGAGATTGGGCCGCATATCTGGTAAGTCTCGTTTGAGTCTACTGCATTTTTATTAACAACCTCAGCACTGACACATGGAATAAGGCTTGGGGTTTATGGTGGGCAGACGTCGTCTTCTCTGTTGGGACTTGTTTCTTCCTTCCCTTTGCAATGTACGTGTCCTATAGAAATTTCTATCAGAATGCAGCAGCCACTAATTCATCAAAAGCATGTATTACCACAAAGCAGAGCTCTCTTCGATGACGGCGGCTTGGTTATTGCCCATTGTCGCTACCGTTGTGTGTGCGTCTAGTGGAGGTATTGTGGCGGGTGNTGCTGCCAAACAATCAATACGCATTGTGGACCGTCATTGTATCCTACATTCTGTGGGGCACAGGCGTTCCCCTCGCAACGTGCGTGATGGTAATATATTTCCAACGACTGACGGTGTATCATCTACCACCACGAGAAGTCATTGTCTCGGTCTTTCTCCCCCTCGGTCCCCTCGGCCAAGGTGGTTTTGGTGTCATGCAGTTGGGAAAGGTTGCCATGGAGATCTTCCCCTTGACCGGCACTCTAAGCTCGTCCACAACGAATTCGGGTGAAATCCTTTACGTTGTAGGTTGGTTAACAGCCACCATCATGTGGGGATTCGGACTCGTGTGGCTCTTCTTCGCCCTCGCGACTATTTCACGTTCCAGGTTCCCATTTAATATGGGTTGGTGGGGATTCACTTTCCCTCTCGGAGTGTTCACAGCGTCAACGACCCAGATGGGCAAGGAATTACCTTCCCGCTTCTTCAATGTCCTTGGAACGGTACGTTTTCTCCAGATGTGTAGCTCTGCTTTCGTGCCTCGGATTACTGAGATTTATTTTGTTTGCCCCTTCAAGCCGAAATTCTTACTGACTGTTCTGTTTATAGATATTTTCCGTTTGTGTTTTCCTTCTTTGGATTATGGTCTCAATCGGAACCATCAGAAAGGCTTGGCAAGGCAAACTACTATATGCGCCATGCTTGAAGGACTTGGAAACCAGCGAGAAACCAGGTGTGAATCAATTTAAAGAGTGCGTTCTTGAGCTCCAATTTACTGTTGTTAATCCGCTAACGCGTTTGCTACTTCTAGGAAAGCGTAACGAGTGGAGGAAGAAAAATGAAATGATATAACTTGTGCGACACAGTCTATTAACAGTGTTTTACTTGGGATTGCGGATGGGATAAAGGGTTGCATTAGCACGGAGTTTTCAAAATGAATTTAGTAGCTGGGTTCCTCTTTATACAAAACTTCAACATGTGAACGGCATTTGAGGAGTGGAAATACAAATTTCATATTAATAGATCCTGATAATACCTGCCATGATGATTGAAATGCTCCGAATACCCCTCATGGATGTTGACAGTATGTACACTAATTCTGTCACCATATAGGAGGTGTGTATGCCTAAATCCAATACTGCTCCATTACATTCCATCCTACATCATGGCTTGCAGACCATACGCCTAAAAGTCACACACAGAAGCAGAAAAGAAAATCCTCAATATGGTAACCACACACTTCGTAGATAGAGCGTCCAAAATTGTTATAGCAATCTTATTCACGGCGTAAAACGACTTTCGTCCCGTGCAAACTGCTCATCGTCAAGTGTATTCTCCCGTTCCAAGGCCGCGGCTCTCGGTCCTCAATCTTGGAGAAATTCTGCATCAGCCTTACAACTGTGTATGCTGCTTCCGTCAGTGCGTATTGCTGTCCGACACATATGCGTGGTCCGCCGTTGAAGGGCAGATAACCCCATCCGGGACGCAGTTTCTCCCAGCGATCTGGGTTGAATTCATCCGCGTCCGGGCCGTAAATATCTTGACGTCGGTGCATGCCAAAGACGCTGTATGCTACCATGCTCCCCTTTGGAACAAAGATGGGAGATTTGCCGTCAGGCCCACCACCAAGAGGGAGAATGGTATCCTTGGTGGCGAGGCGACCGTTCGCTGGAACAGGTGGGTAGAGACGAAGCGCTTTATAGAGAATTTATCAGCATTTTCTATACTAGCAACGTAAAGGGGGTCCGTTGGAATTAATGGGGGAAATGAATGATCTCACCTTCATTCAAACTGTTTCGGAGATATTTCATGTTTCGAAGAGTCTCATAATCAGGCTTTTGGCCATTGAGCTCTTGAACCTCGGCGTGTAATCTCTTCCAGATCTCAGGATTCTTTGCCAGCGCGACAAAGAGATTGCTTAGGAGACTTGCAGTCGTGTCTCGGCCAGCTATCATGATATTCATGGCTTCGTCTCGTAGAGCAATCGGGTCTTCGATCCTCATGGCGAGCTCATTAAGGAACACATAATTCTCTCCCTTTTCCTTACTAGCACCGTGTTTTAACTCGAGTGCCCTGGTAACGAACTTATCCACAACCGTATGGCAGAAATTGCAGGCGTAATCAAAGGTGGAATCTCGGTGCGTCCAGTAGAGTGGACCCAGACGCGATCGTTTTGCGAGGCCGTTCTGCGCATAATCGAAAAGGTATCCAAAGTCCTCCATGGGAGGTAAGTCTCCTCGGGAAAGAGAGTGGACAGATTCGCCCATAAGAAATTCGGTTGATGAATCAAGGGTTAGGCGGAAGAATAGCGGTTGTAGATCTACAGTTTGACCCTCTGGTATTTTTGTGAGGAGGGTTTGGATGTGGTTTTCGAATGTGTTCAGATCTGCAACTTGGGCTCTCGTAAAGTTTGGGCGGATCATTTCGCGGGAATGCTACATATTATGGTAAGTTGACATCGTTCATAAAACTCCACGGCCTTATGATGCGACCAGAAAGCCTGGCTGCATTACAATATCCATAAGGAGGATAGTCCATAGTGCAAAAGATGGTAGAGAAAGGGGAGTTGGAGCCGTTCCATTTGAACCAAAAGTTTTAGGAATCCTTACTGACCTGCCAGTGAGCTCCGTCCGTCGTAAAAATTCCACTGCCTGCAAACGGAGCCCATTGAACCAAACGACTACCGAGACTGAAATCCTCAAACTGAGTACTAAGGACAGCTTTGATGTTTTCAGGCTCTCTCGTGCTGAATACTTTCTGGCCCATCAGGGACACAGAATACGTGTTCCCTGTAGCTTGAAACCGCTGCAAGACAGCTTGGAGACCCGTGTTGTCTTTGGCCCGCTTGATCCGCTCGAGAAAGAAGCCGAGTCCAAGGATGCGTTCGGACTGAGGGTACTTCGTTTCTGGTAGGCAGCCATGAGCCTTCTTAAACTGGGCTCTTCTGATGGCCAAGACGAGGTTGGAGACGATGTAGTAGCTACCAATCAGCGCGAGTGCCGCGTAAATACCTAGTCTAATGTGGTCCATCTTGCTTGCCACTCGTCGCAATGCTGATACGGTCCCAGAGAATACGGGNCAGATCTCGCGCCTTGATACGAAACGTCGCGTGTGAAAGCAAGAGCCCAACCCTAAGTGTGTATGGAGCTGCGCATGAACCTCGAATTTGGCGCCTGGGATTTTATAACAGATTGCACTAGCCAGGCTGATGTCGTGGACACACGGAGTATCGGCGCGAGCGGGGTCCGTCTTGGAGCAAGGCACCTCGAGTGGGCCGAGGTAAGCAGCCGCATTACTGGGATCTGAAACAACCCATATTATCCACCCAAAACATCCCAAGGGAGAATTGCCGCATGCCAATTATCAGTTAGCAAAGTTGATAAGCTACGAGTACGGCCAGATGCCGTAAGCATGATGCTACAGTAAACAACACCTCTTACCAGTAGTCTGGCCTTGCAAGGGATGTCACAGACGGATACCCCGAATTTTACTCGCTCTCCGGCTTATAAGTGACCCAACTAAAGCGCAGTCCCCAATTTATCCGCAAAATCGATATCTGTTGAAGTGATTAGTCAACTTCCTAATCGCATATTGCCTTTGATGCACAAACAAAATATAAAACAGAATCGCGTTAATCGGTAAATTATCGTGTGTCTAGTTTACATTTGTCTAATAGTAATAAATTTCTGGTCAACACCTGGAGCGGGACCTAACATGTATATCGTTTCTCACCAACAAACAGGAAACGTAAGCAGAGGACTTTATTTGTTACAATCCGTAAGGAATCTCTTAGCAACCAATTTCGACTTTCTTTTGATTTTCATTCCAGTTTCCCATTATTAGACCAGCCATTACAGAATATTGCGCACCAAGGGATAATAGCGAATCCTCGTTCAAGTGCTGCTCATAATTTGGTTCCGCTGCCGAAAGAGCCGCTGCCCATAGAATCTAATCAGCATCGCGACATTTGATTCTTTCTCAAATTTCAGACAAAATCAACTATCTGGAACTCATAAGAATGTCTTCGCGCCACATTTTGGTTGGTCGCATCTGACCAATCGTTATCGTGATGTCGCTCTTGGCGTTTCTTACATTGAAATTCCGGCCCAAAGGCGGTTTAATGCTTACGTGTAATACATTTGCTTAACCAGGAAAAAGGAGATTCCTCTTGTCCAACCACAAAGTCAATTTCTAGTCTACCTGCGGATTAGCTTTATGCAAAGTCGATATTCGTCAAGGGGAAAAGAAGATAAACCTGACATCTTGACGACGGCATTGTTCACCAGAGGGTACGCGCAGATAATACCAGTGGATCTATAATAATGACACAGAGCTACCTAGTGATTGGCGGGACTGGGTTCTTAGGTTCACACATAGTCCAACAACTTATTTCACGCAAGGAGCCGTTGGTCGCGGTGTATGACATTGCTGAACCCGCCGAAGATGAGAAGATCTCTGGGGTAAAATATTACACTGGAGACATCGTAGATAATGCGCACTTAACCGCTGTGCTCAAAGAAGTAAGCAGGGCTTTAGATTGCCTTATTTTCTATTTTCAAATCTGAATCAACTAAGTCAGCTATAGATCGGCTGTACCATCTTATTTCATACTGCGTCTCCCGTCCACGGCCTCCCTGACAAAGTATATTACCACGTCAATGAGGCAGGAACCAGTTCCGTCATCAACTCCTGTCATAACAGCTCCGTTAGTCAGCTTGTATACACATCATCTACGGGCGTTACATGGACTGGAAGTGATATCGCCGGTCTGAATGAAGAACAACTTGCCTATCCCGCGAAAGGGTATGATGCATATCATCACACTAAGGCCATTGCCGAGAGACAGGTAATAGCTCAAAATGGTGTCAAGGGACTCCAAACCGTCGTCTTGCGACCATGTGGTATGTTTGGGTAAGTCTAGGGCTACTTACATTTGGTGCTTTAAAGCTACTGTTTACATGGCTGACATACTCCAACATCTAGAGAACGCGATAACCAGCTTCTGTGGCGGCTTGCAACTGTCTTGAAAGATGGCCAGCAAAACATACAAATTGGAGATAACACCAACTTGGTTGACTACATGTATGTAGGTAACGCTGCCTTAGCACACGTACTTGCGGCAGATCGTCTCCGTGAAGATCCAGTGGCAGTCGGTGGCCAAGTATTTGTCATCACGAATGGAGAGCCAGTTCCGATGTGGAATTTCAATCGCATGGTATGGAAAGAACTTGGTGATGATGGTAACAAGCCAATCATTCGCATCCCGTGGTATTTAGGTCTGCCATTGGCGATGTTATCAGAATTCTGGGCTTGGTTTACTGGAACAAAAACACAATTCAACATATTCGCGATTAAATATGTTACGGGCGTCCAGTGGTACAATATTGACAAGGTCAGAACACACCATGATCATGTTAAATAGTATTACTAACTCGCCGAAGGCAAGGACACTCTTAGGTTACCGTCCACAGACGAATTTAGAAGAAGGTATCCAACGCTCTGTTATGGTGAGTTCATTATGATTTTTTACGGCCTTTATTGCTGCTAATGATTTCCAGTGGTGGAAAGAAGTCGGGGAGAAGAGATACGACGAAGCTAGGAAAGTATAGAAAAGGCTTCGATTATTACCATCTTGACTATGATGTGAATGTTTCACAAAACCTTTAGATTTCATATTTGAAGGTGCATGGCTTACCAGGTTATTTACACGGGTGAATTTCACTGAGAGAGGGGATAATGCACGACTCTGTGTGGATTCAGATATTCTAAGCTTAAGACAAGGCTTGCTGCGGCTTCAGCTGGTTTAACTTGATTTTTGTATTAATTCAACTTAGCTGACAAATTAATTTTCTTCTAACACATACTAAACATTACCATGAGTATAAACCTAACTTCCTCTTAATACACCAAATTTGCCATGAATTCCCCTCCAACTTCTAAAGTCTTTCTACGACCTATTTCAGAATATGCTCCGCTGTGGGTGTATTATTAATACGGGGGGAGGGGCACGGACCCAATCCGCAGCCTTTAGAAGAGGCTGGCCCGAGGATTATAACATCTGCAGTCGCTGCAGAAAGCTAATAATTCTAAGATTTTTCACGGTAAAGCCAGCAAAGCTTTTGTAATCACTTCGTTGCCTGCATGCTGCAGATCCATCTCGCCTTAGCAGAAGCTCAAACTCCTCTGCCAACTTCTTCCAGATGACCAACTATGAATCACCCTGAAATGTTGTCTCCGGGTACTGCAGCACCTTATGGGCATGCCTGCGAAAACTGCGCTCGTTCGAAATGCAAGTGTATCGTTCGCCGAGCTGGTGAGCCTTGCGAGAGGTAAGCAGTGTGATTTTATTTGCAGGTATAGGACATATAAATTGATAAACTGGCAGGTGTCATCGATCAAACAAAGAGTGTCGTCCAGCAAAGACTGTACGTCGCCGTAATCCTAGAAAGCCCACTATGTCCAAGACTGCACGACTTGAGGAAAAGCTTGACAGTCTCGTATCTTTAATGAAGACCGGTGTGCAACATGGCACGGTTACTTCATCTCCCCAGTGTACGGATGGAAGCAGTGACGCTGCATTTCGGACCAGCGCTTCGACCGAGAACCAATTGGCATCAAACAACTCGAATGGCTATGTTAATGATATACAGACGTCTGTGACAGCTAATGTTGACCTTATCATCGAACTTTCTCCTACTGAGGCTGAGGAATATCTCATGAACTTTCGAAATTACAAATTAAAATTCTTCCCATTTATTCACCTCCCACCGACTGTTACTGCTGAGCAACTGCACCAGGACCGGCCATTTTTATGGCTTTGTATAATGACTGCAAGTTGCAAATCAACTTCAAAACAATTACGCTTAGGAAATAAAATACGGCAGGTGCTGGCAGAGAAAATCGTAGTTCAGTCCGAAAAGAACATTGATCTTCTCCTTGGTCTTCTGACCTTCATCGGCTGGTATGGTATTTGCTTCAGCTCTCACAGGAAGAATTCAGGGTACTAAGTGCATCTTATAGGGGCAACTACCAATTTCAGAATAAGCCATTTCTGGGCATCTTTTCTCAGCTTGCAGTGTCTATGGTATTTGAACTTGGCCTCAATAGGCCAGTACCCAACGAAATCCCAGCGCTGCACTGTCTACAACAGAAACCAACGCTGCTGTCCTCGGCTCGGACGATGGAAGAGCGGAGGGCTGTGCTTGGGTGCTTTTTGATCACATCGATGTAACTTCAACGCTTGATATTTTATAACAAATGCTTACTGCTGCTAGATTGTCATCCTTCTTACAGAAAATTGATGCTCTCCGTTGGACGCAGCATATGGACGAGTGCCTTCAAATATTGATTGATAGGAAAGAATGTGTGAATGATGAGTTCTTCATCGAACAACTACGATTACAGCGCATTGTCGAGAATATAACTAATGAAAGGCGTAACAATGGGCATCTGGATTCTACAGCAGGGGAAGCGTCTTCTCTCTGTGTTGAAAACTTCCGTTTGCAATTGGAGGGACTGAAGACCGGTCTTCTAGATGGACCTCAACTTGAGAACAGTAAGCTTTAAGTACTGACTTATGTATAGCTTCTACTCATAATTTTTGGCAGAGATTGTACTGTTACATCTTTATAATGCAGAGCTAGAAGCGTCACTTTCTCCGCGGCTTTGCAACATTAACCAATTTACACCCCAACAAATGATATTGCTTGACGCTGCTCTAAACTCAATAAAGTCTTGGTTTGACACCTTCTTCACTATACCACTGACCGCCTATATAGGATTTTCATTTTCCATATTCTCGCAGCTAGGTCGCTGTATGCTGACGCTCATGCGACTCTCTACCCTTGACGACCCCATCTGGGACAACGATCATGTATTCCAAATTGCGAATCCCTTACTCATCCTGGATTGTATTTCAAATAACATGGAGCAGGTTGCGAACGTTGCTGGGTTGGATAACAGTGACGCTCCCAACGGAGACATCTTCTCTCGATCTGTGCAGATATTTAGGTCGTTTCGATCCGAATTTGTATCGAAACTAGCACCGGAAAGCATAGAGCTTTCGAATATTCCGAATACACACTCTATTAACGATATCCAATTGCCGGATGCTGGTGGGGAGGAACTTTTCGACAATGACTGGTTCTTGGAACTTCTTACTCCAATCTTATAATTTTGATCAGACTCATGTATGAACTCTCAAATCAGCCAAATTTATGAAATCTGACAGAAATTTCATTTTTTGGCATATAATTGAGGTAGATGTTAGCAATTTCAAAATTTCTGATCGTTTTACGTATGAGGGTACAAAGGTCTCAGGATATCGGATTTCGGGATGTCGGATTTCGTGAATCCCGGCGAAATTATAAATCTACCCCCAGGTACTCCAGTACTTCGATGCTTAGAAATTTAGAGATTCGGGGATACTTTGGGATATATAAACACTGAATATTCTTTTTAGAATTTGTCTTACTATTGCACACCTGGACGGAAAATAAGGTTCAGCGGTTGATGTATCTGCCCTGATCTGCTCTCTTCTTCTAACACAACAATTGATCCCTTTCGCTAATATATTAATCTCCATATTACTGCTGATCAATTAATTCATACCTAGGTATCGGTACGAAGTTCTCTCCTGTTCCATGGTCGAAAGCCAAAGAATGACATCAACTATTATATCCTCTGGGGCTAAGCTGGAGTCTTCTAAGCTGGAAATGGAAAATATGGAGCAGGAGTCAGGTAATAATATATCTTGCGATCACAAATTGGAATCCAGTGGAGTCCCTGAACAGGCAACGGCTGCTACTGCAGATACGGAAGAAGACCAATGGCTTACTGGATTCAGACTGTACGCCGTCTTGATAGCAGTAACCATTGTAACTCTGCTCGTGCTGCTTGACATATCAATCATTTCAACGGTATGATGTGCATTTCTGTAGCTTGTATCCCAAAGCTAAGAAGCTATCATAGGCCATTCCTCGTATCACGAGCGAGTTCCACTCTTTAACTGATGTTGGCTGGTATGGCAGTGCCTATCAGCTTGCAAGGTACGTTGCAATGGTCTATCCCACGAATTGGTGGGCTAAGACCACCGTTAAGTGCAGCACTTCAACCTTTAACTGGAAAGTTATACACAAACTTGGACTCGAAGGTCAGACCCTCTTCCCCTGTTCCAGTTCCTTCATTAATATATCAAGTTTAGTTAACTTTCATGGGCTTTTTCGCTGTTTTTGAATTAGGTTCATTAATCTGCGGTGTTGCTACCTCTTCGAAAATGTTGATTGGAGGACGAACAATTGCTGGAATAGGCGGTTCAGGTCTTCTGAATGGTGTATTGATTATTATTTCTGGATGTGCCCCGATGTCAAGAAGACCAAGTATACCTACCCCATTCCTTTTCAATATTCGTTAGTTGACAGCTCATGATAGCACTAATCGGTCTCTCTATCGGTGGTAAATGCCACAATTCCACTGAAATCGATTATATACTTAGGACTTATTCTAGTTTCCCAGCTGGGTTTGATAATTGCCCCTCTGGTTGGAGGAGCACTGACCCAATACTCAACCTGGAGATGGTGTTAGTGAAATAGCCCTGGCTGCTTAACGTATTCTTAACCATCTAATCTGGAGATTAGGCTTCTATATCAATCTTCCCATTGGTGGTCTCGTTGTAATTATGCTCGCATTCATCCATATCCCCGACCAGGTTGCTAAACCCAAGCCGATGGCAGTGCTTCGGACGCTTCATTCTAAACTCGATCTTATCGGCTTCGCGCTCTTTGCCCCCGCGGCTGTGCAATTCCTACTGGCTCTACAATATGGAGGAAATAAATACGCCTGGAATAGCGCTCAGGAGATTGGGCTCTTTTGCGGCGCAGGTGCAACATTCATCGTTTTTCTTGCCTGGAATCATTATAAAGGCGACGAAGCAATGATTCCTTTCTCCATGGTTCGGAAGAAGGTGGTTTGGTCTAGCTGTCTTGCTTATGGATTGCTGGTGGGCCAGTTATTTATTGCTTCTTACTATCTGCCCATTTATTTCCAAGGCGTCAAGGGAGTCTCTCCGACGTTAAGTGGTGTGTATTTGCTGCCGAGTGTTTTGAGTCAAATATGTTCCGCAATTATCTCAGGAAGACTGCGTGGGTGAATCCAATCTCTGATACTATACTTTGCTCATAATAATTTAGTCGAGAAGACCGGTTACTATCTTCCATTCATGACGAGTAGCGCGGCCTTGACAGCAGTCGCTACTGGTCTCTTATCCACCTTGGCTCCTGAAACATCTTCTGGAAAATGGATTGGATACCAGATTATCCTAGGGTTTGCTCGTGGCTTGGGATTGCAGATGGTGAGATTCATGAACCTTATTCACGTTCAGTATCACGTACTCATAATTCTTTTTAGCCAGTTATCGCGGTTCAGAACTCATTATCTTTCGTCCAGATTCCTGTTGCGATGGCACTGCTCATGTTCAGCCAAGCTTTTGTAGGAGCTCTATTCCTTACTTTCTCCGACACCATTTTCACCAATAGTCTTAAACAACTTATTCCAAAATACGCTCCTGCTATCAACCCTCAAACTATCGTTGGTGCTGGTGCAACTGGATTCCGGTCATATGTTCAAGAGTCACAATTAACTGGTGTATTGGTGGCGTACGCGAAGACTATTGACCGCGTCTTTTACTTAGCAGCAGGTGCATCAGCGGGTTGCTTCGCGTTTGCCTGGGCTATGGGCTGGAGAGATATCAGGAAGAAGCAAATAGTCTCGAAAGCCTAGAACGTCGAATTGGCGTGCTAGCAGAAGCTTTGGATGAATGCCGGTTGTAGCGAGGGAGCGGGTAAAGAGATAATCTATGTGAGGCACACTGATATAGATGGTGTTGTTACGGGGCCATAAAACGTAAGAAATCTGCAGAAGCATAAGTTGAGAAAATAGTGCTGGCTTCCTTGGAATGTTCATTTGATTAATTATACAAATGATCAGTCAATGGTTGAATCTAGTGCTCGGAGAAGGAACGCAGACTAGTTATCATCATTTTTTAAAGTATGGAACGCGGTCGGCCCTAGCTCACGGTTTTAGTATGATATCCTTATGTAATGAATGAACCTCTTTGAAAAGATTACCGGCTCATCAATCCACTTTTGTCTATTACTGTTTCTTATGTGCGCGTATACATAGGATTATATCAGACCGAAAACCCACCGAGATAAACCGAGGTCGTGGATAACCGTTGTGTTTTGGTATTGGCCCGAAATATTACTACGTTATCTAATGAATCAAAAGCTTTGCTTTTATTGGATAAACTTACTTCATTCGCCCTGCTAAATCATAAATTAACGCTGACTGACCGGGGTGGACATAGCCATCTAACAAATACCATTGCCGGGGATGATGAGCAACACAGAATGCAAACATAAGCTGGAGTGCGTAACGGCGCTCGCAAAGCACCCACATTCGGCGTAGTCTCTCGGTCAGTTTCAGATAATGTGCCAATCACCGCCTGCGTTCGAATTTTAGAAACGTAGAAATTCTGGGGCAATTGCTGCCAGCGCATTAATGGAATAAATTATGGGGATGGGATATGGGGGCTTCGGTTTATATAAAGAGCTGTTAATGTCAGCCATGTTCTTGGAAGACAATCGTATCCGATTCTTTGAATTTCCGTAGTATACGATATCTCTTATCTTTCACAAGATGGGACCTTCCTCAATTATTCGTATATTATTGGTTTCACTTCTAACTTGCTCAGCGATAGCTACCAAACAGAAGTCTATACTCTTTGAAGGTGCATCCGCGGTAGTTTCATTCGATGACAAAATCCAGGGTGTGAGGGTCAGACATGACACCTCAATTCTTGTGACTGGGGACAAAATAATATCAATATATCCGGCATCACAGAGGAAGGAAGTCCCAGTTGGTACTGTCATCGTACCGTCTCAAGGGAAGATCATTACACCAGGTTTTGTTGATACACATCGCCATCTTTGGCAAACAGCACTCAAAACATTAGCCTCAAATACAACGTTGTCAGAGTATTTCCATCGCTACGGAGAATTCGCGGTGGCAAGGTCATCCTTCACAGCAGAAGATGTATACTATGGTCAGTTAGCGGGTATTTATGATCTATTAACGCAGGAGTTACGTCTATACTGGATCACGCGGATCATACCTGGTCATCCGAAACGACTCTGGCCGGCCTTCAAGCCTCTGTTGATAGCGGTGCGCGTGTATGTGGACGGCCACGTTCCATAATGTTGGTCCCGATTACGATCGATCTGCACAAGTTGAGGATTTCATTAAGCTATCTCAGGAGGGCCCATGGAGAGGAAGTAACACAGTATCTTATGGAATTGCATATGACGGATGGACTGTCGACGATGCTGCTTCAGTCGAGCAAATTATCAATCTGGCTAAGTGAGTAGCCATCAACCTTGTCGAACATTTCCCTGAAATCTGACATCCGAATGTATACAGCTCTGAAAAAGTCTCTGCAGTTACAACACATTATCTCGGAGGACCATGGAACTATATGCACATTGTTTAATGCTTGAAATCACTAGAAATTGCTAACACCATGGATAGATGCAAATAGCCCTACTCTGCTCAACGACCTCGGATTCTTAAATACCACAATACCAGTCGTTTTCTCCCATGCTACCTACTTGACACCACAGGATGCCGTACTCCTCAGGCAAACAAATCAATACGTTTCTGTCACACCAGAATCTGAGAGCCACTACGGTCATGATTCAGTCAGCCCCTTCATTCTAGATCAAGTTTCTCTTGGTATCGATACCCATTTTACTTTCAGTGCTGATCTCATTACCCAAGCACGATTATGGCTGCAGGCCGTCCGTTTGAAGTTTTATCGTGAGGTGCTACAGAACTGGAATATCCCTTCCAGGAATCCAATGTCTGTCGAACAGGCTTTTATTCTAGCGACGAGAAGCGGAGCTCAAGGTCTCCATCGCGATGATCTTGGTGTTGTTGCTGAGGGTGCTAAAGCAGACCTGGTCGTCTTTGACGGCTCCTCACCGAATATGCTCGGCTTGGCTGATCCAGTGGCGGCAGTCATTTTGCATTCTAATGCTGGTGATATCGAGCACGTCTTGGTTGATGGCGAGTTCTGCAAGCAGGATTTCAAGATCATTTCTCCTAAGAGTGACTATACAAGTGTTACAGCCGGCTTCTTGAAGTCTGCCCGGAGAGTACAGACCATTTTAGAGGAGACGCCAGTTCCACCAATGGAAGGTGCCTGGCCATATTAAGAAGGCATCAATTATGGCGATCCAGTCCGGGTAGATACCGTTAGAGGTTTGGAATCAGGCTATGAATCAACTTCAGACTTGTAAGTAACTCACTTGGCTTTGTCTCTGCTTAGTCCAATTTTCGAAACATGAAGATAAGTTAATGAAGTAATCAGACCCGTACGATCTATCTGGAGCTTGGCTCCTCATTTGCCACTTGGGCAAATGCCTCTTTGGGGAGCATGTACAGACGAAAGCTACTTTCCCTGTTTGGGATTGTAAATTAGTCATGTGAATGTATCTGTACACATAAATAAAGGAGCCTTGGCTAAATAATGCAGTTTGTTGGAAAGCTATCGCTGAGTCTTGTGTGAACAAAATCATCTACTGGGGAACTTACCCAACCCTCTCTAGCATTCTCCACCGCAGTAGAAGGAGTACAAGGTGCAGATTAAGTATCTATTAGTACGCTAACCCGAATATCACACCTCTGCAGTGGTTGTCTGGCAGCCATCACTGCAGCGTCATCTCATACAAATTTGATTAAGACAAAATTTGAGGCTTATGACAGAAAGAGGATAAGGCTGGAGGGGGCGATAGCGGGGTCCTTTCTGGCGGAGGCTAGGTGACATTTTAAAAGTAACCTACATTCTTCCGTATTCCGGATTAAAGGGTGATGCAGATCCCATCGACGGCACGAGCACGCCCCATTTTTGTCTGGAATTATTAGCTGGGCCTTGAGCTGAGCTTTGAGTTTGAGAGGAGCGTAAGTTCTGAAAATGCTAATGAGTTAATCCAAGAAGTGCCGGTATACTCGGTGACCTTTTTTGGTGCCGCAGAGCTTTCTGGCGAGTCAGTTATAGTATCCATAAGATCCATATACATATATATATCTCAGTTATGTAGCTATTCTAGGCTTGTTAACTTTATGTTTAAGAGCTAAGTGAGTTTTAATGTCAAAAAGCTATTCCACTGAGACTTATGTCTGCCTACTCTACCTGCTATAGTGGCTGATAAACCAAATCCATCTTCCCTGGTCGCAAGGCTGGTCCTGATAGATGTTATTACTTGGCTCGTCTTTGACGGATGAGCTGAACGTGTAGCGTGACTGGCAAGCTGCTCTCAGCGAGATTGTGCACCGTTAAACCATAAGTTGGTAAATATGGCGGTGAGGCTGGGATGTGCCCAATCGAGATTTTATGTAAATTATTCCTTAAATAACGTTAATACGCCGCACCGGAAGAGGCGCAAGCCGCGACAAGAGGCGAAGGAGCGAGGCGCAAGGAAGAAGGCGCACCAATCATGGTGAGGCTAATGCACCTATTTCGCGCTTAGGACTGCTGTTTCAACCTTGCCAGCGATTCTAAGCGATCGGTTCGTCCTGAATCACCTTCAATAAGGCAGAATGTGTTTATTAATAAACGCGATGAGTCTGCCATATGCCTGCTCAGAATAGTACGACCACTCAAATGAGCAATATCATGAATTTACTAGTGGTAGCGAAAGCTTCGGATGACTCCTATACCATTCCTCGTGTTTGACACCGGTGTACAGAGGCTGAGTCCTCTTGACCTTACGATGTGAGTTGCCTATTGCTTTTATATAAATGTGATGTACATCAAGTCCTTTCGCAAATCTATCTGGTTATACATCTTCATTCCACGCAACTCTCTGGTACAATGGCATCTCTC
Organism: Scytalidium sp. 3C; assembly: GCA_000743665.3. Taxonomy (NCBI): domain Eukaryota; kingdom Fungi; phylum Ascomycota; class Leotiomycetes; genus Scytalidium; species Scytalidium sp. 3C. The sequence goes on along the minus strand of JMRO03000057.1, from coordinate 277,626 downwards.
TTTCTTCGTTTTCTCTTCTTGCTGGGAAGCACAGCTGCTTTCCCAGCCTTCCACCCTTCCGTGCCGCGCTATCCTGTCGATGACCACCACTATGAGGCTCCAAGTCTAAACTCATCTCGAGGTCCTTGTCCCGCATTGAATACTCTTGCCAACCACGGCTACCTCAACCGCGATGGTAGAAACATAGAGAAAAGCCAGATTCAGGCCGCCGCATTGGATGGCTTCGGTATTGAGAGTGACACCATTGCTCTTGCTCTCGACAATGCCTTTACAGTCTGCGAATATGTTACCGGCAAATCCTGTGGCACTACACTCACCAACCTTACACTTCTCGCTGAGCCTCACGCATTTGAGCACGACCACTCTTTCTCCCGTCAGGACTACAAGATGAAGTATCTCTCCAGCTGGGACGAGCATACCGATAACCTGAGCTTCAACAATACTATTTTCGACACCTCTCTGGATGTTCTCAAAGGTGCTAGTCATGTTAATTGGCAGATGGCTAATGAGATCCGATTGCAGCGAGAGAGTCTCGCTGTCCAAGATGACTATCCCAACTGGTTCGTAGAGAACATTCCCGTCCAGGAATTCGAATTCGGTTTTATATTTGCTGTCATGGGCGACTTCAACCTCCCCTACGTCAACACTGATCCCAAAATCCGAGTAGATTGGTGGCGATACTGGTTCATCAACGAGTCATTCCCAACATCCCTGGGATGGCACAAGCCTGAAACGCCAAGGAATTTGGCGTTTGTTCAGTCAGCTTCAAGTCGAATTCTTGCTGCTGGTATCCCATCCACCCCGAGTATCCTTCCATCTGGTGCTATTGAGACATCCTATCCCGTAGTAGGGACCCTTCCAGCAACCTTAACGACGGTCCTTGAGCCCCTGGCCCATCCAACACCTTACGTTGGCCCAGGACTTTTGGCCAAGCGCGATGCAGCACAATCTACTCCCACAACTGCCACATCTGGGTCTCAAGCTCAAATCACAGGAGAGCCACAGTCATATAAATTTAAAAACCCTTACGTCGAGCGCCTGGAAATATCGGATATTTCAATCCAAAAGTCACACGCTAGTGCCCGTCGAATAACGACTACCACGACTTCTAGAGATTAAATGAACTATATACCCCATGTAAGAATTAAGTTGATGTTGATATAGATTTAGATTTGTGTTTGTATTTGTTACAAGGCGTTAATATTTATGTACTTCTAGTTAGGGTAATTTTACGAATTTATGTACTTGGACATTAGCATCTCTAAATTGCGCACGCTGCACCCCTCCTAAAATCTTATATGGGCTTTATTCCGTTGCCACAGCTGAACACCCTGAAAGCCCAGAACCGATTATATAATGTGGTTATACGTCCTTCGATTATAGGCTTGCCACTTAGTTGGTGGATACCGATCGAGATGTCGTAGCTACAGGATACCTGAATAACTGCGACGCTGCGGGACCTCGTCCCACAGTCCCACCACAGAATCAAACTGGTCCCGCAGCGAAGTCATCAAATGGAGCCACACTAAACCCAATTGATGGTGATCATACCTCCCTCAGGGCTGTGATGTGGGCGCAAAATGGGGCAGGAAGGCGGAACTTGTCCGAGGGTTCTACAGATTCCCGCCAATAGAACGTGCTCCGCGTCTACATCGGAAAGGAGTTTATGGGAGTTGAAGCTCTGACTGGTTACTTGACCTTATCCACTAATGCTGCTTTGGCTAAAGTTCGGTTGGGTGTGCGGGCTGCCGAGGCCTATTCAAGTCCGGGGTAAACCCGGGGCAAATTAGAGTCTGGGGAAGTGGACCCGAAGTGGTCGAGGAAGCATCTCTCGCAATCCAGCATATCAGTTAGGCTAGACTGGGAAAGCTCCTACAACAATATGCCCCTGTGATTTGGCTTGACCCGAGCCATCGGCTCCACATAATCCTGCATTACCAATACATGGTACTTGGACCGCCGATAGCTGGACCCAGTTTTTTGCAGCCTGTGAGGCTATGGGAACTCGATGAATTCTGTCAAACATGCATGAGAATGGGGCAGTTTGACTATTTGTCCCCCCCAATCCACAGGGTTCGCTCGGACCTTGAAAGGGCACCCTTAATTCCAGTATAAAAGCGATTCCAGACCCCCGTACGTTATCTGCCTGCTCCTGTTTCTAGTTCTGGAATTTTAAGGATACCCAGTTCGAGCCCCTTCAACTTTCTTTTCCATCCAGAACAATTATTGCCACTGCCTTCGCTGGGGTGTATTCATAATGGCTTCTGTGGATGAGGATGTCCTTGAGCAGCAGGCTGCCGATTACCTGCATGTAGAGCTCATCCCTGGGACTGAGATTATGCGGGATACTGGTGACATTCACTTCACTCATGCTCGTGGTGCAGCAGACATAGTGTAAGTAGAACAACTCATTATTCACCCAGTCCTCAGCATTCGATGAGTGGGGATTGACTTCTTGATTGTTTCTAGGTTGATCCCACACCCTTCCAATGACCCAAAGGATCCTCTCAACTGGTCAATGACATGGAAACGTAAGTTTCTGATGCATTCCTAATATACTTTACAAAGCACTCAGGCTGAATCAATGGCAGTACTTGTTATTATGAGCCAGTTTGTGTTTACGTTCATCAGCGTGGAGTCGGCTCTTTCGGTCGCTCCGATGTTTCCACTTCTGGGGGCAGAGTTCAAGTTGAACGAACAACAGCTGAGTATGCTCACGGGTGCCACTGTCATAATGGCAGGTTATGCCAACTTCATTATCATTCCATTTTCCAATATTTTTGGACGTCGAGCTGCAACTATAATAACTGGAGCCGTGTGCGTGGCAAGTTGTGTCTGGCAGGCTGTAGCCAAAACACATGGCAGTCTCCTTGCCGCTCGAATTGTGAACGGGTTTGGCGCCGCCGCCGATGAAGCCGTAATGATGCAAGTGGTCGCCGACGCATTCTTCCTACATGAACGTGGTCTTTGGACTGGACTTTATTTGTGAGTACACCTACCTGACTATCCCTCTAGCTTTGGTACATTATCTAACTGTTTTTAAGCACCGCCTATTTCCTCGGTCTCTTCATTGGCCCCGTTATATCCGGAAATATAGCCGCAATGTGAGTAATACAAATATTCGAGGTTGTGATTTAGATTTGGAGTTTGCTAATTGGATTACAAGCCATGGATGGAGAAGTTTCTTCTATCTCTCGACAGGTCTGGCTGCACTCAGTCTGATCCTTATCTTCGTAACGTTTCCTGAGACTAAATACCATCGACACCATACACAGCAAACAAATTCAGCTTCATCTGGCAAGACAGACACAAATAATTTCTCTGAGAATGGTGATCAAGCCAAACAAGCGATTACAGAGAACAAATCTACTCACTTGGAGGATGTCGATCAACGAGGTAGTGTCGAGGGATTGTCAACATCCCTTGTGGGCAAAGGCCGACCGAGCAAAGGCCAGTTCAATCTTATCCAACGTCCGGATCCCAGATGGAGAAGCTTCGTGGTCAGGGATCTCATCATGCCCATTCGTGTCTTTTTTAACCCAATAGTTTTCTGGGCTGGGTTGATGGTAGCAGGAACAGCCAACACACTGCTGTTTTGCAACCTGACAGAGTCCGCTGTATTCAGCATCGCACCGTACAACTGGAATCCTTCGCAAGTTGGATATTCCAATTTTGCCTTCGTTGTGGGCGGCCTCATTGGTCTAGCTACCGCTGGGCCTATCTCTGACTTCGTCGCTCGGATTGCCACAAGAAGAAACAATGGCATCCGAGAAGCTGAGATGCGTTTACCAGCTTTAATACCTTACTTCATCACGACAGTCATTGGAATCACTATACTTTCGCTGGGGTATGAACGCGAGTGGTCTTGGCCTATAATTTTGGTTCTTGGCTACGCTCCGGTTGGGCTTGCCGTGACTACGATCCCTACTATCGCTGTAGCTTATGCCGTGGATTGCTACAAGCCTATCTCAGGAGAGATCATGGTAGTTGCAACGGTACTTAAGAATACAGGGGGATTTGCAATGAGCTACTGGGTTGCTCCACTTGCAGCCCGTGAAGGATATCTCAGTCCTGGCATGGTCATGTTTGCATTGACTATCGGGCCGGCTGTCTTCGCTATTCCTATCTGGCTTTGGGGTAAGAAGCTTAGAAGATACACCAAAAACTCTAGTTTGCATCAGATGGAGGACATATAATGTATATAAGGTGCGAATACCTGATCAACAATGTCAGAACAATCATTGCAATGTATTCAGTTGTCTGAGCGTCCCAAGCTTTCTACTCTTCCTGTTAATTCCCCACCCGTTTATTCTGGTTCGTTTTCAGACCTCTGCCCTGATTCGCTGCTAATGTTCCCTTAAACGGTATTGTGGTTGATGGAGCATATTCGTATCTCCAACCAAGGCTACCTTCAGTGGCATGATACAGTAGCCTTTATTGCCTATCATAAGTGATCGGATAGTTTGCGACGCAATGTGCTCTTGATAAGCTGAACTTCGTTATGGAGGAGTTCAAGATTACAGCACCAAATTATTCTCTCGGTGAGAATCACAGGAGCTACGGATTAATAATAGATTTTCTTAACTAGACAAGGTACCTCAGGTGATCGCGACGGCAACTCGTAGTGTTAGGACATTTCATCACATGATCCCAAGCAATGTGTCCATTGTATGGAGTATGTTCTTTGCCGAATCTCGCTGCCAGTCCAACGAGACTGGAGAAGTGGCAATTAGTCTCAGCGGCCACAGAAGTTGTATTGCATCTGGCCATCCGACACGGTGAAATGAATTTCGATCATCGACTGGCTTTTTCTGTTGGCCGGATAGGGCCATAGGCCCAGTCGTTCCAAGCAAAATTGCTATGATGGTGAGAATTTTATTGGTGAGGGCTCTAAATTCTTGAATGCAACGTTGTGTAAGTTGGTCCAGAAGCACTTTCTGCTGCGGCGCGCACTCAGTGGCTTTGGCTCCACAGCGTAGAAGTTCCATAAATGCGTGCGAGAGCCGCATTCTAAAGTAGCTTAGGTAGATGCCAATACCGATGTAACATAAGTCCAGGCAATCGGGGATATTATATGGTTCCAGAGGCGATTCAATCACAATGTTTCTAATAGGTGCCTGCTCGGATAATGGATGCGTCACCTTTTCCACATTGTCTATGTCATGCAGTATGCTTGGATAATTGGATAATAATTTATGAGAATCATTTCTTTCGATTAACTCTTGGATGCGATGACAGATATTGGTACAGTGATATGAGAAAATGACAGCTCGGACTATCATATGTTCCAGTGTGTTGCGCTCTCTGTAGATGTTGCGGATCCATGGGAGGGTCTCTTCTGGGCATTCACGGCCTGTGGAAATTGCCTGATAATGCTGGAAGAGAGTTATTACGACCATGAGGATAAACAAGGTAGGAAATCGATTAAGCGTACCACAGTACTAAGAATCATCCAGAACATATTTCGCCCATGTAACCCCCTGAAGTCTCGTGGTCCCTTCTGGCGGAGTAATTCCAGCATTCCACGACAGTGGACGTCCCAGCCCGAGTGTCTGATAGTATGTCGCGTATCTGAGATAAGCTACACCGCAAGTAGAGTCAGTGAGATCCACACACGGCGCATTTATAGATCATGTCCTACCTCATAGAAGCCTAGCATCCAGACACTCAGTAGAGTATCGTCTGCTTTGCAAAGGACAGGGTCCAAAAGAGCGGCATTTACGGCAGTAAGGGCAGTCCCATACGCCTTTGTTTTATTTGAAACTGCATTTACACAGTAGGCAGTCTTTTCCATATACGCCCAGCCAACGGCGCTGCAAGCCTTGTATAGAACGGATCCCTCTTCTGTTTCTGAAATGATCCGGGGGATGGTGGTGAAGACACTCTTGTTCCCAAGGTCTGCATCAAATGAAAATTTCCTCAATACTAGCGGTATCACATAGCTACTCCATGGTTCCTGGAGGGGAGAATATATGGGCAGGCGCTTGTTAAGGCGCCAAAAACCATCAGCACGTACGAAATAATAGTATTGCTCAGACGATGCATAGCTTGTGCTGGGTGGTGCAATGCTAGTGTGAACAAATTCAAAGCACCTTCGAGGAAGATCGAGGGCCCTGTAGCTAACATCAAGAGGCGGAGTAACTTCTTTTTGTATACTTTTACGCCCGTCTCGCCTCAAATTAGAAGGAAGCGTAGTAACGCTCTCGATCCGAATGCGTATATTTTGCTCATTTCGATAACCAGGACATGGCAGTCCTTTTCTCCGACATTGATGGCATTCAGGGCGTATCAAGTCGCACTAAACGATTATGAATGATAATGAAAAACTCTTAGCGTAAACGATATTTCTTACCTTAATCCGTCGTTGTCGACACTTATGGCAGTCGCGACTGGGTCGACCAACGTTAGGCATAATGCCATGAGATGCGTACTTTTGTTTGAAACCAAGGACAGCGTAGTTGAGCTGGTAGATACAATATTCAAGCTAGCTGCTGATAAGAGTTAGCTTTGACCACAGCTCCTTTTTGAGCTCTTATACCATCAGCCTTGTCTTATCTGGATGCAGGTGGCATTTGCCGAAGCTGACTCTTTTTACGTCAATCCCACCCGATTAGGAAGTCCATTCGTGGCCCGCGAAGTTAAAATTGTCCAATCAAACTCACCGCGGTCGCGGCAGGACAAACAATTTCTTAAGATTGCCCCAAAACACACAACGCACAGATCTTCATGACGATTGGAATGGGAAGATTCCGTGCCGAATACAGGAATTTGGGATATCGTTTGCTCAGAATTTATCATTGGAGACAGTCAGGCATAGTTCGTTACTAAATTCAGTAAATAAGCCCCGTTAAAAGTGTGTGTGATAGGTTGTATCACGGTAGCACGGCCTTTACGCGGGGTTCAGGGCAAATTGCTCCTGATATTGCATTCAATAAGTGGCCTACGATGCCGAATGCGCCCGGTGATTTTCTTTAGCGAGTTTTGATTCCTTCTTTCTATTTGCCATTTTTGCTCGGTTTACTTTAGATTGTCGGCAGCGCCCAGGATTGCTTTCTCTTACAGTTTTATCGGACCCGATAGAGGGGTATTATGGCCTTTCATCTGTGATAATACCGTGGCGGGTGAAGACGGCTTAACCAGCAGCTGCCAGTCAAGAAAGCTCAAAGCTCCATTTTAAAGTATTTTGGTAGCTGCGTATCCCCAAATCTGATGTCACTATGACTTCACATAGAACTCGCGATGCTAGCGACAGCGGCTGGACCAATGAGACTCGACTGTAGATGGAAATCTATAGAACAACCAATAACTTGCTTTGCGCATCGCTTCTTTGGCTATACTGCAGTAGTTGGCCGATTGTCAGGAACGCCTCCCTTCGATCGGATTCAGGAAGATGACATCATAATCGGCGGGCTTTTAAATACCTCGTAGATACGCGATCGCACACTGAACTTAGACCGGAATCAGGGTAGAGTGCATAGCAGGTTGACTAACTCGCTGTTCTGAAGCCGATCTGACAATTTCACAGATAGTTATACGGCGACCCTAACGAGCTTACCTTTCATTCGAGATTCGCCATCTTCAAGATGACTCTCTACGACATGCTCCACTCTCTGGTGGACTATGTGATGACTTGGTACCATCTTGTCGAGACCAGACAGATAGGTTGGCAGACAATGGATCGCAGGACTGGCAAGATGGTGCGCGAGCAACAGCCAATCTTCAAAAAGCTGAAGCTGCTGATTTTGTTCAACCCCTTAATGGACTGGTTAGACCGTACCCACCTTATGCGGCTATGGATACACGAGAAAACAGTCAGAGCAGGTTTGTCTTTGAAAACAATTATGGTTCCAATTGGAGAGAAAACAGCCTTGTAGCTAATAAAACCCCGTGTAGGCCAAAAGGAAGGGACACCCTCGTCAGCGCGGCAGATCAAGGAATTCGTGGACTTCTACAATATCAATATGAACGATTTTGAGCCGTCGGATATTCACAGCTTCAAGACGTTCGAGGACTTTTTTGTGCGGAAACATGCCCCGGGTAGTCGGCCAATCTTTGCGGCTCAAGATCCGACGCATGCGGTCATCGCTGCCGACTGTCGAGTCGTCGTGTACCCAACTGTGCTGGAAACGAAGAAACTATGGATCAAGGGCAAACATTTCACCATCGAGGATTTAATCCAAGACAAACAAAGAGCTCAAATATGGGCAGATGGAGCCGTAGCAAGCTTTCGACTTAGCCCTCAAGACTATCACAGATATCATAGTCCAGTATCTGGACGCGTCAGTTGGTTCTCGCAAATTCCTGGAGATTATTATCAGGTAGATCCTGTAGCTCTCCTTAGCGACGTTGATATTCTCACACGAAACGCTCGTTGTTGCGTTCAAATTGATACCGAGGAGTTTGGGAGAGTCTTGTTCGTTGCGATCGGAGCGACAGACGTAGGCAAAGTAGAGTATGCTCAGAGAGTCCCCTCATGCAGCTTCTGGTCGAATTCTAACCGGTGCATCTACATGTAGGATTAACGCTCAATGTCGCGAAGTTGGAAATCGAATTGAAAAAGGAGACGAGATCGGACTGTTCCAGTTTGGCGGATCCAGCATAATAGTGGCATTTGAGAAGGGTAGAATTGAGTTTGATGAGGACCTACTTAGTCTCAGTCGACAACAAATCATGGTTGATGTTGAGGTTGGGATGAGCCTAGGCAAGGCCCGCAAAGGGTGATTGATCACTGCAATGCTGCGTACATGGATCTGTCCAGCTCGCCTTTCAGTTCTATATGGTACCATTAGTCAGTTCGCAACGACCACATCTCCGTTATCGATGAATCGATGATGGTACTGCGGGAGCTGCTAAGGGAGATGGGATAGCTCTAAACGTCTGGGAGGAACTCACTGCTAGCATGCGGGCCAAATAAGAGAAGAACAAGAGCAATCAAAGAAGAGATTGGTTAAAAAGCTCGTATATCACAGAAACATCACCATTAGCGCACAAGAAGAACACGATCGATTGCCGACGAAAGAGCTTGGAACTACAATATAATGAATGAGAAGGAGAAATCCTGCATTGGCTGCGGAAGTCCGTAGACCGATTAATATTAGGGATCACAAACAATATGACAAGGTTTTGTTTAGTTTTGGTCTGTGATAATATGACATTGAGACCGATCTCAAGGCCCCGACCCGTTGTACGTCTGGATTATTCGCCAATTCTCCAGCGGACTCGGCAGTCATCCGAGCAGAGGCCAATGAAGTTCAGGGAAATTGCGGAGATAACCAGGTGGATGGCAGCGAGGCACGTGCCCACGATCACTATGATATCGGCATCTGCACAGCCCCAATCTGCTGACGTACGCCTCTGTCATTAGCCCTTGCCCAGCTGAACGCAAAACAGAGGCCCAGATAGTTGAGATTGACCCTAGCTTCATTACAACAACTTGAATATGGAGTTACACTTCGGGGCCGTATCAAGGGGGTGGCTCTGTTGTTTCGAAACAACTCCTCCAGGGGATGATGCAGGTACCCGTGCTTCAAACGTATCCTAAAACGACAGCCTTCGCTAACAAACTGGAGGAGGCTGTGCAGAGTGAGCTTCTTTTCGATAGCTCTCAACATCCTAGACACGTCGTGACCTTATTGGCCAAGACACCATTATCATGCCTCTGACGTAGATGTAGACCGCCTCCTACCTAATGCCAACGACTTGTGATTAGAAATCAACGGCAATAATAGCCTGAAGCATCACAAATTATATCCTTACCTGGATAATCAGGCATGGGCGTTCTAACCGTTTGACCGAGCCAATAATGTATCAGGTCGTCAATTTTTCCAGCCCAACCGTAGTTAGATGTTTGTGGCGGAGCGGTTGTAAAGTACTCTGGTAGTATTATCCATCTATGATTAAGGAAAAGTCAATAAAATCCACTTAATACAGTATCCAATGAAGAGGATCAGTCCTTCTAGGTAATATTATGCGCACTTAAAAATGTTCTGAATGGCCAAATTATGTGATTATTACAGTAAAATCCTACCAAAGCAAGAAGAGCACAACTCAAATGGTCACTTCAGCATGGTCCACACGAGAGTGGAGACTTCTAGGCACCGGTGAAGCCATCGATATGGAGTATCCCGCTTGTAAGCCAAGGAATTGGGGCGTCATTGTTCCCAGGATGTATGGCGTGCTATCATGTTGTTGATCTGAACCAGAAGACTATATAAGATAGAGGGAGTAGGCCTCTTTACCCGACTTCTCCCAACAATAGCAGCGCGATTACCATCATCATCGTTGTCTTCTTCTTCCAACTAAGAGCAATATAATTTGTTGCAATTAAGCACATAATAACCCGAGTACACAATGGCTGGATCACCGCAAAATGTTGGAATCAAGGCCATGGAGATATATTTCCCTCAGCAGGTATGTCTGCTCTTATTAAACCCACAATCTCCTTAATGACTAAAGTTAAAATAATTGCAGTGCGTTGATCAAGATGCCCTGGAAGATTATGATGGAATTAGCAAAGGGAAGTATACAATTGGACTGGGCCAGACGAAAATGAGTTTCTGTGATGACAGAGAAGGCAAGCTATCATTCAACCATCCACAGGAATTGACTAACAATGATGTAGACGGGTACTCTATTGCTCTTACAGTACTATCATCCTTGATGAAGAAGCACGAAATAGATCCTAAGTCGATTGGACGACTTGAAGTTGGCACTGAAACTATACTTGATAAGTCCAAATCATGCAAATCCGTTTTGATGCAATTATTCGAACCAAGTGGCAACACAAATATCGAAGGAGTAGACACGTTCAATGCTTGTTATGGAGGGACGAACGCTGTTTTCAACGCAATTAACTGGATTGAGTCTTCGGCATGGGACGGCCGGGACGCAATTGTAGTCGCTGCAGATATTGCTCTGTACGACAAAGGTAATGCTCGTCCTACTGGTGGCGCCGGTGGAGTAGCACTCCTCATTGGTGCCAATGCTCCCATCGTGTTTGATCCCGGAATGCGTGGGTCATATATGAGACACACCTATGATTTCTACAAGGCCGATTTAGCAAAAGAATTTCCCTTTGTGAATGGCCACTTCTCCACCAGATGCTACACTGAAGCTTTGGATGGTTGCTATAAAGCGTATTACGCCAGGAGGGCAATTCTGGAAGCAGCAGCCAATGCCACTACAAAGCAGGACTCTCGGAAAAGTTCGATTGATATTTTTGATCATGTTGTCTTCCATTCACCAACTTGCAAGACTGTCGTCAAAGCATATGCTCGCATGTTGTATAACGATTACCTCTCTGATCCGGAGAACCCTGCGTTCCGATCAGTTCCAGCAGAGTTGAAAGCGATCAAATATGAAGAATCGTTGGCAAATAAATCCATTGAAACTTATTTCATGGGGCTGACTAAGGAGAGATTTAACGCGCGAGTCCAACCGTCTCTGAAGGTTGCCAACTTGTGTGGCAATATGTACTGCGGTAGCGTCTACGCAGCTCTGATCAGCTTACTTTGCGGTGTGGGAAGTGAGAAGTTGCAAGGGAAGAAGATTGGAATATTTAGCTATGGAGGCGGACTGGCAAGTTCGCTCTTCTCTGTCACTGTCAAAGGCGATATCAACAACATCATCCACCAGGTGGATCTCGAGCACCGGCTTAATGAGCGCATTGTTCTATTACCCAAAGAATATGATGAGGTAAGTCTGAATCGCTCCAGGATTAACATTGCCAAAAGTTATGCTAATCGGGATTGCCAGATTTGTTCATTGAGAGAAGAGTCCTACTTAAAGAATAGCTACAAGCCGAAAGGTAGTATTGCTAGATTGGCTCCAGGTACATACTACTTGGCAGGAGTCGACGAAGCTTTTCGCCGTAGCTACGCTGTAAAGATCTAATCTCGTTCTATTCTACATTTTCGAGCAGGCCTTTCTTTGAAGGCGAGGCCCTTCTTTTCGATGGAGATGTATGATGGTGTCGAGTTCAAATCAAACAGGGTCTTTTGATTTCTTAGAACATATGGGAACATATGCGAACTAGATAAATATGTACATGCAAATAATATTAGTGCTTAGTTCAGAATAAAGTGCTGCTCTTCCTGACACTGTATTGGTCCCTTGAAGCAGTAAATACAAGAAAGCTTTGCTCGAATCACTGCCGTCGAAGTCCTAACAGTCCTGGAACAGCTCATCTGCTCTAAATCCCTTCAGATTATCACCATCTTCAATTTCCCAACCTTGGTGTTTTAGAAATGAAATTACGTTCCTTTTCAGGTCTTCTATGTCTAGGTAATCATATTCCCAACATTTCTTTATAATATCACCAAGAAATTCTTTTTCCAAAGTTGGCCATTTGCGATTCGTAATCATTAGTTGGATTTCTTCCGTTGATTTTCCCTGCCCACGCCCGGGCCAGAAACCAGTCACCAATTCATACACAAGACAACCCCATAAAAACAAATCAGTCTGCGCAGTAGCTACAACACTCTCCATTCGCGGTATGTGGCAAGGATGAAAAGGTTCATCCCTTGTGGAGCTACCTTCATACGTAACCCAACGCTTTCTGCAAAGGTAACCGGCATCGAGAAAGCCAACCAATGAAAGAGAGAGGGAAGGCGACAAAAGCCAGCATACTTCGGTATGTAAATCGCCAAAGATTATTGAATGCGAATTTACAAATGACAAACCGGAGAGAAGGTGCAACGACCATTGGTATATTAATGGAAGATACTGAGGTAAGATACGAGGTAACTTGCCCGAACTAGCTGCGGAATACATTTCCAGTTGATGTTTAGCTAGAAAATCAACAAGTGGAGGGCCAGAAGGTTTTGCTAATATGGGAAATCCCATGAAGGGATCTCGCTGACGGAATCTTATGGATTATCAGTATTCCAATGTAAAATTGCAAAAGCTATTCACTCACTGTACAATTCTAGGATGTGTTGTTGCAATTTGCTCGTACACGGCCGTGGTTTTCCAAACACGAGTTGTATCTGAACTATGCGGAGACAAGGGATCTGGGTCGTCTGGATCGTATGGAAATGGATCTTCGACATAATCGCACGTAGGTATAAGGATAACAGAATTGTCATCCACTTGAGTTACGGAAATACCCCCAATTTCAGTCTGAAAGTGTTGATTCCATGGGATATTTCGCATCGCAGCAAAAAGCGGTCGTGGACGAGACCCGGGTTCTGGCCGAAGTATTGGCCCAGTCCTGCCAAAGCGTGCCATTATTCTAGCCGAGAGTTACAGTTATAAAATAAAGGCATCGAATTAGAATTGCGGTGAAATAAGTTGCTTCGGAGCGGATTATGCTTATGTAACGACAGCCAGCCAACCAGATAATCACAGCCACTAATTTTGCAGACAATTCTCTAGGGATGTGGGGAACGGTGCAAAAGTTTAGGCCAGTTCCCTCCGCTATAAAGTGGACGAGTGTAGCCATAGGGGAATACCCTTGTCAGCGTGCTGTTTTCATACCACGAAGCAGACGCAGCAACGGAGTTTGCAGAGACAAGTTTACACGATATACACTCACAGAGATCATGAGTCTGGAAAATGGAGATTCTACTGTTCCTGCGCGTCTTCTTTGCTTGTGATTAATTTCTGTTCATTTGGGCTGTGTCCTAAACTATAACGTAAACTACTATTACATGCATTCAACCCGTGCGGAGAATGTCTTGAACGACGTAGACGTTGATCATCAACACCTACAATCTCTTACCTCATATGTATCCGGATTGGATGCCCTGTACAATGGCCCAAGTTGGTTCGAACACTTCCTATAGGCGCCAATGTATGTGGGGTCAAGCAGCGCATTCGATTGCACAGCGGGTGTGCCGTCACCCTAAAAATAGCTCCAGCAAAACGGTTGCCTTGCAATGAGATCGCGATAATTAATTTCCGTTGGCTTCACACATGTAGAATCCTTCGACGATCGCAGGTGAGTATCCCGCCTATCAAAGGTGGCATATGCACTTTCACGACAAACCTAGCGGCCCTTGCTTGCGTTGAAGGATTATGGTAAATTACGTTTTAAAGTAAGGATTTAAGATGGGCTTGCTTCTCCACAGCCCATTGGCACCTCTATTCCTCCGATGTAATGCGGAGTCTTAGGTAGCGAGCTGCAATGTAGTCTGGCGAGATGATATATCCCGTCAAGGCTTCCTATATATTCAAGGAGAAAATTGTCTAAAGTCGTCAGACAACTAATCAGCTATCAAAAGGAGCACCAGACTTTGCTTAGAGGCACTCTTATTGATGATGAAGCTTCTTGTTTTTTCAACATCTCTCCTGTTTCCGGTATTTTCCCTGGCTCAAGGCCAAGGAGAGCTTTGTTCCCCAGGCCCAGTATGTCCAATATCTCGACTCTCTCTGCTTTTATAAATCACAATAACTTTCCTGACTATTGGCAGAGCTTTGGACTAGGTATTTGCGAATCGACTTCCTGGTGTAACAGTCATCATGGGGCTATCTATTCAGGTGCCTGCCCAGATGCTCCTGAGGATATAAAATGCTGCGAGGTGCCTGAATGCCAGGGTACATTTTCCTACTGTATCGAGGATACTCTATACTGTAATGGACATTTCGTCACGTAAGATATATCTGCTTAGAAATGCTAATACCTCCTATAACCACTGACCAGTAACTAACTTTTGTCTCTCCTTTAGCGGCCTCTGTCCAGGACCAGCAAGCTACAAATGCTGTATTTATTAGGTGGTGCGGGTTAGGGTGAGAGAGATTAGGCCATGAGGGCTAGGTTTAAGCTCATTGAGCAGCTATGAATGTTCAGTAGTTTCTTTTCCGCTATTTTAAAATTACCAATGGAGGTCATAGTACTCAGCATATAATAATATACCATTGGCTGGGGTTCCCCAATAGGCTGCCAGAGATAACATGGACTATGAGAGTTGTTCCAAGCTGAAAGAGCACTAATGGATTATTCATGACCTCACCCACAGCTTTGGTCATATATGATTTTTAGTACCAGTGGATGGTGGTCTTATGCTCAAAGGGTTTCCGCCAACGAGTAGTTAGAGGGCCAGTTGTGACACCAAAGCGTAGAAATGGCGCGCTTCTTTATGGACGATGGAGAGGAGACCTATAAATACATAGCTCTGATCGGATCCAAAAATAAGCTTACTATATCGAATTCAAATACCAAATTAAATAATCATTGTTTTCAGTGTTTAAACCGTATTGTTGCAATATCTGGAGAGTTGACGACTTGATTCAGCTACTGAAGTGGGGTAAAGCCTATATATATACACTCCAGTACCACATATACTGTGTGCCTGCGTATATCTCATCCTTATAGTTCAACACGCCCCTTACGCAGCATACTGTATATGTGCCAGCGTGTGAGAATCTCGAATATACGCCCCTGCTTTAGCGCCCCTACCCTCAGAGCTTCCTGATCCCTGAGCTCCATGAGCTCCTGTAGTTCAAGTCTCCACCTTGCCTCCAGCCCCCATATCCAAAAGCCATAGTCGCCCCTTGTTTCTTACCCTCCTCGAGGAAACTGTATTCGAGCCTACTATCTGCACTTTAGGCATATGTTCATGCCAGAAGTCAAGGCTTTCGTAG
This sequence comes from Scytalidium sp. 3C, assembly GCA_000743665.3. NCBI lineage: Eukaryota > Fungi > Ascomycota > Leotiomycetes > Scytalidium > Scytalidium sp. 3C. The sequence goes on along the minus strand of JMRO03000057.1, from coordinate 262,044 downwards.
TAACCGTGGTCAGTTGCTCCACGTTACTCAACAAGTACAACACAGCTCTTCTCTGCCAGCGAGAGCCATGAGGGAAGTGTCAACAGTTGCAACAGGCAGTGGAAATCATGCGCGTGTCTTGGACGACGCCAGACGGCCGGGCTCATAACCTGTTGCAATATCTGGAGAGTTGACGACTTGATTCAGCTACTGAAGTGGGGTAAAGCCTATATATATACACTCCAGTACCACATATACTGTGTGCCTGCGTATATCTCATCCTTATAGTTCAACACGTATAATTGATTCTTGAAATCACCTCCACTCAGAGGGTTTATTGAAGTGATGCACTCTACTTTGGTCATATTTCTTTGTTACAACCCTAACGAGTTTTGGTTGTCTTCCCCATTACCCACATGCTAACAAGTCCACATACACAAGCTGGGGCGCCTGGCCGCAATCAGCGGGATTCTCGGCCAGAGAAATGTTAGTCCCCGCTGGGACATACTCGGCCAAATTGACGGTGACATTGGGGATCTTGATTCTTGCTTCCAGCGTACTGCAGGAAGCTTGAAAACTGTTATGTTGCGAAGTCGCGGCCAGCACAGCCGCGGTCGCAGCGATGACAATTGTAGATACGCGCTGCATTTCTGGGTCGTCTGCCTCCAGCTACAGCAATAAGGGATTCTAGTCAGAGACGAGGGTGAGATGAACCAATAAGCGCCCTGGAAGAGCAAAGCAAGCCTGAAAACTTCACCAATAAGCAGCAAAGATTCACCAAAACACATCTCGCATCCGAAAGAGACTGGTTATTTGTCTCCGCATTAAGGCTAGAGTACAAGCGACGGCAGCATCCTCAGTAGCATCAACCAGCTATATATCAGCTCCTTCCGCTCATCTCCTGCATTGTCGTGAAATCAATCGGGCGATGTGAATGTTCGGCACAAGCAAAGCAGGGCCGAGGCTGCAGGCATAGGCCACCGGGAAAGGTCGTTGCTGGCGGAGTAGGTAACCCCGAAGTTAGCTCTGGCTAAATTGCAGTTGATGACATTCGAGCCGGGGTCACCGGCATCGCGAACCTTGCTGTAACTCGATCGCTCTGGTTCCCCGCATTGTCCCCAGCCCACGTTTAGGACGAGTACTGGTTCAGTACGGCACGGATTCGCTTTGTTGTTTTTCCGTCGCTCCTGTATTTAGCAACTTCTCCAATTTACCGTAAAAGCGTGGTAAGTCCATGAGGGGTCAGAGGCCGCCATCCCAGCTTGGTCCTAATAAACCACCGGGATAATAAGCATAAGTCGACCGTGCCGGTCGGCGCCTTTAGTCCAGCCATGCCTGTGAGGTCGACTGCCGCACCATTCAGGAGCTTGCATTCTTGGAGCTCATACCTTAGCTCCAGCACCAGGCTGTGGCTGGATCCAAGTCACTGTGCTTGATTCCATACGGTAGCCCTTCCCTGCAGGCCCTCCTTTGCAAGGGGAGAAGCTCGAGTTCGGATAAATCACGTTTCTGCATCGTCTGGAGCTCGTTGCGGGTAAATGAATGTTTTCGTCCAATTTTGGCGCAAGCTTCAGTAGTTCTCGCGGAACATGTAGAATGGATGAGGATATAAAGGGGACCCCTTGCCGCAGAGTGGGAGGAAGCTTTCAGGATCTAGCTACCGGGTGTTAATTGTCTCTGAAGAGCCATCGCCATGCTGGGCCGCAGTCTTCTCCAGCTCCTTCCCTTCCTTGCGGGCGTCAGCCATGCCGTCAATCTCACGGTTGCCGGCCACGGCGGAAATGCTTCCTCGCCTCTCATGTACGGCATTATGTTCGAGGACATCAATCACTCTGGTGACGGTGGTATTTACGCAGAGCTGATCCAGAATCGCGCGTTCCAAGGCAGCCGCGAATTCCCCTCCACGCTGACGCCATGGCAAGCGGTTGGCAATGCCGAATTGACCCTCCAGAACACGTCGATTCCGCTCTCCTCGGCTCTTCCGACGTCTGTCAATGTGGCACCAGGGGCGGGCGGCTTTCCAGGCGGAGTGATTGGCTTGGAAAATCCCGGCTGGTGGGGGATTAGCGTCAAGCCGCAGACCTACACCGGCAGTTTTTGGGCGTTGGGATCCTACAATGGCGAGTTCACCGTGAAGCTGCAGTCGGCTGTTACTCCCCAGGTCTGGGCAAGCGTGAACGTCAAGTCCGAATGCCAGAAGAATAAGTGGGTGGAGCACAAGTTCCAGCTCCATCCCAAGTCCGCCGCGCCCAATACGAATAATACATTCGTCATTGAATTCCACCCGGGACAGGGCTCGATCAATTTCAATCTGATCAGCTTGTTCCCCCCAACATATAACAACAGACCAAATGGAAATCGCCCCGATTTGATGGAGGGCCTCAAGGGCCTCAAGCCCAGCTTTTTCCGAATGCCCGGCGGAAATAACATGTACGTTAATGTCTTTTTTAAACGTCCTACGAAGACCGAATCCGTAGCTGACTATGCTACAGTGAAGGAGATACCTATAACTATCGCTGGAAATGGAATGAGACCATCGGCCCCTTGACCCAGCGACCTGGGAGACCAGGAACCTGGGGCTATGAGAATACTGATGGACTTGGTCTCGTGGAATATCTGCAGGTACGTGTTTCCCCTGCACGCTCACATCAACCCGACTCAATATTTTTAGTGGTGTGACGACCTTGACGTTGAACCAGTCCTTGCTATATGGTCTGGAGTCTACCTAAACGGATATGACAATACGAATCCCGATGTGATTCCAGAGTCAGAAATTGAAATCTATGTCCAGGATGCTCTGAACGAACTGGAGTTCATCATGGGTGACGTCCACACGAAGTATGGAGCCTTGCGAGCATCCCTTGGCTATCCTAAGCCATGGAAGATTAATTATGTAGAAGTACGGGCTCCTCTAACTTAATCAGATGGAAGAATACTGACCATGGCTACAGATTGGCAACGAGGATAATCTGTCTGATCCTACTTCTTATACAAGCTACCGTTTCAAGGCTTTCTATGACGCAATTCACGCTGCCTATCCATCGATTACACTCATCTCGTCCACCGGAGATCTTACGGCGGTTGCTGGTCACAGTGCCACCGATTACCATGAGTATAATAGACCCAACATCTATGCAACTCAGTTCGACCTGTGGGATAACGCAGACCGTTCTCATCCTATTCTGCTGGGTGAATACGCAACTATACAAGCTAATAAGCCCGATCCATCCGAGCCTGTTGACTGGAGTGGCGCTGAGGCGAGGTTGCCATATCCTATCTGGGTTGGTGCAGTAGGTGAAGCGATCTATACCCTTGGTGCCGAGAGGAACAGTGACGTTGTGATCGGTGCTAGCTATGCACCAGGTTTCCAAAACTTGAATGACTTCCAATGGGCTGTAAGTTTGATTGAGATCTCAGTCATGAGGCATCGCTAATATGCTCTGCAGCCTGATCTCGTCTCCTTCAATGCGAACCCAGACGAAGATGTTTTCTCGACTAGTTACTATGCTATCCAAGTAAGTTTAATTTTAAATCGCCAAAAATAAGCGCCCAGTAGGCGATCGTCCACTAACAAGATAACTAGCTTCTTTCTTCTCACCGTTACACTCACACGGCACCAATGCATTCCGATTCAGGATTCGGTCCTGCTTTCTACGTTGTCGGTGTCAACCAGGGCACTACTCAGTATACATTCAAGGCTGCCGTTTATAACACCACTGAGCCTGTACCATTCAATATCGATTTCGAGGGAGTCGGCCAAGGTTCCCGGGCGACTCTTACCGTTCTCAACGCGCCCAGTGGACTCTCGTACAATTCGATTGGATCACCCAATGTCGTCAAGAGAACCGTTACTGAGCTGAGCGCTGCGCGGGGTGGAGTATTCTCGTTTGAGTTGCAGCAGTACGACATCGCCGTCTTGACTACTTTCTGAATGACACCAGTCCCCGCGGTAGCTTTTGAGTTGTGCGATGCGGAATAATACGTCAAATTATGTCTGTTCCCACTTTTGCAAAGCTAATTAAATATGTTAGCCTAGATAGGAGTTACATTGTACCAATGTGATGTTTTAATTCCTATGTTCTGTATTAGTAAACACAGTGAGGTGATTTACTAGTGTTTGCCTCAGTGTATCCTGTAGCAGCTCCAATCTTAGTTCAAGTTCCTGATACATAAATGGTAGATGATGATCGTCGAGGAACGAGGGTCGGCTGTGGATCGAGTCTTCCGTCTAGATCTTAATACGGTGTGCACAGGCGCCTTAGAATTAAGAGCAAGTTCTTCGATCAGGGGAATGTCTGCTTGAGAGGATGCATCTTGACGTCTCCCTATTTGTCAGGAGCATGATTACAAAACGAAAAATATTTCTTTTTCCACACTTTGAGGAGTTAACAAAAGCGTTGATAGGAATGCTGAGTACCTCTAGATTGGCAGTCATGACATGGATTCCACATGGATAAATATACATTGATCTCTTTTGAGTTATATACTGACACAATTATTTTTAACTCTCTAACTGCATCGGCGATTCGACCAGTTCCCGTAGCACTCTCCCTTGGCGAATTTATCCGTGCCGTTGCTCGTTCTGGGCAACAGCCATAAAGAGTTTATGTAGCTCTCATAGCAGGAGGTAGCTATTTCATTGGAAGATCGGCTCACCGTCCGAAGCCCCTCCCACATAACTTGTGGCTAGCTAATTATTAAACAGGGATCATGCGCTTAAATACGATACGGGGAAGTATGCCCATACCGTGTAGGTTCAGCACTAAAGGCAAATAATTCGGCAATGCAACGATTAAGTCAGTTACTTGCATGGATTCAGAGTACTATGCCCCCATTTTCGTTCGTGAGTTTTATCAGCACTGAGATATTTCAGGCTAAATAATATAGAGCTCAGCCACGAATTCCTCAAGACTTCAATGTATAAAGTCTTGCTTAGTCTCGATGAAGTAAACCAACGACTTTTCAGATCAGAACAGTAAAACTCAGGGTTCCAAAGAACACAACAATGTGCCTCCAGCTTTTGAAGCATCTTTTGCAAGTCTTTCTCGTTGCTGGAACGGCCATTGCATACCCCGGCCCAAGCACCTTCAATAATGTGACAATTTTTCAACCACCATCCACATGGTCAGATCAATCTACTTCCTATGGGCGAACAGTGCTTCTAAGCGACAATAATAACGACGTCAACACCCTCCTGGCGACCTGGTCCTTCTTCCCCCCTGGACGTCCATATTCGCCTATTTTCCGGTCACTGGATTCCGGCCGAACCTGGAAGAATTTTTCTCAGGTATTTTGGGAGGCAGCTCCTACTGGGGGCATAATTTTACAACCTTTTCTATTCGAGCTCCCTGAGAAGGTCGGCAAGTATCCTGCTGGCACCGTCCTCATCGCACCCAATGCCATACCGGAGGGCTTCTCGTCTACAAATATCCAGCTCTATGCTAGCTTTAATAAAGGGTATGCACCCCTTTTTGATTCAAATGTTAGCTGAGGTTGACAACTGAAAGTGAAACCTTCGAGTTTGTCTCGACCGTAGCCACTGGGGGAGCACCAAACACTACAAACGGAGCAACTCCGGTATGGGAACCAATGATTTTGTACCACCAAGGACAAGTAGGCGTTTTTACTCCGACCAGCGTGACCCCAAACATGGCCAGAAGCTGGCTCATCAAACTAGTGTAGACTTGCAGCGGTGGGGTCCAGTTGTTAACGATGCAGCCTACGCAAACTATACGCTCCGTCCTGGAATGACCTCAATCGCACAGATGGGAAATGGGAAATTCACCTTTTCTTATGAAATGGGATTTGCGCCAGAGGACCCTGCCAAAGCACCATACGCTACGCATTATCGCATAGCGGATAGCCCCTTCCAGTTTGACTCGGCCGTTCCATACCTTTTGCAGGCTACTGACGGTACAATTTCGAGTGCAGGTCCTCAGACGATCTGGACCCCGGCAGGGGGACCCAAAGGAACTGTGGTTGTAAGCGATAGCACCTATGATCAGTTGTTCATTAATAAGGAGTACGGAGATCCTAAATCCTGGGTCCTGGTGCCAAGTGGACATGGTGTAGGGTACACCAGATACTTGCAACTTATGCCAGGTACCAATGGAGAAGTGGTTCTGCTAACTAATGGTGGTATGTACGGCGAATCGAAAACAGTGGTCACAACCGGTGACTACAGGGTGATTTAAAAGTGAGCTTAGGTAAGGAGCTTTTTATAACGCGCTATGATAGCATACTGAAACGCTTTATATATGAATGAGATGTTCTGAAATGTAATTCTCACTCGTAACTGTGCATCCATATCAGACTTACCACTTCGTTGACTACTTAACCACTCAACGTCATATGTTACAGCACATGAGAGCTCATGGCATGGACGATTTGAAACCCGAGAGATTAGGGTTATCAGAGTGTAAGCGCTATAGCTTAGCATGCACACAGACTGACGTGAATCCGGCAAACACGCACCACAAGGATAACTCTCTAAGCTTACTATCGAGACGAAGTCTTCAACACTCGACTGGTGCCACTCATTGAGATATAGCCAGCGTCAAATTGGATTTGTTCATTGATATTTAAAATGTTTTGCTTAATAGGTATCCTAAGTAAGAACTTCTGTGTAATATCAGGGTCCGACCTCGCCATTCCGACGCTGTTCGATCATCATTGCGTTCCATGTTAGGCTGCCCCGCTTCGATACACCTACAACAATACAATTTCCGGTAGGTACTTAGGCTAGTGTCAAAAGTCCCGGTTGATAAGGTAGGAGGTTGTAAGAATCACCATTCGAGTTAGGATTGCGTCCCTGGTAAAGTAGCTGAAGGTTGCACGGGTCGATGGTCATTGTCTGATCAGGGTTACTGCGAATCAGGTCGCCACTGCTGATGTCGTTGGTCCAGGTGGCGCCGCTGTTGGCCTTACCAGCAAAGGGGGCGCTCTCGCTCGTAGCCTGTGGCGTCCACGAGCCGCTGAGGCTGGTGGCCGTGTATGAACGGAAGTATCGCCCGTTTGCGCCAATTGCCTCGACGATCATGAGATATTGATTTTGGTTCTGGACCTTGTATACCTGGACTGCCTCGAACAGATTATTGGCATTTGAGTCGCTCAAGACCACCGTCGCTGATGAGCCGAAACTAGATGGGAAATTGCCAATGGGCATGCTGGCCCGATAGATTGATCCGTTGTCCCCAGCGAAGAACAGGTACATGTTCGTGCTATCTCCGATGAGTGCTGGGTCAATGGGCCCGGTGCTTGAGCCAGAAATACTTCCAGAGTAGAGCGATTGCGGTGAAGACCATCCATTGGCATTGGTGGGATCGGTTGATGTCATGTAATTGAACGGGCTTGCACCCCATTCATAAGCAAGAACCCAAATGCTCTTTGGGGCAAAGTAAAAGAGGTTAGGAGCAACTGCTCCCGTACTCATCGAGTTTTGACTTGCTGATGCCATGTTAGACCAGTCGCTAAAGAGGCCAAAATTCATGGAGCCATAACTCCCGCCCGAATTGACATCCGATGCGTACACGAGATGCTGACCGTTGTAGACGACGTGGGAGAAGTCCTTGAGGGAAACCCATCCTGAGGCCGGGTCTGCCAGCGGGCCGGTCGATGTCCATTTATACACCGAAGGGAGAGTACAAGTGGCTGAACTCGAGGAGGCCGTTGAAGTTGAACTCGCCTTGGTTGATGTAACCTTGGTGGAAGTTCCAGCACTTTTGCTGCTACTACAGGGCAGACATTGAGAATAGTACGGATTAGAGTACGTGCAACATGACCCTGAAACACACGTGGTTGCTCCAGTCCATCCTGTTCCGCCGCCTGACACCATCAGCTTGTCCCAGCGAAAGTTTCCATTCTACTTACATTGGCCCCAAACGGCTGCTTGGCTGGACACAACCGGTAATATAGCAAGTAAAATAGCAGAAAAATAAGACATCTTCAGATCAATGTTAGAGATCCTGTGAAAAATTTTACCCCGTTGTTACCAGTGGAGTAACCACAGCAGTTGATATCGTGTATTTATGCTACTACTGGCAATTAGGAAAATAAAAATATTCCGAGCCTTTTGTCATGTGGCATGGTTACGAAGGACGGAAGTTTTGCATGAAATATAGCGAGAGTAAATTACACCAGCCTGAAACAGCAATATGCAGCGGTGTGTCCTTTTCGATGTCTTCTAGTCTATACGATATTTAATTAATTGCGGTCATGGATAGATTAAAAGCGAAGGCTTTGATCCACCTAGCAACATGAACCAACTTTAGAAATGCAGGTAAGCATGGGAGTCCACTAAGGGGAATGCGAGCGAATCTGAGTTTTTATATCAGGCTACTAAAGCTATTATGGCTTATAAACTATAGAGGTCTTCAGGCTAATGACCTGCAGTTGACGAGGAGGATTCAAGGTTTGAGCATACCAGACGGGTATTACAATATATTCTTCGGAAGGTGGTGCTGCTCCTGGTGCGTCTGACTACCCAGCGGCTGTTTGCGAGTGGGGTAATAAACATGGCTAAATGCCAGCCAGCTGTGACCCGTAGAGGCGCACCTATCAGCTCCAAGGCTTTGTGCCTTTAGGATTTGTCCTTCGATGAAGGGGCAGAAACAAAATCTAGACCCGGAAATTAAATAATTTATCGCAGTTCGCGGAAGTTGACGTGGGGAAGTTCCCGACGACTGGTTTTCTCAAGAGCCTGCTTTCTCAGCTTGTAATGGTAGGATCATGGCCTGCCATGGGTTCATTGTCTATTGGGAAATAGGATTCTGTCCCAGAAAAGGATGATTAAGATACGGTTAGCATGTCCGAAAATATCTAGTACGGTTGTTGAGTTAAAACAGCTTCTTGTCGAGGATTAGGTGGCTGGTCCATAGAGTCTTGTTTTGCGAGTCCAATGTTCTTCGCAGGTAGCTTCAGCTGAATGCGCTCTAGTCTACAAGTACTCCCGCCGTGTTTTTATGCTAAAGAGCCTCATGCTACAAACGACAGGAATCCCACTCATTTGTATTTGCTTATGATATCCACTTCAACAGGCTGTAACACATACAACATCGGCGAAATGGGATCGTCGTAGTTTGCATTCAAACTAGCAGTCACAATTTAGCTGATTTATATTTCAATCATCTCAACTAGCTTAATCCCGTACGATAATTGAATATACTACACTTGCTACTCCGATTACGGTATATCTGCGAGCCGGCCACCAACCATACAATGCCATCTCTCTAGTCCTCTGAAGCAATAGGTTTAATGCTCTTCCCCCATTGTGCTGTCGGGCTCAAAGAACCAAATCCTAATAAACGCTGCTTTTCCCACTCCTTAAGCGCTTCTTCTATGAATTTCTGTCTCTTACTCTCTTCCTCTTTGAGCGCGTGTAGTTCCTCTTCTCCTCGGATAACGAGTGTTGACCATTCTGCTAGTCCAACTCCAGGATGGATGCAAGTCTCTTCAGGAGGAAGTGCTTCTTCGACTTCCGGCCAGCCTCCTGGAGGCACGTGAGCAGGTGATATTTTCCCAAAACTCCGTGCGACAATTCGAGGAAAGAGAACATAGATTCTGTTCCTTGTGGAAGTTGGAATATCTGTCTTCAGGCCACCTTTGTCTAGTGATGATGGAGGATCAAACTCCACGGATCGCCATTCCTTACGGTTGCTTGGGTCTAGTCTCGCGCAGACTTCAATTTCGAGCTCGTCTATTTGTGCTGTATCCCAAAGGGATGCAGCCGACTCCGCTACGTGAATAATATCTTTCTTGAAATCCTGCCTCTGCATGTCATTGACCAGAGGTGAGAGAATTCTAGACACTTCTTGATACACCTTTTGGGCACGGCTTGATGGGGATGGAGATGATGAGGCTTGGAGGGCACGGGCGGTAAGCGCTGACCAGACCCTCGTTACATGTCCGCTGTTCGGAATCTGTGAATTTCTCAAAACATTGGCTATTTCGTCTAGGAGAGTTAATATGTTGTCATCTTGCGGAAGCTTGCTGTTCTGCGAAAGCTTGTCTGACGAGAATGGCCTCCAAATAATTTCCCGGAGAGAGGTGGAAATAATGCATTGCGCGTGAGCAGTTCGGAGTGCTTGCGAATCAGCGCTGTTGGATATTGGAAGGGAGGAGAATGAGATATCTGCATCTTTTAGTTGTTCGTGAGTTTTGCTGTTCTGATATCCGGTTAGAGTGCTCGTGATGTTGCTGAGAACACCTACGATATCTTTTAATTTTCGAAAGTACCGATGTGATATGTCGACAATTTGGTTATAGATCTTGGTGAACTGATCTTGACTGGCAATCTCACGTTAGATATCGCATATATAAAGGCAGTGATGAGTGCTCACTAGGACTGCGCCGTGACTTTGTTCAGCGCAAATTCATTTCTAGCTTCATTTAACTGCTTTTCCAGCCCCTTTATATCTTGTTTCAAAGATTTATTCACTCTTTCCAGATCTTCATTTGCCGATTGTGAATCTTCTAACATCTTGTTTTGGATGTCTATCTTGCGTTTGTTTTCTTCAAGTTGTTCGTTGAGTTTTTCGATCTTTGTTTCCAGGTCGTCAATCTTTTTATTGAAGTTTTCTTCTTTTCGTGTCATGGATTTCTCCATTTCTTTCCTTTTATCTTTGTATTCTCTCTCTAACGCTGCTTTTTTCTCTGCAAGATCATTTTCGTGCTTAGCCTGGCGATCTGCCTCTCGTAATTTGGCTTGGTTCTCCTGGGATGCCTTTTCTTTCTTGAAATTTGCTTTCTCGTCTTCAAGGAGCTTCCTCTCATTTTCTAGTTCCTCTTTCTCTAGATTCAACTCAGCTTCACTCTCCTGTCGTGATATTTGTAGCACCCGAATTGCCGTCTTTTGATTACTAACTTCCTCTCTTAGATCGCAAAGCTGATGGAAGTTTCGAGTAGCCACGCTAATCTCACCAGCATACCTTTTGCACAAACTGTGCAAGGACTTTATGGCATTCTCAGTGTCGGAAAACTGCTGAAGAACTGATTCAATAGCTATGGAGCTTGGGGGCCCATCCTGGTTCATTTGAGACTTTGTAACAACTGCCCCTTCCAGTGGCTTGCTGCTCTCGCCTCCAACACCACTGCGTTCAGTGGTTGGATCAAACCTTGAATTATTCGTGTTGGGATTATCAGCATCATCACCGAACCCAATTAAGGTTCTTCGGTCACGTCTTTTCGGCGCCATATCATGAATCGATCGCTGCTGAACAAAAAGAATTGCATTAGCCAGCCTCGCTCTACCGCTACGCTTTCTATAGGGTGAGCAACTGCCGCCGACAACTGCCTTCAAAATCAGGGTTCAGGTCTTAACTTGGTTCCTTCTTAAGATGGAGTTTGTTAGGCCTCGCTTGACCAGGTCAACTCCTGATTCAAGTGCCGTAATTTCGCGATCTTTCTCGATTGAAAATCGATAATTGGGAAGTCGGCCCATAGGTCATGGAAAGACGAGCTCCTTTGCAGCTGTTGCACTAGCTTTGAAAATTACAGTACCATTATATCGACCCTTTATGTTGCGAGAATTACTACAACGGACCACCCAAGCTTGCTGGCGTTCTCCACTATGTCCTTGACAGTTGCCTCCGCGGTGTGAATTGCCACTTGGTTGAGGACTCCCTGTGTAACCACATTCTTACACCTCGCATTGTCCACGCAGTCAATCACGTAACCAGGAGCTCAAATTCTTCCTGTACAGAGAATGCGCCTCACGATACTTGTTTACGTGACTGGTCGCATTCCGTGAGTGACTCAGTATCGATTATGGTGTCAAGGAAAGGGTCCGTACTAGTGTCGAATCGGGATTCTAGCCTTTGATACTTCCAGGTAGAAAAGGGTGTAAGACGTATCCTGAGCGTGCAGAAATAAGCCAATAAAGTGTGGACATCTTGCGCCACGGCTTGGGTTGGGATAAAACGAATGGCTGTTCTTATCACCACAAGAGGCCGCACCGCTGTCGACCAACTCACCACTGCATGTTGACAGTGACGCGGCACGCGACAAGCCGAGGAAGGCCGATTCTAATTCAAGGAGTAGCTCCACTAATTTTCCATGCAAGACGGAGTTCAGCGATGAAGGAGATTGAAGAAGGTGGGGACACCCGTATTTAAAAAACAAGGAACCTGGAATTTGCCTGTGCCCATACAGACTTTGTGGTCGATTAGATTCAGAATGAGGTATCTCTCCACCATTGGTAATTCTTCTTTCCTTTGATAAGACCTTCGACTTCTACAGTCTATGTTCTACGAGTTACTCTTCAAATGTAGGAGTTTTCAGATCAATCTCGTCTCAAATTCAATGGTTTCTTTTGCCATTAAATACAAAGGTCGTATGATTTAAAAATAATATGCGACTACGGTGTCAGGTTTTGGGTGCCATCTCATGTGGTAGAAATCATCGCCCAATATGATGAATTAAAGAGAGTTTTGGATACGACTCCATTTCCTTTTCAAGCTCTGAGAAGTTCTCATTCTACCAAAAGTCTCCTCCATATATCCATAGAGCGCCAGCGATGCCAACAAGTGAAAGAGATATGTAGACATCTATCCATGGCTTTGCACCTATGCTGGTGCTGTGTGTGGGTGTAACAGTCGGCGTATTCTGGACACTAGATATTGTACCGGTGGGCTGCCCATTGAGCGTCAGAGCAAATGTGCTTGTCGGTTCTCCTGAGATCGAAGAATCGGAAGCTGGGGCAAGGTTTGAAGAGAAATTTTTAGTAGATGTTGGCTCGGTTGCAGTCTCCTTCGTGGTTGACTTTGCAGGTCCTGTTGGCTTGGACGCTTGACTGGCTGATGATGACGCTCGAGTTGTTCTCGCTGCTGTCGTAGCTACAGAAGTCCACGCGGTCTCCAACGAGCGAAGGCTGCTAGGCAGAGGTGCAATTGAGAGATGTCGCGTGGAACATTCAGTACTCCATGACGCTAAGTTTTGGAGGTGGCTCATGCTAAAGGCATCTTGACATTCATAGCAACTTTTCCACACTGCGAGTTAGCAAGATACTCATTCATGATTTCTCTATGAGACTGTTTGACTCACGCTTGCAATGCCGCTAACCATCCTGATTGACACAAGCAAGAGTACCATGCAGTGTCGTTTCCACTGTCAAATAAATTCTGACAAGTATTGTCCAAGTTGCTCCAGTCTGGGCAGATAGCGTTGACACCATAACATGCATCCAAACCCTCATTGTAGAGCGGGCCCNTCACTAGTCTGTCTTATTTGAAGGCCGCATACTGCCTGGATGAGCAGGCTCCCAAGGATGGCACTGTGCATTGTAAAAACGAGCATCGCGAGAGTTGATTTCCCTAAGAAGCAGGGCGGAGAGTGCCCCAAAGCGGCTCCAAAAAGCTTAAATAGCGTGGCTTCCGAATTTCAAATCAAGCACGAATAGTCCCTGAAGTTGAAGGATGAGGTCCCCTGGCTGATTGGCTCTTGCGAAATTAAGGTGATCCTTCGTGCCTGTACCGTGTGCGCCATCAGGCAATCGCGGAAAGGGCAGGCCAATACTAAACCACAGTTCTGGCAAAACCCATTCTTGGCTTAAAATTGCTTTTACTTTGTTAGGGACTGATCTCAACTATGAGTCGATGATGTTATTTATAGCTGTCTATATACTGCTGTGATCATCGGCGCGCCCTTTCCGAGCATGGGATTTGATGGCTCGTCAACCCCTCTCTCCTTGAAGGGGATGACTTTTTGATCCCTTCATCTGGCCTTTTCCAAATGCTTTTCAAGACTGGATAATTGATACATTCCACTTATCCAAGGAACGCAATGATGGAAATCTCAGTTGGTGATGCCGCGGGTCTGGTCGCGTTAGGAATGTTCATCGGTACGTCCTACACCTTCCCAATGCAGTTTCATCCTCTCCCATTTCGGGCCATCAAGCTAATATGCAGTCGAAAACACTCAGTCCAGTTCCTATGTCCCACTCTACTTCTATTCATACTTGTGGGAATCGTTCGAGAAAAGGAAACAGCTGCGACATGGTAAGGACCCAATACAAGTGTGGTATGACATGCATTCTAATACCGTCCAAGGTCTCACATTAGCCGCTCATTGCAGAACTCGTATTGGCCTGAATTTCTAGGAGCGGACGGTGCCCGGAGATATGGAGTTCGAAAGTCGTTACTCCTGTCCACCTATGCTATAACAGCAATCGCGGCTTTGTGCACCATCACTGGCATTGTGACACCACTGGGGCTTTACAATACCCTCGAACCTTCAAGCAGCAAAATATTACCGTTTTCGTACGAGAAGGATAGCTCTCCTTTTGGTACGGCAACACCGCCTAGGAGCGCCCTTCCGTTTTCGCAAACTTGCTCGCAAATGCACGGGTTTTTACAGGGTCCTGCACCATGCCCCTATTCAGGAAATCTTGTCATACTTTCTTGGAATGGTACATCATACAGTTACGAAATGCCGTACGGCTATAATACAACCGTTCCTCAAATTGTTCGAGATATCTATTCCAGTGGCACTGCACACGAAAAAACGACCGTGTCAAACTACTTCGACATCGAGTGGCGGCAATGGGGAGTGGTGCAGTCTAATTACAAGGACAATGGATCGTCCTCTCTTGTGGCAGATTATCGTCCAATCAACAGTCTTATTCTGAATGATGCAATAATACCAGTCGAAGGATTAGTTGTGGACATGATAAATGGTGGTGTCGGCTTTCGAAACCACACGCTCCCAAAAGGCCAGAAACATGGGGCTACGTGGACAGAGGATTTACTCTTCATCGAACCTCAGTCGAGCTGTGTTAACCTAAATATAACACTTGATTTCACGGTCCCATCAAACGCATCTGAAGGCACGCTGAACACTTTATCAGAGCAGAATCTTGTGGATCGAGGTGGCTTTTATGCTTTGAATACAACCTATCCCGAGTACGATCATGCGGACGCGCAGAATAACCCGGACCTCTATGGACGAGCATACAAAGCAGCCTACCTGAATAATGTATTCACAATGGCGTATCTCAACGTGACAAACACCAATGATTCAACTTATGGGGCCAAGTCATTCTCGTATCTAAATTCATATAATGGCAAATCTTTTCCGATAGCCACTCCCTATTCCAGTTATGATGGTTTATTCGTTTCCAACACGTATGGAGACTATCTAGATCTGGGTGGAGACTCGTTGCAAAACACAAGCTCAAACCTTTCTAATTCTACGAGCTACCCGAATCCGTTCAATATAACTTTGAATGACTTCTCAGATGTTTGTAAGTTTATTGTATGAATATGAGTTGCGCTACCAACGGTAGCTAATTAGAATCATAGATGTTAGTTGCGCCGGAGCAGATGAAGTGGACATCGCAAATATATCTAACATATATGTTGCCTGTGGGCTTGTGCGTAGTGTTCCTCACAGGACTGATGGGGGATCCCCATTTAGACTTGAGCCGGGAAGCAAATGGTCTACTCCGCTCTACTCCTGTGCTTCCACGATACGGGCAACAGTCAAGACTGTGTCTTTTATCCTAAATGGCACTTCTGGAATCCAAAACTTGCAAATCGCGGATACAAAAGACAAAGAATATCCGGATGACTCGACTATGCCTCTATGGGGCGTACAAGAGTCCGGCCTAACTTACGATGGCATTAGCCCTGTATGGGGTATGATTAGTTCCCAATATCAAGGGTACCCTAATATATCTCTAGTGCGCAAACCATCGTTATACTTGCCTGGATACTCCGGGGATTTCCAAAATACTCTCGGTGGCACAGTTGGTGGATATTTTGAGTATATGCCGGGATCAGATTTCCCGCCTCTAACCATGAATACTGTGTTCAGCACCGGTACTGCAATTGGTAATTCCGCAGCAGGCAACGTACCTGACTATACTGGGCTCCAGAATATGGCGATGTACCTGAAATGGCAGAATTACTCTGGGACTCCCGAAGGTACTGCATCCATTATTAATCTTATATGGACTGACTTGGCCGCTGGCGCAGTGGCGGGTTCCAAGGGTGTTCTCGGCGCTGGCAACTCTGGCTCTGCAGATGACACGGTGACAATGACTGTTAAGCCAATCGTCAATAAAATAAAATACCATTATCCATTTGGTATCCCAGCTTACATTCTTGCCCTGATTACTCTCGTCTTATGCCTACTCGCGATTATTTACTACATCACCGGAAAGTCTCGCCAGCATAAAATTCGAACGCTCTTATACCGGTCCTCGCCTGGGAGAATATATACAACGATTATGGTTCCGGAAAAGAGCGATCTGGTTATGCAAAGCGACAAATGGAGCAAGGAGCATGGAAAAATAGAGGTGGAGGCGAACGAAATAGGACAAATCTTGAGATTGCGACGGTCGGACAGCAGCAATGGAGCTATTCCGCACGTTGCGGACACTGATGCAAAATCTGCTTTGACCACAGAAGTAAAGAACGAGGAGCAAATGCATTTGATGACCCAAGAGACAGTAGACGAAGGCAGGCACTAGCATGATTTAATATGCTCCTTCGAGGCAGGTTGGATCCTCCGGTGTTGGACGATTTGGGGTATGTACCGAATACCTAATATGGTTATAATTGACTGGATTGTGCAACAATTTGTCGTTCGGTTTGCAACGGCATCAAAATTGATGAAACCCAAATACACTAAGTATAAACAAATATGTATTCAGAATTATAATCTCAGCGTGTTTTAGATCCTCGAATTTGGAAATATGGTAACAATGCGATCACATATCCTGGTAACGCGAGCCAAAACTAAGCAAATTATGCAATGATTCCCTACCGCATTACGCTGCACTAAACCGTGCAATATGTCTTAATATATTGACTTTGGTAATCGGAGACTAATCATGGGCCTTTTGTTCCTATGACCGTTGGCATAGCAGGATGACTGAATCAGCTTTTGTCCCGGCCATTCGCTCACGAGCGCTTTTCATTGCGTCATGCAACACTATGTGAGCCGAGATTCTGCATTTAATATGGGCCGGATATGTGGTTCCACGACAGCGAAGCCAAAGGGCCTCCATACTCATTGCGCAATGCACGGATCGGGCCGAGTCAAACCCGCCATCCGCTCTCACCTGTTATGGGCTGTTCATTTGTCAGATAAGCTCGTCAACCTCCAGATCAGCCACAGCACTATCGCGAGATTAAAGTCGAATACAAAACCAGTTCCTTATAAAAAGGCTCTAAAGTATTGTAGGTATATAATCGTTTTTAGGATTAACTATATATGTTTATAAATTTTCTTTGAAGAATCTGGTCATAATATTGTACGCATCTCGCGCCCTCTGTGCCAACCGTGGGTCATCCCAATTCGATCGAGCTGATGCAAATCCGTGATGGACGTCATGCTAGGCACAGTAGTTAGCTAGGAGCAAAGTCACTCTCAGAGGGTTACTCACAAAGTTCTCTCGATAGCATTTGTCTGCAAATGGTTTCTTCTGTATCCTATTCCAGAATTCATTCATCACGGTCTTGTCTTCACCATCACTGGGTATCAGCGCAAGAGGGACCGATATGTTGTCCGCATCTTCTGGCTGGAAAAAAGATGGGTGAGCACAAACTACTGCCTTAAACAGCTGGAGATGAGCCCCTTGAGCAATCTTCTTGGCCCCAAAACAAAGACCGTATGCCTTGTCCATTGTCAGCTAGTCCCTCGTTCCAGCTATTGGGCTTACTTACACCGATGGTGGTTTTACCCTGCAATTTAAGGTATTCAACCACCTTTAATAAGTCAGGCTTGACCAAATCCCAGGATCCTCGTTGCTGGATTTGCGCGTTTAGGAACGGTCTTCCTTCTCGGGGTGGTATGTTGTCCACATCCCAAGTCCACCCTCTGAAGAAATCTGGGATGGCAACCTGATATCCGCATTGCTTTGCAAGATAGTCGGCACCCTGTAGGGTATTGCTATGCATGCCAAAGATATCTACAGCGCGTGTTAACAAATACACATACAAAAGGCCCATTCAGACGCACCATAGAGGCCGATTATCGCACGGGTTCCATCTGATGGGCCGGTCAGATACACCTCAATGGAAGTTTTACCCTCCACATCAAGAGTAACCCTCTTCCCTATTGGCTGGTAGTTGGATTTGAAGGGGGGAATATCGCAGCATTGGTCAGGAAGACTCGGCATGGTGCTCCGTTCTGTTAAGCAATTTATCGAATAGAGAAGAAAACGCTCGTTTTCAAAAAGAGTTTACTACATCTACGTAAGCGACTTCATCTCATCGATGGAAGCTTGATCTGTGAAATCCGATTATGGGGAGATGGGAACTTCCCGGTTTGGGGATAGTGGAGATGGACGCGGCCAATCGGCAAACGGTTGCATGCTCCCAGCAGAACAATGCCCACGGAAGCATGCTTCCCAGCCCACAGAATGGGTGTGAACTAAGTCGAATACATGCATCCGGGCGTAAGAACGCGGAGAATGACCCGTGATAGCGGTATGAGGAGCTTTGAGAGGAACATAATGTGGAAGCATTTTTAAAGAGTGAATGTGAAGCTACTCACTGGCAAAGTCTCGCTCTAAAGGACGCAATTTAGAAATATTCGAGATTCGCAGGATCCAAGCAACTACAATATCAGCTACCAAAATGGTATGGACTATTCCAGATATATTGATTGCCTACTAACTTCGAGGAATAAGCATATTGTTGTTATCGGATGTGGACTTGCTGGCCTTACGGTGTCTATCGCCTTGGCTAAGGCGGGGCACACTGTTGAAATTGTTGAAGCCGCTGCAGCGATTTCATACATCGGCGCTGGTATCCAGGTCTCCCCTAACTCCTCCAAAATTCTACGGAAGCTTGGTGTCGACAAGTACATTGAAAAATATTGTACTGAGCCGGTAGACCTGCGAATGATGCGATGGCAAAACGGACGGATTTTGGTTGAATGTCCTCTCAAGGAGCCGGCGCACAATGAATACATGTCTCCGTACTGGTGAGTGCATCTGAATCATGACGTAGCAAAGTCTTATTGAGTCCAGGCATATCCACCGCGCGGATCTCCACCGTGGTCTCCTTGAAGCCGCCACGGATCTTGGGTGCAAAGTGCATCTAGACAGCAGAGTCGTCAAGATCGATCCTACTATGCCATCGCTTGTTACCAAGGACGGTGACACCATCACTGGTGATCTCATTGTCGCATCGGATGGTAGGTTTGATAAATAGAGGTTCTTCGCATTCTGACGAGTTCAGGTCTTCACTCCATGGCCCGTGAAGTGGTTATGGGAAAGCCAGGCCCTCCGATTCCTACGGGTCAGATGGTCTACAGAGTGACTCTTCCAGTGAAAAAACTGCAAGGAATCCCCGAGCTTGAGGAATTGATCACCGTTCCACGAAACAACCACTGGATTGGCCCTCACGGAACTATTCTTTCGTATCTTCTCGAAGGAGTCAACGAGACTCTCATAAACTTTGTCTTCACGTACGTGGTTAAAACTAATCTCTAGTCATAAATAAATGCTCATGGAGTTTAGTTGCGATGTGAACATGCCAGATGGAGTTAATCAAAAGATTGGTACTAACCATGAAGTTCGCGAAAGCTTTAAAAATTGGGACCCCAGGTCTGGATAGCACCCACAATGTTATTGTTATATTTGAATTAACACCTTCATAGGATTGACAAGATGCTAGAGTATGTTGACGAAGTTCTCGAATGGAGAGTGAGTTCGTTCCGAATTTGGAATCTAACACGGCATTTGCATAGAATTCTGATATGATTGCTTCATTCTAGCTTTATACCCATGAAGAGCTTCCAAGCTGGGTCCATCCTTCCCAGAAACTCTGTCTCATTGGTGATGCCGCCCATGCCATGACCCCCTACCTTGCCCAAGGAGCCGCCATGGGCATTGAAGACTCTGCCATTTTGGGTGGACTTCTCGAGAAGTATCCTAGCAAAGAGACTCTGCCAAAGGCCCTCAAGGCCTACGAGGATATCAGAATCAAACGTGCTGCTAAGGTCGCCACTGCTTCCATCGAGTCTCGATACTTCACACAGATGCCAGACGGTGAGAAACAGGTCGAGCGAGACGAGTATCTATTAAGTCATCCTGGTATCTGGGAAGGCCACAGAAATATTCGCAGCCAGAAAGAGTTCTTAGACGAGTTATTTGGTTATGATGCATTTGCAGAACTGGACAAGTATGTGGGAAATTTGGAGAGCGCGAAACAGAAAGATGTAGGGTTCGAGGGGCTTGGAAAGCCGAGCTTAGAACAGGTAGAACAGGTAAGCCTGAAGGCATAGATGCTCGTTCAATAAATCGCATGTTCCTTCTCAACCTTATGATCCACAAGGAGTATGTACACGAAGATATCAGTTGTTCAGGTAGAGTGTTTATTTGTTAAATATAATTTTGCCTCGCATAAGGCCTATCACATGGGTTTTTAGATGAATTTGCGCGGCCGGTCCTACCGTCTACATGGGCGGATAAAGAAACATACATATTACCGATTAATATCACTAGACGGACTAAACTCAGCGCTGCCAGCCACAGACCGCGCATAAGTATTTTCGACTGGGCCCCAATCAAGGTACATATTAGGATGTACTATACCAATTCTCGTTGGTGCATCATTCTCAGTCGCCGGAACATAACCACTCATCGTACCTGCCATGGGAATGTCAGTCTGATATAAATTGTTCAGCACTCCGTAGTTATCATCACTGAAGAAGTCCCAGGGTAAATGCTCGACGCTCTCATTTTGAAACCACTGGTTAATTGCATTTTCCACTCCATTCTGTTGTCTGGGGTCTGTGGGAGCTGCTGTTGTCTGATGATGCAGGGCAACTTGCTGAGAAGTAGTGTTGGCCGGTCGCTCATTCTCTGATACGGGCTCATCAAAAATACCGACGATCTTTGCAAACTGTAGTGCTACTTGGGTTAGGATCGTGAAGGTGGCACAGAGCTTTGTGTTTCGCACAGCATCGACCACGTCGCGAACAGCTTCTTTGCGAGCCACATCTTCCGGGGTATCCTTTTGACTTGATGGACGAGCTAAGAAGTCGAGGGACAAGATAAGAATACAATGGTAGAGATAATAAGCATCCAGCCAAGCGACACCTTCAAAGATCCCGCCTGTGGCCAGTTGCTGCAACAGAACTGCAATATTCCGAGCTGATGTTCCGCAGGCATGACTAAGTTCTAACTCAATTGCATCAATGTGCACTAATCGATCCCTTTTATCAGATTGCCGCGCTATTAATGCCTTCGCCTTTCGTACGATAAAGGGTCTAGTGATCAGAGACTGTGCGTGGTGGTACTGGATATGAAGCAGAAGAACTGCTCGGCGTTGTTTTGGAACAGGGGAGAGAGAGTCGAGCCGTATATATGGAGGCAAGCTATGGTGCCACGATTCCAACTTTTGCTGTAAGTGATTTGCGATGGAGACGTCTGGCACCTCACCAGCTTTTGTAGTATTTGGAGCTGTGTATATCCTTCGCTTGATTTCCGAGGTGATATTCGCCAACCGTAACGAATAATCTAGGTAACCAGGAGGCACGCAGTCACCACCATCTAGCATATTTTCATTCGGTAGCTTGATTGTGACCTCCGAGTCATCAATAGCAGACGGCCGTCCGAGTACGGTGCATAGATTCTGCTCGAAGATGTAGAGTGTCCACCACACACGGCGGCGGACTTCCCGCTCAATTGAGTCAAAGCCACCAGTGGCACCCTCTCGATGCATCCCCAACGCCACAGCCATACGTGAAGCACAGCCAAGCAATAACCAAGAAGTATTTCTTTCGGTTGCATTATGCTGATGTAACTGGAGAAGAAGCAGTGCTTGCACGTTGAGTAAGCTGGTGGTATGAAGGAGTTGATATGTTCGTGCCTTCACAAGTTCCAAATATCGGCGTTGTAGTTGTATCGACTTATGTTCATCGTAGTGCTCGAGCGCTTGCGCTCCGAACACGAAGGTCATGAATATGCTGCATATANANGTCCTGGTTCAAATTCTTGTATGGGAACCTTCTCATCTATCCATATCGACTCATAACGGACTTGAAAAGTACCGCGGTGAAAAATCATGTAATTCGGTTGTACTCGGTCGAAGTACGCCTCAATGAGTGCATCAGCAACGTCTTTAGCTGGCAGAAATGTCCCAATAGCATCCTTTGTCTTTCTCATGGTCGTATCTCGAGGTGGATTGAGTGGTTGGTGATCATGTCGTTTCTGATGTTGGATCTGGTCATCTCCACCATTGGCATGAGGTTCCAGAGCTTTACTTGCTCGGAGCCCCACGAAGTCGGCTTGGAGAGATACACGTTCATCGTTTGGCTGGAGCACCCTGGATGCTGCATTATGCTCCGCTACCATATTCCGCACCATGACTACAAATTTAAATGAGCTGGAAGGCCCTATGTAATGAGAGGCTCCATGTGGAGCAGGAACGAGTCTCTCTTCCACCACCTTAGCTGGTTGGCTCTCGAAGGGATTTGGATTTTCATTTCGAGTGGATGTTAAGCTTGGAGAACCAACGGACCCTCCAACTACGGAAACAGCTGGTGTCGATGGCTGAAGAAGGAGGTTTTCATCAGGAATTTGTCCAGTCGTTGGAGGCAGAGGTATATTGTTTGCTTGTGCTATAGAGAATAGCGTCTCGATATTGCTAGTGTCCCGATCCGGATAGAGGCCACGGATGATGGCGTCGAGCACCCGGAAACGTAGAGAGAGATTTTCGACACTGCCATATATTCGCTGCTTCCGCGGTAGTGTCGACTCACACTTGGCGCCGCTCTCAATGCAGCTTTGGCAAGGTTCATTGTCGTCACCCTCCTCAGGGCGGATGCAACGAACTCGACGCTGCTTACAGCGGTCACAGCTAACGAGAGCACGCCTGCGGAGGTTCGGAGGAATACGGCGCTTCTTCTTCTTGCTCTCAGCAGGATCCATCAAATTGCAAATCTGAAGCAGGTGGGGCGTGGGGGTATCTGGGGCTCAGCAAAACTGAAGGGTTGAAGAGGCCAGGTTCGGAAGAATGCACCAGCTAAAAAGATCAATTGGCATGTTTTACCCCCAAGCCGGATGCGTGCATCAAGGGCAGGTAGGAGTAATATGGTCGATCATGGGGTATAGCTGCGGTCTTGTACGAGGCGTTCGGTTTGGAGAACGGAAACCTGCACTCGGGGTAGAGCCACAAACTGCGGAGAAGGCTATTTTAGAGCTTCTTTCTGTCGGGAGGCTCGCAACAGTGGGGCCCCGCAGCTTCTGTTCCTCAACCGCAGACGTCCGTAGCTGTATTCCGGATTGTTTGCGAAATTCAGGAATCAGCTAAATAATTCCATCTTGATGCAAAAAATGGCTTTGAAATTCGTCCAAGCTGTTCCCAAATAGCGTCGTGCAATCACGAGTGGATATTGCCTCTTGAATCTTGATTTTGGCCAAATGAAGCCTTCAGTCATTGGGTAACTGTTGTTCGTAACTCTGCCTCTTATAGCACAGACAGCTGCCAGCGGTCGCAACTTGATCCGCTGTCAATTACTTAGTCGGGTCCCCAATAAGACCTTGCCAGTGTAACGAACCCCAACATAAGGTTTTGGGTGATTGGACGTTGGCGAGTGCGGGAGAAGTACTGGCAACCTTGGCGCTGTCGAGTTTACCCGGAAGAATGTAACCGGCATTCTCTTTACTCTCCGGAGGAATAGAAGAGCTCTGGGGGACTACGCCACGCGGGGAGCTTAGGGCGACTGTGTATAAATGCCAATGTAATCGAGGTATATAGCCTTGGAACTGTTTTAAATAGCTGGTTCCCGGTTTATTTTGCGTCTTTAGTGGTTTTATTTTGTGCCTCGTTCTTCCTCGGTCGTCTATTCAAGTAACAAGAAGTTCGGCTGGAAGACTAGCGATATGGAGAAGCCTGTAGATGTCGAAGTTGTCCACCACGAAAACTATTCATCCTACGATGAGAATAAAGCAGAGTTACCATCAGTCGTTGACAAAGATGAGGGCAGCATATCCGAAGGGACGGCTGCTCCTAAGCTAGATCAGCATGGGTTGCCCCTGGTTCCCCAACCCAGCAACTTCAAGGACGATCCATTGGTAAGATCAAGATATACGATAACGTATGGCTTATTGGCTGCGTGCTCACACTCTACAGAACTGGCCAGCATGGTTAAAATGGGCCGTCCTTATTCAAGTCAGCTTCATGGCCTTCTTAGGGCCTTTCGATTCTGCCGTGATCAATCCTAGTTTGGTCCTGCTCAGCCAAGCCATGCATAAAAATTCGAAAGTTGTTGCATACAGTACAACCACAGCGATTATCATGGGCGGTGTCTCCGTATGTCCTGCTGAGCCATCGTTTCTAGTCCACGGCGATTGCTAACTGAAATCCAGTCATTCCTATGGACTCCTCTTACCAATGTCTATGGTCGTCGCCCCATTACCCTGATAGCCATTTTAATGACAATTGTCGGGAGTATTGGCTCTGCATGTTCTCCTACCTTTGGACCTCTTGTAGGTACGCGAGCAATCACTGGGTTTGGGTTTGGTGGGATGATGTCTGTTGGCACCGCAGTGGTCAATGATATTTTTTTCCTCCATGAGAGAGGAGAAAAGACAGGCGTTTATGTCATTTTCGTCACGAATGGAGCGCATGTAGCGGCCCTTATCGGTGGTTTTCTTGGTCAAGCTGCCGGATGGCAATGGGATTACTGGCTGGGAGCCGTTATAACAGGTGCCTCCTTTGTTGTTGCGCTTTTCCTGTTTCCCGAGACCCTCTTTTCTAGAGATCCAAAATTTTTAGCCACCCGAACCCATGAGCGCAGCTACTGGGAAATGCTCTTCAATCTACGTGGGAACTTAATCCCGGGCCGTCAATTGCACATGGATGATTTCCTTCACTCTTTCTATATGATTAAATATCCTTCCGTCGCCTTTACCTTCTGGTACTATACCTGGGCATGGACATTCGTCAATATTCTCCCTGCTATTTCACTCGCAACGATTTATACGAAAGAATATCATCTCAAGAGCGGTCCAATTGGCGCTTGTCTCGGTATTTCTCTTATCATTGGTACCTTGATTGGAGAGACGTGTGCTGGGAGATTGCCAGATTATATAATGTTCCGCATGGCAAAGAAGAACAATGACGTCCGCAAGCCAGAGTACAGGCTCTATCTTTCTACCTTATCTGCCTTTTTTATGCCTGTTGGAATCATCATTTTTGGTGCGTGCGTCGGCAAAACAGGCTTTGTACCACCCCTTGTTGGGATGAGCGTTGGTAGGTGTTGACATCTCTGAGATATCGTTTGACATAGGCTGACATCCACCAGCTGTGCTCGGACTCCAAATCGCTTCCACCTGTCTTTATGCCTATGTATCTGACTGTTATAAACCCCAAACTCCGGAAACCGGTGTGCTATTCAATCTCTCTCGTGGCTTGTCTTTTGTTGTGGGATTCTTCGCTCTTCCCTTTGCCGACAAAGTTGGCTACTTCTGGGCGTGGTTTACTTTCGCTGCAATACTCTTTGCCTTCTTCTTTCCCGTGGGGGCTCTGATATTTTATGGGGAGCGCTGGAGACATAAGCTGGGCGATCCTCAATTTCACCGTTTCATGTAAACCGCGCAGTGGAATGAACAAATAAGTTATATTTTATTGAAATGACCACTTAGGATTACGGATAGTACTATCATTCAATACCTTTATGATTACGACAAAATAACCTAGCCGGAGAATTGAATAATGATTGACTTACGTACACGGGACCTATAACATGACTGCACTACAAAGACCCATTTCCTTCCTTAAGCAAACGGTGCTTCAGTAAGTTGATACCGCACTGTCTTAACCTGAGTATAATTCTCGAGGGCGTAGGAGCCCAGTTCACGACCAATCCCAGATTGTTTGAATCCACCAAATGGTGCTTGATAGTTAATCATATTATAATTGTTGATCCACACGGTTCTGTAAAAGGTGTTAGAGAAAGTTCACGCGCGATAACATTCGGCATCAACATTACCCAGACTGTAACGCATTGGATACACGGATTGCAGTGTTCACATCCTTCGTGTGGACTGCAGCAGCCAGGCCTTTTATAATGTCAGAAATTGCTATTTGGAACTCCTGAAGACAGCAAATATTAGCTAATCTCACTTACCGAAAGTAGTACTGTTTCCGATTTTAATAGCTTCTTCCTCGTCCTTGAACTTTTGAAGTGTAACCACAGGCCCAAAGATCTCCTCTTGTGCAATTTTCATGTCTGTGGTCACATTGGTGAAGACGGTAGGTTTGATAAAGTATCCTTTGTCACCATGTCGTTCGCCACCCAGCGCAACGGTGGCGCCTCCCTTCTTACCTTGGTCAATATAATCCATGATGCGGTCGAATTGCACTTGCGAGACTTGAGGGCCTTGGAATGTATCCTTATCAAAAGGATTCCCTAGCTTATTCTGGGCAGCACGCTCTTTGAAGCGCTCAGCGAACTTATCGTATATACCCTCTTGAACGAGAATGCGAGAACCAGCGCTGCAGACCTGACCACTGGTATAAAAGATACCAAAGTTGGCCCATGAAATGGCATTGTCTATATCCGCATCGTTAAATACGATATTGGGTGACTTGCCACCCAACTCAAGAGTAACCTTTTTCAAATTACTCTTAGCCGCAGCTTGCAATATTGTGCGGCCAACGATGGTTGAACCAGTGAAAGCAATTTTATCGACGTCCATGTGACTAGAAATGGCAGCACCTGCTACACGGCCAAAACCGGAAAGGATATTAATCACACCAGCTGGAAAACCAGCTTCTTTGGCAAGCCTAGCTGCATAAAGGCCAGAGAGGGGTGTCTGCTCGGCCGTTTTAAGAACGACAGTGTTACCGGTAGCGACAGCAGGACCAATCTTCCAAGACCACATAAGAAGAGGGAAGTTCCATGGTATAATTTGGCCACACACACCAATCGGTTCATGGCGGGTATAGGTTAGGGCATCTGGATCAGTGTCAATGGTCTGTCCGTGGATTTTATCCGCCCATCCAGCATAATATCTCAAGCATCCAGCTGCTGAGGAGACGTCCATCCTAGCCAAACTCAGGGCCTTGCCATTATCGAGAGACTCAATGGCTGAAAGAATTTCAGAGTCTCGCTCAATAAGATCTGCAAGCTTTGCTAGCAAACGACCTCTCTCACTAGGAATGACTCGACGCCAAGTAGTTTGGAATGCTTTTCGAGCGGCAGCAACAGCTATGTCCACATCTTCTTCAGTAGCTTCATGGACAGCTACAATGGGCTTCTCGGTTGTTGGATTAATGGTTTCGAAAGTCTGGCCTTTTTTTCCCTTTACAAACTCATTGTTGATAAACCTAAGATTGGAGGTTAGGGGGAGGTGTTGAGATAGGAAATTGAAAACTTTAGAACTTACAGACCAAGTGGTTGCTCGTATGTAGCTGTTGGTGTCTCAATAGTAGTGTGCAAAGCCATGATCAGTAATCCTAAGTCCCAAGACCACAGCGCTGAAGCCCAAAATCAATAACGTTTATCAGCCAGCTGAAAAGAAATATGGGATTAAGTAGCACTCAGACCAGAAAAGGGAGATGAATAGATGAAATAGGGGCAAAGGTCGATTATATCAGGGACTCTTGTCGCTAAAACGGCTTGCAAACCGACTTCCTGGTTCCGTCATCCAACACCTGCTGTATTTAAACCGGGGAAGGCTAGCTTCCCCGCGATGTTTTAGCTAATACGGCTCCGCACCACATTTGTATGATTACATCTCCGCCCGCTTTCCCCTCACACCACTTTCCTATGATATGTAGGGGGGATGTGGAGGTGGAGCTTGCTCGGGTTACTGGCAATCGAGCTGGTTTACTTGACAATCCTCTGTCGAAAATAAAGAAATATTTACAAGAATAACAGGGTTATAAGACACCAACTGTGTTAATTAATTCATTTAAACTAGAAGTTGTTCTCCATTATATAAAGGGTTGAAGAGTTTACAAAGGATGGCCAAAAGGAGGACCGACCAGCACGAGCACATAATTCGGAAATATATCCACGTCCTCCAACAGATTTCATTTTATTCCTGGTAATCGTTATTAAAAAGAGGATTCTAATATATATTGTAGCCGTTAATATTTCAAGGAATGATCCATTATTGACATTGAATCATTGGCTTCTAGCGCACATCTTCGCAATCTTTTCAAATCCCGATTTCAAATACCGGCCATAGGGGTATGCGTTAAAATGGTCAAGTGATTTGAAGAAGATTTAGCCAAGCTGGGCGTATGGCCGATCTGAGATCGACCTTACTTGGTGGATCTTGGTTTAGTAATCAGGGGATATTCTCGCCTCGGTCCTGCAGATACTCGTTAACTCCGAACCTTCACCCAGACTGGAGTACGACCTGGCCTAGGCTACTGTACGCTGATCACCAGGCTGCTATTCAAAACATAGTTCTGTGCTTGGGTCAGTAATCAGGGAGAGTCTGCCTAACATCCCTCTTCTACATTACATATAGAACATTGAAGATATCTTTGCTTATTGATGGTTGGCCCTTGATAGACCCAAAATCATTCTACTACATTCAAAGAATCGTACATCTCATTGCTTATAAAAATAAAGCCCCGTGAAATATACAACCATACGTCATTAGCTGGCCTCGCAGTGCCACCTTGAAGCATTAAAAAACCCACTATTAGTGTGGGAACAACGCAAGTAAAACTTGTTTCTAGCATTTGGTATCGATGGACTTATCTAGATTTTGTGACTTACTGGCACGATATGTTGAGGTATGTATGTCAATAAAATCATTGCCCAGTCACACAATTGGGACACGACTAGTTTCATCCCGATAATGCTAAGACTGACTATTGAGGCTATTACATTATATCAGAGGTAACTAATTCGCTTCTTCGCGAACCACATGTGACTGAATACTGGGGGATCATTAATCAAAGACAGATCTTCTATATAAATTTTTATAATCTGACTACGCACTGATGAAACCTAAATCAACCCTGTCGAGAGTGGCGTTGATTACTATTCAAGCTCACCCACAATGTCATTCTCTAGTCACTTATACCGATAACAAGGCAAACGACGAAATGAGAGCTGCAGGTCTCCGATAGGGGACCGACAGCATCCCACGGTAATGCATTCTAGCTTGTCGTATTAATCAATCTAAGTAATGGAAATAGACGCTAGAACATTAAATATGCCACTAACAAAACTTGACACAGTCCGCCCACCTGTAACACCATCCTATGGATCACAATTCCAGGTAACGGAGACTTCATACGAAACGTCGTAGTTACTAGCAATGATCCCCAGCTCCAGAGGGTGTGATGTGCGTCCACTGAGCATAGCTTGACTTTTACTAATCAGTCTATGTATATGCTAGCCGTGAAGCTCGTGATTTATAAGCAATAAACATCAATATTGAAATTGTTTGAATACGCCACTACATTTGATTTCAAACACCTCTATTTTCTTCAAATGTTAGCTTGTCGGATAATGGAATTAGTGATCAATTCCAGCCACTCCAAATAGTTGGATATTGTTTGTTCTGCAATGTGTGCTATATATTCTTAAGGGGATACTATCTTTTACTGTATTTTCGACTCTTTTAGTTGCGTCACATCAGAGACAACGATTAAGAGATTCGGAACTTGAGTAAGAGTAATCGGGCAAGAAAAAAAAACACAATGCGTGCATCACTGCTTCATGAGGACCTTCACCGGCTACAAGTAGAGTCTGTCAACAAGCCCCTGCCTCAAGGTGATGAGCTTCTCATTAAGGTGAAACTGGTAGCACTTAACCCCCATGACTGCAAAATGCGTGACAATGGTCTTTTCATTAAGAAATACCCTGCGATCCTCGGGGCCGATATCACAGGCGTTGTTGAGGGTATAGGTTCACGGACTTCGGGGTTCCGGATTGGTCAACGAATCGTCTGCCAAGGGAGTGTCTTCGACTCCCGCAAAGCTGGATGCCAAGAATACGCTGTATTACGAGCAGTGGATGCCGTACCAATCCCGGATGATGTATCTGATGAGGAGGCGGTAACGTATCCAACTAACCTAGCCGCAATCTTCTATAGCTGGTACAGCCAAAAGAATGGGTTTGGGTTTAAACCATTTTGGGAAACCAACACCAACAATAATGTTCAAAACCAAGCGGAAGGAATCCTCGTCATTGGAGGAACATCACATACTGGGCGGCTGGCTCTTCAGCTCGCTCGACTACAAGGGCTTCATCCGATTGTGACTACCGCTACTTTGGATAAGGCCGGAAATACAGAAAAAGAACTCTTAAAGCTCGGGGCAACTCATGTTATTGATCGGCACGCTACTACGGAAGAAATTGTCGGTCAGATTCGGTCTGTCGTTGGAGATAACCTGATTTATGCGTTTGACCCGGTCACCAGTATCTACGATGGTACCTCGACTCATGCACTGTCACAATTGTCTCTATCAAATTCACGTTCCGGTGGAAAAGTAATCACCCTTTTACGTGTCGAAGACCAAAGTACTTGGCCTAAGAAACCGGTCGATTACGAAACCAAATTTATCATAGGAGTGGCAGAAACCAACCCAGAGTTAGCTCCCAAGCTGACACAACAATTCAGTCTATGGTTGAAGAATAGGACATTAGTTTCGAGCCAATGGGAGATTGCGGGGGGGCTGGAGGATATTGATACAATCTTGGATAAAATTAGAGATGAACAACCAAAGAAAAGGCAGATTGTCAATGTAGAAGCAGAGTCTGCAAAGATATGAAAGTTATTTGGAGACCATGACGTAGTATTAATTTGTGATACCGAGTTGATAGGTCAATGCCAAAAGCTGAACCCCGGGGATGGCAGAGAGCTGGTACTAGTGGCCAACTTAGCTGGAAGAAGATTCCCATGTACCGTAGCACACTATCAATCTGCGAATTTCTATGTCAATCCGACCAAGTAGCCATCAACACTACTCACGGTATCGACCCTATCTCTAGAAATCAAGAGAATTAGTGATCAGTGTAGAATAAGGGAGTTAGCTAGATAGCTAGAAGCTAGCTCTACCACCAGTTAGTCTAATAAATTCATATCAGCGAACATATATTAGTGAACAATAATTAGTAAACAATTATTTGAAAAGGAGGTCATAACTGGGGTACCCTGTGATAGTCAATATTCGAGCGGTTTAGTTGTAACATCAGCAAAATGATAGTGGAGTGTGTTACATGACAAGAAAGTAAATAAATAATAGTGTACTTTAAGGCAAACTGAATCGCCATGCAACATTATCACTAAACAATTGCAATTTAAATTCTCCAAACGTACTGCAGCACATATATATTGTCCATCATTTCCTATCTTACTTCAATCATTTTCTTAGAAACAGCCACCCATATCAAATATCTTTTTGTATCTACTTTTGACCTTTGTTTACTACCTTAGTTTGACCAAAAAGGTACATCTACAATATGGCCACCGACTTATCTCAAGAAATATCATCTGACTTCCCATATAATAAGAAGAGGGTTGAAGTCTTTGGCAGTCAGATTGCATATATAGATGTTGGCCAATCAACGGGCTCGACAACTCTTTTCCTACACGGTAATCCAACATCCTCCTATTTATGGCGCAATATAATTCCATATGCATCAGAGAGAAGCCGGTGTATTGCACCAGATCTTATTGGCTTTGGAGACTCTGATAAGGTGTCTGGCCTTGAATACAGAATTGCAGATCACCAACGATACTTGGATGCGTTTCTGGACGCACTCCTTCCTGAAGAGAAAGTTACTCTTGTGCTCCATGATTGGGGCTCTGCTCTTGGATTCGATTGGGCTCGTCGTCATGAAGAGCGGATTTCAGGTCTTGTGTTTATGGAATTCATAGTGCCTATTGATAACTGGGAGAGCTGTCCCAAAATCTTTGTTGAGAGTTTTCAGGCGTTCCGTTCTCAGCCACTTGGGCGAGAACTTATCATCGAACAAAACATGTTCGTGGAAGCGATCTTGCCTCGCGGTGTCATAAGACAGCTTACTGATCAAGAGATGGCACATTATCGTAGACCATTTCTTGAGCCAACATCGCGAGAGCCTGTCTGGCGATTCCCTAATGAAGTCCCGATTATGGGCCATCCCGAAGATGTTTGGGATAAGGCGCAGAGCTACATGAAGTGGCTGATACAAACCGATCTACCCAAACTGTTCTTTTGGATAAAGCCAGGCATTTTCATTACCGAAGAGCGCGCCAACAAATACATCAAGGAATTGAAAAACATGAAAACCATCTATCTTGGAACTGGAAGCCATTACGTACAAGAGGATTATCCGCATACTATCGGTCAGGAAATCGCCCGGTGGATTTCAGCGCAAGGACAGAAGCTGTGAGTATAGCATCTTTAGATACAATATCTCAAGTATTACCAAAAGAACTTGAAAACTCTATTATTTTGCGTGAAACCTATAATTCAGCCTATTGTAAGGGTACTTAAAAGCTTCTGTCCTCCGACTTCATCAGGCCGGTCGTTGAGACGGTAGCTGCTAAGTATGCGGCCAATTTCTATAACCTAGCTATGGTTCTCATTCTTCATAGGAAGTTTTGTTGGGGAGCGCCAATTTCCTTCATCTTCATCCATCTCTTGGGATCTTAGTTGGCTGCTAAGCCGTTCATTCTTTCCTTTACTTAAAGCAAGATGGTTGGTAAAGTTTCTTGGGACCCTTGCTTTACTAAGCTCAACTGATGACGCCTCTTACGCAATAGTGCTTGGCCCACATACGTGGGGCGGTTCGTTCCTGAAAATCAGCCACGGGTATCCAAGGGAGCGCAAATCATAGGTACCTTGCGTACATGGTCAGAAAGTACCACGCTTTCACCGCTCTATTACTTGCTGTGATCATGGCTAGACATAAACCGTTAAAATTCAGAGCTGCCCTGTTGTACCATGGGTTTGGGGGAAATATTTGAGAAATCGGACGATTAAATTGTGGTTCGATGTGTGTCAGCCGTCGGTGCTGTCAGGCCATTATCGGAAACCGTGATCGGAAGATAATAAATAAAGTACAAGACCCTTTATAATCTTGGAGTTTCCTATATGCTTCTAACATTCTCATTCTCATAAACTAATGTCCTTGCATATCACCTCCGAATGCCTTTTTAAACTTTCCTAATCATACTAGATCCCTCGCGTCGCATTATGGCCCCGTATTCTCGGCCAATCCAGCACATCGATCGTAAATCGCTCTACACTGATCTTGAGGCTCGAATACAATATTTACACAGTTTTCTTGATTTTGGTAATCGTGAGTTTCCACGACCGAAATTGGAAAATATTGTTCATTAAACATTTTCGCCGTCCTGTAGAAGATATCCAGGCGCTGGTGTCAGGAGCCAAGTACATCAAAGCTTTGATACCAGCCATTGTCAATATTGTCTACAGAAAGCTACTCCAATATGACATCACTGCACGAGCATTCGAGACCCGGAGTACTAGCTTCGAGGGTCCTATGGATGTAGCTCCTGACGAAGATAGCCCTCAACTCCTCCACCGAAAGGCATTCCTTCGTGCGTATCTAAATAAGATCTGTTCCGACCCCACTCAGATGGAATTCTGGGAGTATCTGGATAAGGTTGGGTGAGTAAATATCTGAAATGGAGCCGTTATCTTGTCCCTGTTCCGGTTTGACTCTAACTGAGATCATTGTTTCTTCAGCATGATGCACGTCGGTCTAGGCCGTGCTCATCCGCTTCACATTGAATACGTTCATATCGGGGCCTGCTTATCATTCATCCAAGATATACTAATCGAAGCAATACTGTCACACCCACGATTACCATTACAACGGAAGATAGCTCTTGTTAAGGCTCTAGGCAAGGTGATCTGGATTCAGAATGATCTGTTTGCTAAGTGGTACGTGCGAGATGGCGAAGAATTCAAGGTGAGTAATGCGGAAGAGGAAGTCACGATTGAGAAGGAAGGGTACCTTCACGGAAAGAAGATCTTGGACTGTGATGANAGATAGTGAGGATACAGAAAGCTCGGATAATGTACAGGACGAAGTTTATGGCTCACAAGCCATAAAAGCCCCGACCCCCGCAGCATCAAGTAGTGAGTGTCCGTTCAGTGGTATAACCAAAGGGATGGACAACTTGACTGCGAGTGGACGAGAGTAAACCCCATCCCAATTTCCGTTGTTTAGAAGTATCGCGGTGTGGAGGAATTGTTTCATTTTGCAAAAATATCTGAAGACAGAAGGTTAAGAGCGAAGCGAGGGCATTACTGGACAGTCGAGGAAGAGGTACAGATTTTCTAGGCAAATTATTAGTATATCTTTCGTTATTCCAGAGCAATGGCGAATAACCGTCAGATATTACTAGCGCAGCGGCAAAATTCGTAGAAATCAAGGTATAGGCAAAAATCTATGTCTCGTGACACAGTTCGGGTCTTGAAGAGAATCCACCTGAACTCGAAGATGCGCCTCAATCTTGGTAGCATTAAAGCAGACTACCTACCGGCCTTGGAAATTTCGCTGCGGGGTTGCAGGGTTATAGATTGCGTGCCTCACGCAGAGTGACGCATAAGTGCCGAAATCAACCCGATGGTAGACTACGAATTAGCTTTGCTCTCGGTGCCTCAGATTAAGTAGCTCCCGGTCGATCAGAGCTTTATTGACAAACACATTGGCAGGAATATTTGCTCTGCTTTCCGATGCATGTCTCGTGTGTTGCCGATCGGTGATATTAAGTCGAGGGTATCTAAAGAATCACCTAGAGCTGTAGAGAGCATGATTACCTGTAGATCGCTACTTTAGTTGAACTCTAGGTTTCTAGCACGCAAATACCTTCGGTCCAGGCGGGCCGTTACCCCAATTTTCCCTAAGCTGTGTATCATGTTTTCAACACTATATAAACTAGCATTCGACAGTGTTGAGGGCAACAACTCACCTTTGTAAGGGCTTCTCCATAGCTTTGAGAACTGTTTTTTGAAGTACGCTTTTCATCATGAAGGTTCTCGCTTTCGTCAGCCTTCTATCCTCCGCTGTTGTTGCACAGGAGAGCTTCTGCACCCAATATGGCACATACACTAGCGGGCAATACACAGTTAATAATAACCTCTGGGGAGAGAGTTCAGGTAGTGGTTCTCAATGCACATATATCGATAGCATATCAGGCTCCGGTGTGGCCTGGCACACCACTTGGACCTGGTCTGGGGGTGACAACCAAGTTAAGAGCTATGCAAACTCTCAAGTTTCGCTGAACAAAAAATACGTCAGCGATGT
This sequence comes from Scytalidium sp. 3C, assembly GCA_000743665.3. Classification (NCBI taxonomy): domain Eukaryota; kingdom Fungi; phylum Ascomycota; class Leotiomycetes; genus Scytalidium; species Scytalidium sp. 3C. The sequence continues at coordinate 226,869 of JMRO03000057.1, read as the reverse complement.
CGGCTCTATTCCGACCTCAGTGAGCTGGAGTTACGACAACACTAACATTAACGCTGATGTTTCTTACGATCTCTTCACGGCAGCTGATATCAATCATGTGACATATAGTGGCGACTACGAACTCATGATTTGGTATGCAAAACTCTTTATATACTGAAAACGAAAAAATTACTGACTACTCTGATCAACTCAGGCTCGCCAGATATGGGAGTATCCAGCCTATCGGTTCTCAGATTGACACAGCCAGCGTTGGAGGTCAAACTTGGGAACTGTGGTATGGCGGCAGCGGACAGCAGACATACAGCTTTGTTGCTTCCAGCCCTGTAAACTCATGGTCTGGAGATATCAAACAATTCTTCGACTATCTGACTTCCAACCATGGATTTCCAGCTTCAAGTCAATACTTGATCGGTAAGCCATACCCACCCCAATTAGTAAAAGGTGGAACATACTTACGCAAAGTGACATATAAGACCTACAATTTGGTACAGAACCTTTCACCGGTGGACAATCGACGCTCACGGTCTCGGACTGGTCAGCTAGTGTCAATTAAGTTAATCTTATTGTACATAAGGGAAAGTATGCACCACTAAATCACGTGCATATATGATGAGAGAGTCGTTGTTCATGAGTGACCGGAATAAAGCTTTCATCTAGTTTATCTTGACATTTGCTAATGTATTACTCGACTCTCCTTGTTCTCGAGTCAGCCAAAGCGTTATAGTTGATTACTCACAAACAAGGACCATATTATGTTTCCCATAATGGTAGTAGACTTCTATGCCTTCTGGCCACAAATAAGAATTTTCGTGTTGATAGATTGTTCTTTCTTTTTTCCCCAAAATTCTGAACCTATCCGGTGCGTTGCATTCTAACCCTGACATTAAATCCCATATCGCTCATTTTCCGTAGACAACAACCTCTCTCTTTCGTCTGCCGTGTCTTCCTGCAGATGTTTCTCTTTGATTCCTTTAGACTTCCAGGCTACAAAGACGGTAAGAATAACGCCGAGTATTGTTCCGGCCACTGCCATGAAGACATTAACAGGAACAGGGTTACCGCCAAGCGGGCCATGCGTTAGCTCATCAAGGCCGGGTTGCACAAATTGAGCTAGTCCCGACAGGCACATTATCATGCCGTAGATACGCCCAAATGTTGCAAAACCAAATACCTTGGTTGCGTAGTCACTAGCCAGAAGTTTGTCAGCTTGATTTGCATGAGGCTTAGGGGCTAAACAAGAATCGCTCACTTACGATACTGCTGAATAGTAGAGAGGGCGGAAGAAGACAAATGCAATCACCGTCATGTATCCTGCCCAGAGATATGGAAGACAGTTCAGTATCCCAATAATAATGATGAAGATTGTCAATATCGAAAGTGTCATCACAACGCTGAGATTATTCAGGAGCAACCCAATGAACGGGGTCGAAACAACACCGGCAACGGGTAAGGCAACGTCGAAGAGATGATTGATAGCCTGTGCTTCATCATCAGATCTAAGCATATATCGGTACTGTGCCCGAATAGTGGCAATGAAATAGTTCATCCTCAGCATTTGCGAGACCGTCAGCAGCAGAAGGAAAATGAACCAGGGAGTCAACATCTGCTGATGGGCTGGAACATCATACAAGGCTCCCCAAACGCCGCTAATAGCCTGCTGTTTCTCCTCTCGATCAGCGCGCTCCTGGCGCTCCTGGAAATCGCCAACTAGGTCTTCCAGTTGCCCTAGTTTAGCAAAGCGGCGCTCAGCGCGAAGGCTACGGACGCGACGAAGCTCCCCATCGCTTGATATGTCAGTATCAGAGTCATGAATGTCAAGGGCACTATCTTTAGCCCTCTCAATCTTCTGCTCTAGCTCGGGGGTGGTGTGATAGGTTCCTCGAGGCATAAAAGTAAACTCCGCGACAAAAATAAGCGCCGGAATTATCAAATACCCAAAGAAGAAAAATGAAGGAGAGAAGGCACCGTCGGATGCGTCGTATGCCATGCGATAAAACAGGAACACAGCGGCCGAGGCGTCAAATGCACCAGTCACTAAGGCCACTATCATCCCGGAGTGTTTTGGGATAGCGTTTGCTAACTGGAAGCTGGCAACAAAAAGAAAGGTGCCTCCCAAAGCTAGGAACAGGTTGCCCGCAAAGTACCCATCAAATCTAGGAAAGGTAAATGAAGAGGCCATCAGTACGCAGCCAACAGCGAGCAATAGTGAGGAGATTAAGTAGCATATATGCCGTCCAAAACGATCCAGCGTAGCACCGGCGAACAGAGTAGAAGTATTGCCCACAATGGCCGCGGTGACAAAAAATAGATTCAACCGCATATCCTGCTCGGCACACGGGATATCATTAGCTTCCCTAATGCCAGGTGGTTTGAGGTCTGAGCTGGCGATGACCGTGGAAGGACAGAGTTCCCGGTAGACGCCCTCAGCAATGAGTATCGGCTTGAGAGCGGCATAACCGAAGATAATACCCGATGCCAGGCAACACACAAAGACTCCAAGTCCAACTTGGGCTGATTATATTGTTAGCTCTTTTCTTCCCCAGTTGAAGATGATGCTATATGACTGCAGAACAAAGGGGGAACGTACCGGCCCGTTTAGCAGTTGAGACATGGTAAGCTGCAGTATGTGGAGTAGTGTCTTGACTCTCAAATAAAATAGTTTTCACTGCGCTAAACGCAGCATCAGTCAGACTACGCCGGCCAGAGATGGGCTGTGCAAGCGGAGATTCGGCAGCTTCGTTGGAAGGTCTGTCGAGTGCGTCATGGACGCCTTCTTCTCCTGAACGTTGAACGGAAGGCATTGATTATTAGTGAATTGTAGTTGAAAATAACCCTTCTCTAATTTGGCCAATAGTTTAAGTTACTGGTACGAGGATATACACGTCTATGGCGCTTTGGGAAGCGTAGCCCCTTTTCAACGAAAGACAATGCTTAAAACCGTGGGAGAATAACGATCGCATTTTACCCGGAGTCTTTCCGTATCTTATTCCTTCTGGCTTGAACATTTCGCTAATATGGAATCTGGTAGAAAAAGCACCTGACGAGATAAGAGTGGGTATTTTGCTGGTGAGTACTCCTCTGGGTTATGATGCATGACGTCATGGAAATTCTCTACCTTTCTCGAAATTACCATCTGTTTATACCGTCCAACAAGAGTCTAAATTATAACGTGTCGCAAAATATATCATACGTAGTATTATACAGTGCCTATTATCGAGTTGTAACCAGCCATATGCGACAATCCAGCCATATGCGCTACTCGCGTCAAGATTCTGGTACTGAGAATGTATTACCCGATTAGGAAGTAACGAACCGCTCGACGGTGATTGTAGGTTCAGAGGCTAACCGCAATGGCCTGACACCTAGATATGCTTGCAAACTGCAGGCCCTTTGACCGTGGAATAGAATTTCAGCTCATTGGCTCTAGGTGACTATTTGTAATGATTAATCGATGCGATCTACAAGAACAATAGTGAATCTGATTTACCTGTTCAACATAGTCGACCAGTCTGCGATCACGGTCCTGAATAAATCTAGGGAACCACTGAATTGCTATCTAGCACTCCGACAGTTTTGGTTTAGTTAATAAAATTCAAACCAGGAGGTTATTTGACCTCACTAATATAACAACTGATTTGAGTGTTACAAGCAGCACTTAGCTGATCGTCTATAGCTAAATATTTAATTAGATCGAGTCTTAATCTGATCAACAATGTCAATAGCTTGTCTAAAATCTTCTACCAAAAGATGTTGGTCCTCCAATCCAACGCTAACCCGTAGCTGCGACTCTTTCATCCCATATTCCTTAGCCCATTCGAGCACATTGTTTTGAGCCTTCCCGTAAATTAACTTTACATATGGCATTATCAAAGTCCGGTGCGCACCCAGGTGAGGTCCAAGATGCGCATTAATATTGTTATAGAATGCAATGGTGGAGTCAATATTGTCAAATTCGAAGGAGAGAAGACAGCCGTATCCAGGTGTGTAATCGGCAGTGGCAGGACGCATGTAGGCTCTATAATTAGGAAGAGAGTCGGAGACAGATGGGTAGAGCACTTTTGTGACACTAGAGCTAGGATCTAGAGCTTTGCTTTGAAGGTAATCGGCAATGGCAAGAGCATTGTTGTTGAGAATGGTAGATCGCTCAATGTAACTCCTGCTGTTTTTCTCGAGGACTACAGCATCCTTCTTATATAGATAGTTATGATATCTTCCGTTGAACGATTCTTTCAATTGCTTGTATATCGGTGACTGTGGGTTTAAAACCGCACTGCCAGCCATTACATCCGCGTATCCGCTGAAGGACTTTGTCAGAGAGGTGACGATGACATCTGCAACTGGGAGAACATCCACATTGCAAAAGCTACTGATTGTATCATCAATAATCAGCGCAAAATGATGCGCATCAGCCAATTTTCTCAGCCTCGTAAGATCTGGAGTTATAAGTGACGGGTTACATGGGAATTCAGCCCATACTGCTTGGATTTTCCTTCCTTCTTTTGCTTCTTCAGCAATAAATGCTTCCAGTTGGTCAATTTCTGCGGCACTCCCGCCACCGAAGAATTTATAATTGGAACTGTAATCATCAAGTACGTGGATAGTCGAGTGGAAGGCAAAGCCAAAAAGGACAGTAGTTCCCGGATTTACGATATTGAGGTGCCTGTGCGTGTTGTAAATTCCAGACATGCCAGTCTCAAACAAATACACATCGCCTGATGAGACCTTTTTCTCCCTCTTAGTTAATGGCGCTCGCTCAAGCAGGTCTGCTATCCTCTCTCGGATAATCTGGTGTTCGGGCACTTCTACTAGCATTGGAGCCGGGACGCTTGTTCCCGTTACATCCCGAACGCTATCAAAGTTCTCAAGTGTATCTTCAACTATTCGAGTGGAGATACCCACTCCAGGATGCTGCCAAAAGGGAATTACTTTTGGGGTTTCCGAAGCGGGGAAGAAGACGACGTAGAGGCGGATACCCAAGCCATCGACATCAAATACACGCGTTAATAGCTTCTCTGCCGGGACCACGTTGTCCAGGCGTAACGGGGAGGACACAAAATCTATACAACTGGAGCAGGAATCTGGAGCTTGGAAGATGAGGCAAGATTGACCCTCTGTCCCGAAACGCTCAACAAATTTTGTCATAAGCTGACGAGCGGTCAGCCCAATCAGAAATTGTTGAGACCTGCGCTCACCTTTTTCATGTCGTCGGTAAGCATTATACGCGGATAGACGCTTTTGAACGACGAGAATATTGTAGGATCGCCTCCCGCGAAACGCTCTACATTCTCCCATCGTGGGATGTGCGTGGTAATCGCGTGGCTGGAGGCAGGTGGCAGGGCGGTGAATGGTTCTGTGGTTATTTTGGCAGACATTTTGACGTACTAAACGCACAGTAAACCGTGTTTATTTCTTGACTTTTACGGATTGAGTCCTGTGAATGAGTGGAGCTAGATACTAAACGTTCATGAGATTGAGCTGCACATTTGAATGTACAGATCAGTAATCGACACCATCTGCATGCACTAATACGAATATCATCTAGCGCTGAACTTGCGCTGTGGCTAACTATTCACGGCGAAGTCGGCAAGCCCTGCTCACGTCAGAGAGGGCTCTTTTACGAGTATTCCTCTAGGCATCATTCAACACTCTAAGTAGCCCCTTGGTTTGGGCCCAAATTACAATTCAACTATTAACATCCTCGTGGGTAAGGTCTCCCTTTTTCTGGAAAAAATCGGCATATGCCTTCGGTTGCTGTTATCCGAGAGCTCCCCGCCCTCCACCTCTTCCGCGGACGCATGAACTTCTCCACTGATTACCTTACATCTGCATTCGTTCATATAGGCATTGACATATCAATTTCAGATGTCCTAGATAGGGATCAACCATTTTTGTTATTTGTGAAGACAACCGTGAACTAGAATCAGAGTTATATGCCAATATGCAGCGCACTTATGGTGCTCTATATGGATTTCCCCAAAGCGGTACTGTCGTGAGGACGGACTCTCAGTGTTGCTTTGCTAACATGTTCTACTCAATTTTACACATACTTAGTTTTGAACTGTCTATCATCGGCATACCCCGCTTGAACAAGAAACAATCCGACCTAGTATTGATTTTAAAATCCGCCCTTGGTATGCATAAATTCAACTAGATCATCCACGCCCTGGGGCTCGTTAATCCAATGACCGCCATCTTCGTAAGATTTCCACGTCACATCAAAACCAAACGACCTTAAAGTCATATATATATCTTGTCCATTCCGGATTGACACGACTTCATCGTCGATTGAATGGGACAGGAATATAGGAATGTCCAACATCGACTGATCATCTTTACATGAAGCAGCGCTCGTACCGGTAATGAATTTGCCATCCTGTTTGTGAAGTGAACCGTGAATTAGGAGTGAAAGATCTCTCTTTATGTCTCCCTTCTCCTTGAACTGAACAATATCACTCCGTAGTGGTAGCCAGGAACAGAATCCGATGAACCCCGCAATTCTCATCCCAGAGCACATCAGTGCCAGTATTGCGAGGGCAGCGCCCTGGCTAATTCCACCAAGAATAACCCTCTCCAGAGAAAGCAGTTCCGCTTCTGTCTTCAGAATGTTCAAGATCGGAGGTAGACTTTCTCTCATTCCTGCCAGTTGGAGTTCTTCCTTTTCAGCTGGGTTCTCGGTCGACCACATATCAAACCATTGAGACATCTGCACACCAAAGCGAGCAGAATGACGCGGTATCGCGGTCGGAAATACCCATTTTACCGTAGGAAATATCTCTGCCAGAGTACGCAAGTCTGAGGCTTGGCTTTCAAAAAACTCAGAGGCGAACTCTGGGCCACTGCTGTCACGGCCGTGAAGTAGAACGACAGTATGTGTGTGCGGAGCGCTCTTCGGGGAGATAGTATGCGCCATCATTCCCATCTAGATAGCTAGATTTCGGGAAGAGGAGCTTTTTTCCCCTTTCTGAACAGAAGTAAAAGGTCACAAATCAAAATCATCAATGGGAGACCATATTTTGACGCGTAGTGGGGTAATTCTTTGTCAGTCATCTAAGAACACATAACCATTAATCGTATAAACACTCGCTGAAGACCTCTTTACTACATGAAGTCGTGCCCAAACAGGTGCGATCCTACCTTAGAGTAATTCTAATAGAACAAATCTTAATACATCTTAATATCTGATGTCCGTAGGAAAGTGTTATTCTCTATAACACGAGGTACAACTGTTTTAGCAATAGAGTTCTGCCAAGAATAGGAAATGACATCTGGTGTCCTCAAGATAATGTTCATGCAAATCTAGGCAATATCAGAGTGCTAATATACTTCTATTGAGGGCTATAACAGCTGGAGCGCTTAAAAGGTATGATGAGATTCATGCGTGAGTGAAGATACATGAGGGGAAATGATTAATGTCAAGACTCTCTGTGTCTGGGAGCAAGACAATTCATGTAAGCAGCAAGGCTAGGCATCTTGGCGGTCGAATTTCTTTGACGTAACGGCTTACCGTATTAGCTATCGTAGGATTTATATAGTAGCGAGACTAGACTAATTGATGTATGGTCGAATTTGACCGCAAAGTTACACAAATAATACGAGGCAGACTCATCTCAGCGGTAAGCTGTACTAGTAGAATGTTCTTCGAATTGGAGCTGAGTCCGAGTAGTTTGAAATTCATGCGCTGATAAAATTACGCCGGGAAAGAAATAATTTGATTTAATCNGCCTAACGTAGTTAGGATATTCATGCAGAGCAGCACCAGTATCACGCAATGCAAGTAGAAGTAAAAATCATAATCAGTTTTGCCTAGAGTTTGCAAGTTGATGCAAAGCCAACTGCGCCAGAAAATTGGACTATTCAGCTGGGCTGAGTGCTTCGTCCTTATTCAAAAAGAGGTAAAGCCGTCTGTAATACTCATTACACAATCGGTGACTTCCCGCCACCAATAAGACTAGAGGAAATGCTATGTTGTGAGAGCCTCTCCGCCAAGAAAAATAGCTGACTCAAACTTTGAGTTATACTGTAACAAGGAGAGTTTTGGAGACAGCATGAGGGAAGGAAATTACTCTCACGCTACTGTTCAAGGCACCAGGAATCATGTTCTCACGAACATCCAAATCAAGTGAAGTCATCATTAGTCTGTGAGCTGTCATACCATCACGAAATAGGAAATTGGATACTTTCCGTAACGATCTAGGTCTAGCTTTCGCTGCAGGCACCGAATTCATGGTCAAACGGTATAATCCCTGGAAATGGCGGGGTTGTTTCTATTTTCCTTTCCTCCTCAAACCAAGTTAAGTTAGGTGATGCGAATGGTCCGTCTCTTAGTCAGAGGGGGGCTTATTGCTCCTCCTGCTGAGTTTATTCTGGCTCTCCAGAGTATAAGCCAATCAGAGGAGAGAGTCAATGGCTGCGGCTATGGGGGCTGCGGCTATGAGTCTGCGGCTGTCGGGGCTGTCGGGGCTGCGGCTGCTGCGCCTGTCAAGTAAGGTCAGCGCCACCCACAGTAAGCATCAGCAGGGCTGCGGACAACGCCTCTAGAAAGAGTATTCTGCGCGACAGACCGTACAAATGTGACAACGTCAGCTGATTTTCGGTAAAAGCCTAAAGCTACCGGGAAATTTTGATGCCGAAAAAATCTGACTCTATTATTCTAACTCCATATTTAGAATATCGTGAGTTTGTACCTAATGCTGAGCCTCCAAGAGAGCAAAATGTAAATATATATATGCCTTCTACTGCCTTGAGTCAAATCATCATTCCACAGCAACATCAACAACAACAACAACCTCAAAGCAATAATAACCACATACCTTTAATCATCTTCACTATCGTTGAACAACAACAATAGCCACACGTTTAATCGCCTTTTTAGCCTATCGTCCTGCACCATCTACCTCACTTTAATTAACTCAAACTTCACAACTATCACATTCATCAAAATGTTTTCCAATCTCGCCCTCGCTCTTCCCCTCCTCGCCCTCACTGCTTCTGCGGCTCCCACCCGTCGCACTCCAAGCGTGCAAGTCCAGTTTGCCAACGATGTCACTGGCGCCAATGGCAACGCCTTGATCCCCCTTGATGGATCTTTAGTCAGCCTTGGAGATGCTTATGCCAACACCAACCTCGAGGTTGATGGCACTCTTTTCGTCACCAGCTTGGAGTTCACTGCGAACTTCCAAGACGTTGCATGCACTGTCTTCAAGGATGGCGTTACTGTAGTCGCCAGCATTGCTGATCCAGAGAGAGACTTCCAAACTTTCTCCCAAAAGCCACTGAACTGGCAGACCGGTTTTGAAATCAGCTGTGCTGTTGCTTCAACTCCCACTCGTCGCGATGCTGGCACCGTCCAGGTTCAATTCGCCAACGATGTCACTGGCGCCAATGGCAACGCCTTGATCCCTCTCGACGGCTCTCTCATCAGCCTTGGAGACGCCTATGCCAACACCAACCTCGAGGTTGATGGCACTCTCTTTGTTACTAGCTTGGAATTCACCGCCAACTTCCAGAATGTTGCATGCACTGTCTTCAAGGATGGTGTTACCGTTGTTGCTAGCATTGCTGACCCAGAGAGGGACTTCCAGACCTTCTCCCAGAAGCCATTGAACTGGCAAACCGGCTTTGAGATCAGCTGCGCCCTTGCTTCAACCCCGGTTCGCCGTGCTGCCAGCACTGTCCAGGTCCAATTTGCCAATGACGTGACTGGTGCCAACGGTAACGCCTTGATCCCTCTTGATGGATCTCTCATCAGCCTTGGAGATGCCTATGCCAACACTAACTTGGAGGTCGACGGCACTCTCTTCGTTACCAGCTTGGAGTTCACTGCTAACTTCCAAAATGTTGCTTGCACTGTCTTCAAGGATGGTGTTACTGTGGTTGCCAGCATCGCTGACCCAGAGAGGGACTTCCAGACCTTCTCCCAGAAGCCACTGAACTGGCAGACCGGCTTTGAGATCAGCTGCACTCTTTAAGTTTGATGTACTCACTTGTACGATTGGTGAAGGGGCATAAATTGGATGAAGTAAAATGGGCATTGGTTAGAGGGTAGAGGGCTGGAGCAGGGAGTAGTACTTTGCATTGGCGGTTCATTTTTGGGTTTTTGCATTTGATTTTGCATTTAGAACTATATTATTTTATTGAATTAAATACAGGGCATGTTAAAAAAACTATGGCTTGTGATAGTGAAAGTAGATAATTCTCAAACTCAAATCCCGATATTGTCCTCAACTATCGTCCTTCCCTGAGGGGCCAGAAACTTACTGTGCTAAGAAAAATAATAGCTACTTCGACTTGTAAGTATCTTCGAATTTCGCATACCTAGACATCACAATTTTGGTATAACTCGTGTTCCGTAGCTACCCCTAGCCATGCTGCGCTCCAACAAGACATTGTGGCTGTACATTACCCTTGCGCCTGGCTTACAGAAAGTTACTATTTATAGCGAGACCGCTAACCATCTCGACTGGTGGAAGTCGTGTCACTTTATGCACATGCATAAATTAGGGAACTGGAAATTTTATTGACCAAAACGTCAGAATTTAAATAGACGAGCCAATTAATAAACTCATGTCGTTAAACAGTGATGCATTTGCATAAGTGACTCCACTTCCATCGGACAGTGCTGTCTGATGCTTGAATTAATGCCTTAGTGCCTGAAGTTTTGTAGCTGTCCGGTTAAGCGGGGAATAATGTATGAGAAGAGCAAGCTTGGCCAATCATGATACGCCAGGATAGAAACTAACCCAAACGCGGCATCTTCACCCATGATTGCGACGATTTCTCGGATCTTATATCGACGTATTTCGCCGGGTTACCTGATATTTACCGCATGGTCCAAAAGGAACTCATGCGGCCGTGCATTTACGTTTCCTGACGTGCCTGATTACCTGGTTCATGCGACACGGTCAAAGTGACGCTAATCTCTCCATACACAGGGTAGCGCGCAAACTAACCACCCCCTATCCCTTACTCTAACGCAGAAGACACCGAGGACGGGGTCCGCAGAATAGGAATGGGAGAAGACATAGCTCTAGAAGAGCACTCTCTGTTGAGGGAAGCTGATCCGGAGGATGTAGCTCCCATCACCCGGCCCGACGAAATCCACCATGATAATATCCAATCTTCAGAGCTAGAGCCACAGACACACACAGCTCCTAGGAAGCGGGTGTGGATCTCACAACGGATTTGGCAATTGTCAACAATTTTCTTCGCTCTTTTGTCGTTATTTCTCTATATTCGTCCCAAGCTTGAAGACGATGAGATGCCGAAAGTGTATCCAACAGACTTCAGTAAGTCGCTAAAGCAGACTGAACAGTTTCTCGATCCCCCGCTGAGATAATTGTAGAAGCGGCGGGTCGTATTGTGCAATATGTGCCGGTTCATTTCACTGGCACCCCGCACTTTGCTGATGATGGCAAAGCATTTCTTGTTCCAGATCCTGACCAACCTCAATATGTCGGCGACCCAACTCTTGAGATGGATCGCGCTTGGGATGAACTTATTTTTGGTAAGATTCTAGTCGTAGCTGCGGGATGTCGTGTAGAGCTAACATTATTTTAGGCAGATATTTCAATATTACCGCAGAGGAGGCCAAAAAGGCATGGGGAGACGGATACGAGCAGTACTATTCCCCTGCCGAGAATATTTACACTGCAGGGTAGAGGCCCCCTTACCCCTATTCCAACCAAGGTACTAAAATCTGCACCTCGCTTTCAGAGTAGATGTTCTTCATACATTGCATTGCGTTGTAAGATACCCTTTCTTGATTTTAAGACGCTTATAATGACGTATGCTTGGATAGAACGTTCTTCGAAAGGCAATTTATGCCGGGTACTACCATGGTGAAGCTCTCCATGAGTTCCACAAATATCATACAGGTAAACAAACTTTTGTGCAAGGTTTAACACACGCTAATCACCTGTCTCTCAGACCATTGCATTGATATTGTTCGGCAAGCAATCATGTGTCACGGAGACTTAACCCCAATTCCGCTAAGGTGGTGGGATGGACTTAATTCTAGCTTTGTAGATACAGACCAGACGCACACCTGTCGAGATTTCTCTAGGATCAGACACTTTGTTACTGAAAGGTATAATGGTAGTAGTAGAGTATTGTAATACTTTATATCAGATAGAATCTGGAATGTCATAAAAGTCGATGTATATAATGAAGTTAATTAATCCACATAAATTAATATAAAGGTTAACATTGACCCAAGCAGAGAAAGACTAGTAATGGCATAAATAGCTCCTTTGCGCTGCAACTGTTCTCATATCTCCTGCATGAATTCTGAACAGCTACATAGTATGGAAATTCAATTTCCCGCCACGTACTCTCAGGCTTTTCCCGTAAACTTGCAGTCCAGCCATCAGCATCAGCCCGACAACACACAGACCTGCCTGTATTGCAAATGTTGTTTTTGTCCCATTTGCATTAGCCCAAGGAACTTGCTCATAACTTATGATAAAGCCGCAAGTAGTTCTTCCGAACATCAGCCATGCTCCTGCCTCTCCAGATGCTTCCGGATAACAATCAAGCGTGTACGAATTTAGAGTGACGGTGGCTATCATGATTCCGAAAATGAACATGCCCCAACCTACCGCGACAACCATGTAGTGATAATCATCCTGAAGAGCAAAGCCAATAAGGACAAGGCCTGTAACCATAAAAGGAGTCGCTATCCAAATGCCTATGAGACGACCCTCGGGATCAAACCGTCCATTGTGTCGCTTGATGTACAGCTTGGCGATGAGGTCGTGTAGCCAATTTCCAATAAGCCCTCCTAGGATGGTGCCTACAAAAGGTGCAAAAAAGAAAAACCCTAGATGCAAGGAATCAAAGTGGTATTGGCTTTGTAAAAAGATGCTGATTGTGGTGCTGATTCCCACTACCCAAGAAAATGTGAGGAAGTTATAGAAGACCGATATGAGAACCACCGGTTTCATGATCACCTTCAATGGGCGCACCAAGCTTTGTTGCCAGGTATTGCGAAACTTTCTAGATTTCCATTGCTCGATTCCAATCATTCTCAAGACACGGGATTTCCTTGGCGGTTGCTCATGAATTTGGAGTCGACGGTCATAGTAAGTCTCATCAAAGAAAATGACCACTAGGAGAAAGCATGTCATTGTGATGGCAAAGCAGACCCACCAGGGAACCTGCCATGACTGAGTCGTAAGGATATAGAACCCGATCATAGGCCCAATAACAGGGGCTAGAATGGTAGGAGTGAGCGCTGCATTGAGTTTTCGCCTGTCCCTTGGTCAGCCTTTTAAGACTTAAAAACTGCTGGTGGGAACTAACCCTCGTTCATGAAAAAAGAACATATCATTGATATACATTTGGCAGGATCCTTCGGCGCAAGCAATAAAGAACCCGTTTAGGATCCGAGCGGCCATGAATGATTCAAAAGATTGGGCACCTGCACACCAAGCTGCCGTCGCAGATCCTAATAGGAGAAACCAAAACAAGACGGGAAGACGGCCAAAGTAAGATGATAGTGTAACCGTGAATAACGCACCGACTCCAAGCATAAATACGTTGCCGGCTTGGGAGTGATTTACATAGTCAGGTGTTAATTTCCAGGCGCTTGTAGGTAAACCCATAATCAGTATCAGTTCCTACCGATATCCATAGTCTTTTGCTTACATCGCTTGCGGAAAGAGCTCAGGTGCCCCAGTTGCACTGCTGTAGTCTGCGATCAAATTGGTAGCTCCAATGATGGCGAGCAAGGTATTCTTCCGTACAGGGCTCCAGTTCAAAGGATCATGTGGGTCATCGCTTGGTTGAGGAACAAGAACTGTGTGACCATCCGCTGCAAGTCTGAGGTCCTTTTGACCGACCGCTGCGGTGTCGACCAGGTAGCCCTCATTTTCATCAAATTCATGGATGTCATCATTTCCTTGGGGAGTAGGAATAAGTTCAATTTTGGTCTGCGCGCCGGCTGCTTCCTCTTTAGCACCCGCCATTGAATATAATCAAGCTGGGTTTCTCTACGGATCTGTAAATGAGGCTCCTCGGGTCTATATATCGAACCAAATATCTATTACACTACTGTACCGGCTCACGTCTAACACGGGCATGCATGGGGATCTAAATTCATGCAAGCTATTCAATTCGATACGTCCGCTTTCTTATTCAAAGATCGTGCTGTCCGTCTACGAGCATTATTCAACTAAAGGTCTGTTGCTGACCAATCCCTCCCCTTCCAATACCCCATTGATTTTCTAACCGCTGTATTGCGGGGAAATCTGGGGTCCCCGCACTGGCGCCTGGCCAGATTTGGTCGATCCTTTCACTAGGCACTTCAATGTGGCTGCAGTGGTGAGTTCCCCGGGCCTGTACACCCAATTTCGGGTCCGAATTTTCGGAGCCCGAAATACTTCACAGTTAACTTCATGAATTCTGTCCGGTGAATCTCAGCCTTTAACGATAAATGAAAATCTAGGTGAGTACCGTTCGATGGGTAGGATCGGGCTTGAAATTCCGCCTAAGAGACGCGGAAAAGTTCCTCGCTGCAGAAAGATACAATATGTGTTCGCAGAGCAGCATTTCAAAGAACGTTCTAAGTTTAGCCCTTCTCTGCTTATTCTAGACACAGCACATCTCACTGCTCGTCAGAATGGTCATTCTTGATACTACAACCAAAGTTTTAATAATTGGCTCTGGATTATCCGGACCTGCACTTGCTCAGATCCTTCGCAAGGCCAATGTTCAATTCGAGATCTTTGAGCGGGATACCGGGAAACGCCCTCAGGGATGGGCTATTGGCTTAGACCAGTGTGTAAAATTTCTAGAGCCTGAGAAGTATTTGGCTAATGTAAAGATATTAGATGTCTGGGTCCTCTTCGATCACTTCTACCAGCCGACTTGGACAATCTAGCGACGAGCAGTCCCAACTATGTTCGGCAGAAAGAAGACACTTTTACTGTAATGGACGGTCCTACCAACGCAGTTCTGGGAGTGATAAATGGAAAAATAGCCCATTCAGAGACCCAGAGCTTTTTGGCCAACCGCAATAAGTGTCGTCAAATTCTTACAAAACACGTGAATATACAATATGGAAAACGGCTCATAAGTTTTGAGGAGGACAATAAGGGCGTCACGGTCTTCTTCGAAGATGGTAGTATTGCGCACGGTGATATTCTCGTGGGAGCTGACGGAGCTAATTCCCCCGTCCGGTCTCAGCTTTTGAATGGGTTTAAAGCTGATACCAGCCCATTCATCATGTTCTTTGGGAATGTTGTCCTTCCAAAGCCCCAATACGAAGTGGTCCTCAAACACTCCACTAACGGGATAATTATTGGTGGCCCTAATATCAAAGGTTACCTCTTCCTCTTAGACTACGTCGAAAATGACTCTGCGGAATTTAACTGGAACATCAGTTGGCGAGCTGATAATTATGAGGAACAGTATGCCAAATGGCAAAGTGGAAGTCCAGAGGATCAGTTGGACATGCTAACACAACTTTTGAATGGTTGGCCTCCGGAAGTTGTTCAGTCGATTTCACAGACCAAAGCACCAGACGTGCAGATCCCCCCTATGAGACTATTTGAGACTGTCCTACCTCAAGAAGGTTTACCTAGGGGCCGAGTTACATTGATAGGTGACGCAGCCCATTCAATGGTATGTAATCACAAAATCAAGATGAGATAGTGGTTAATAGCAATAGGCACCTTTTAGGGGAATGGGAGCCAATACGGCTCTGCTTGACAGCTGTGATTTGGGCAAAGCTTTGATTGAGGGTATTAAAAATAACGCGGACCTTGAATCGGCTCTCAAGGATTACGAAGGAATTATGCTACCCCGTGGACGTGAAAAGGTTCTTGAATCCAGATCTACAGGTGAAGCCATGGATTCTGAGGGGTTGGCTGGTGGTCGACTTCCTCCACCCTGAGTGCTACTGTCTTTATCAAGTCCATACAATTTACAGTTATCGTGGCATCAT
Organism: Scytalidium sp. 3C; assembly: GCA_000743665.3. Lineage (NCBI taxonomy): Eukaryota > Fungi > Ascomycota > Leotiomycetes > Scytalidium > Scytalidium sp. 3C. Next base: position 210,926 of record JMRO03000057.1, on the reverse strand, counting down.
CTTGAGCTGATTAGAAAGCTCTAAAGATGAAATGACAAGATATGCGGTAGACAGTAGCACCAATACCTTCTAAATCAGACTTTTTAAAGATCTAGTAACACACAAAGCATTATTTAACAGACTCAGTTAGAAGTTGCAGGTGCATGTTGCTGCATCTCCCATTAACTTGTCCTATTTTCTGGAAGAAAGTCTAGAAGAATTCGAATCCCACATCCTCTATACATATTATATTCTACTTATTCAATAATTATTATGCACCTTGCCTATATTGGACGGCATTATCTAGACCGGTACGGAGTCTTACACGGTTTTCTGCCTTTCTCTAGATTTAACTTATTCCGGAAATTCGAAAACAGCGATTACAAAAGCTGACAGACTAATCTAAACTCTATTCTTTAAGAAATGGTATCCGCTCATCTCAGCGCTCAACCCATTATAAAAACATCATGATACATTATTTAAACCTTTACCCGGGTTACTGGCCAGGTTCTCTAGCAAAAGAATTGTACTTCTCCAGAGATTTTGCATTTACAACAGTTCTTGATACTACTAGAATCTTGCCGCTCACTATAGCTCGATCCCCACTCTCCGCTTTCTTCCCGTTGACTGTGTATGCCCGAAACCTGTGCCGTCATTTCAGGAACATATCAGCTACCTCATAGCTTCCTTATGTTATCGGATACTCCCCCTCAAAACCTTCTCTGTAATTGGTTTGTTTATCTTTATCTTGACAACATAGCAATTCTCCGTTGGTGCCGCTTTTCCGACGTACGATTCCTTCTATGTGAGGGCTATATAATGAGCTTAGGGGCATTTTTCGATAAAATGTGCCTTTTCGACCATTTGGAGGCATGCTCCCAAGCTGAGACCAAATGGTCAACTGCCTAGGATAGCATGGTCCCATGACGGTGTCCTTGATGGATGCTTCCCGCTGGTTTGGTTGCCAAAGATGACAAGTTCCACCTGCATGAGATGCGCATTATTCGAATTCGAGAACATTCTGATTTTTAACCAAGAGCAACACTTTCTAGTGTCAGAAAGGTATTCGCCCCTGCATAGGTTGGCTGTTGACCTCCATGCTAGCAAGTTAAGCTCGGCCCCGAAATTTCGGAGAAAATACGCGCCAGGGCAAACCACCTTCAACAGTAATCATTTTCCGTGCTTGGCGGCATGGAATGAGCAAATCATCGAGGTAAGCGGGGTTTGTGGGATGCCTGGTGATCATTGCGAGATGACGGTGACCTCCAATTCAGGGACAGCGCTCCTAGTGCTGCGCTGAAAGGGCACAAGTCTGCCTCTCCGCGGGTCCTTCCACTATGCGACAGATCCGCCGTCCTACGGCTTATTGCGGAACTATCCCGTGGCCATCTAGAAGGAGTTAACCTGATTTGCAGAAACCGTGACAGATTGAGTTGCTAGCCATACTTTTTAACGCCCTCTCTCTCTGCAAACTTTTGAAACTTCGCAGACTCCCATCGCTTCTTTTTGTCCACTATTGTGTTTGATATTCCATATTAATGGACACTGGTTAAGAATTTGCATGCAAAAAGCATTCTCTCACAATGGCATCAAGCATCAGTACCCAGGCTGAACGCCCCAAAGTACTCAGTCCCAAAAAGCTGGCACATGTCGTTCTACGAACAAGCAAGCTGCCAGAAATGGTTGAATTCTACAAAACTTTCCTGGGAGCTAGGATTGAATTTCAGAACGAGCGGGCAGCTTTCCTTGGTTACGACGAAGAACATCATCGAATCGGTATCATTGCCTTTGATAACATAGAAACACCACGCAATCCTGCACCAGGCCTCGAGCACATTGCATTTACTTTTGACAACTTGGATGATCTAGTAACAGCATACGAACAACGCAAAGCATATGGCATCTTGCCTTCTTGGTGCACCAATCACGGGGCAACAACGAGCATCTACTATTCAGATCCCGACGGGAATCGCCTTGAATCGCAGGTAGATAACTTCGATACCGCGCAAGAAGCGACCAATTTCGTCACCTCTGAAGCATTCAGGACAAATCCTGTAGGGGTGGATTTTGACCCAGAAGAGCTGTTACGTCGTGTGAGATCGGGAGAAGATCATGCCTCTATCAAAAAGAGGCCAGATATCGGTCCTCGCGAGTTCCCTACTGTATTACCAACTGCGGCATGAGATATAATATACTTATGTAGACGTCTTTTGCGCCACTGGTAGTGGAAATTTCAGAATTTTCATAGGAGCATGTGTCTAAACTGAAGCTTTATTGTAAAAATCAAGGCTACAAGTGGTACAGGGCCGGTCATTAGTGGTAGCTAAGAAGTACAGCTAGTTTAATAAAATTAATAGTATCACGATAAGGCTCTGGTTAGGTATTTCCGTTTTAATCAGCATTATTCTTTGTAAATACCTCGTTCCAGACAGTGGAGAGGAACCAGCTGATTTAAGAGATTCTATACCAAAATCAATGGCGATATCGAACAACAAACGCAAGCTTGACCCTACTTGCAAGCAATACTAAGGGTCGGCATATTTCCCGGCAGCTACGGGGAATCCAGCGTGTATAAAAACCCTTACAGTCCCTCGTTTCCCCATGGACTCTTCCCGCACCCGAATGCCGGTTTCCGCTTCTGTGTAGAGACTTCGTCGAAGTGCCCAGCTAAGATCATCCAACAGTCACTCCCCTTTGTTCTACTCAATATGTCTGTAGAAGTACCTTGGTCTTATTTGATTCGTTTTGTTGGAGAGGACGGACAGATTTATTTCGGGGATGCTGTCATTACTGACGAAAATTTCGATATTGGTGATCCAATTAACCTACCACGGTTAAAAGCAAAGATAATCACCGGAAACCCACTAGCATCCGACTGCGTCATAACAGACAAAATTATTAAAGTCCAGAAATTGTTGGGTCCCCTAATCAGCTCAATGGTGCCCGCTGTTAGGTGTATTGGAGGGAATTATGCCGCACACCGTAATGAGATCGCGAAAATGTTGTGTAGAAATGGCTGACACCATCTCAGTAAAAGAAATAGGGATGGAGCCGAAACCCAATCCGGACCTATTTATGAAATCTTCATGTTCAATTTCAGGGTACGGAGATGAAGTTGAAATCCCAAAGCTTGTGCAAGATAATCAGGTCGACTATGAAGGAGAATTCACAATTGTGATTGGAAAAGACGCAAAGGACGTGTCTGAATTGGATGCTATGAACTATGTATTAGGTTACACAGTCGCTGATGATGTATCGGCGAGGTTAGTAAATTTCGCGTATCTATTGCAATTTCAGAAAGAAGGTGTAACTGCTAATGCTATGAAAAAAATACTAGGAAGTGGATGGTTGACCCCAAGTTAGTGGGAACATTTCCGCCACCGCAGTTTACGTTTGGAAAGAGCTTTGACATGTTCGCTCCTATTGGACCCTGCGTGGTTTCCAGCAAGGCAAGAACCTCTCTATTAATCTCTATTTTTGTATTTTATCTAAGCTAACATACATTTAGGTCATTAAGGACCCGCATACACTATCTATAAGAACCAGAATTAATGGATCCCTCCGTCAAGAGGGCCATACCTCCGATCTTATCTTTAATATCCCAAAAATCATTCAATTCTGTAGCCAAGGGACGACTCTTCAGGCAGGGAGCATCATTCTAACTGGAAGCCCTGGAGGAGTTGGATTTTTTATGAAACCGCCGGTATTTTTGCAACCGGGAGATAAAGTAGAAATTAGTATTGAGAAAATTGGGACATTGGTACATGGTATCAAGTTCGCATGAAGGGATGCGTATATTTCACAACGGTAGCCCTAAGACAATCCATGATATCGCCTTAGGGTGTTTGCCCTTCTTGAAATCGCCAAGTCATAGGGAACATATTTTGAAGAATCCACTATTCCTAACTTCCACTCAAGATTAATTTCCAGAGGTTGCTTTTAAATTGTACATGTTCCTAAGACAAGATTGAATCTTTTCATTATCAACAATGGCCAAGAAAAGCGCTATGTATATTAGGGAGTGTACCAATGATCTGTAATCCTCCTCTATTGAATTATGTCCCAAAACGGATGTTTGGGCACGTGAAATAGCCAAATGCGGGGTGTCATGTCAAATGATTGGTTACCCGGCACGGGACCCTGCCAAGCTGTTTAGTTTTAAGCTCCAACTTCACTTGAATCCAGACCCTTAGCTGCCTCATCTATAAGAAAGTTTGGCGGACTTTTCGGCGTTTTGCCATGTCGGACGACTGGGATTGGACAGTCAGCTAGAAAATGGCCCAGGATCTGTCCAAAAGCGCCTGTGTCTCTTGTTACAGGCGCAAAGTCAGATGCGATCGTTTGGTACACGGTTGCAGTTCCTGCCAGAAGATCAGCATCCCTTGCAGATACTCTCCAAAGACTTCTTCAGCAAATCTAGTCAGAGATGGCACGACATATCATAACCCTAAGCGCAAGAAGCCTAGGGGACCCTACAAAAAGGGAAAGACTGTGCGCGAAAAAGAGCTTGAAGACCTAGGAGAAGCTATGAGCAGGCGATGCAGGGAGCTGGAGAAGATCATTGAAGACAGAGCCATTGCGAACTTCCATGGCAGAAATCGCAGTTCACACGACTCAGACTCTCCTGGGATCTCCCCAACACCTGATTACGGTTTAGATCATGATACTCCTGCTAGCGCGGCGGATTTCTCTTTGGATGAGGAATCGGAGCATCATGGATCGCTGGAATCATACTCTGGAGGCACACCTTCGCACTTAGCAGATAGAAATACTGTCACCACCAAGCTTTTCCAAAATTCCAGCCAAGCTCATCATTCCTCTTGCCAAGTTTTAGAGCTCTGGCATATATATATGACCCGAGTGGATCCAATCCTAAAATTAGTGCACAACCCATCATTCTCCAAGAAGATCTTACAAGTGGCGTATAGTCCAAACACAGTGGAACCTAGCTTACATACTCTGATATTCAGTATATGCTTTGCGTCGATTAATGCTCTATCCAACAATGAAGTGATGGAACGGTTTAATGAGAACAAGGAGATCCTGCTCGCTCGCTATATGCATGATATGCAAACGTCTCCAGCATATTTAGACGCAGTCCACCAACCTCGTCTTACCATCTTGCAAGCATTGGTCCTACACGCTGTACGTACTGAGCCTTCTGCCTCAGCAATGTGAATAGGAAGATAACAGTCTCATAGGTGTGCTTACAACGGCGCAATGAGAGTAACCAAAGTCTATTTTGGAAGACTTTCAACCTTGCGCTTCAGGTAGCCCGCCTTATGGGCATTGATAAAGGCGGCATTGCAGTCCATTCGCCCCTTGAGGTAGAGATAGAACGGCGGTGCTGGTGGACTCTCTTCAAGATGAGAGGCCATTATCAGGGGTCCAGCGCAACCGATGTCGAGGCGGAATTCTCATCATATGTTTCGCTTCCGCTGGCTGTAAATGATATTGATCTCTGTCCTGATATGGACGATCGACCAAATCCAAGAGCGGGAATTACTGATATCTCATGCTTGCTCTTCACTCTCGAGTTAACACGGTTAGATGCAAGAGCACAAATTCTTAGCAGCTACTCAGGGCATGCGAGATTGAAGCATATTGAGCGTAAAAAGTTAGAAGAGGATGTGAAACGTTTAGAAAATAACTTCATAAAGCATTGTGATCCATCCCGACCGTTTGACTGGTTCTTGCTGTTGACGGCTAAGGTGATGTTGGTACGTCAAGTCTAATCAATACTAGTGGAAGGATACTACTCACAAATAGACAGAACGCTATCGAGATCATCATGCTCGAAGACATGGAGCCCTCACGGGATGGATTCAAGGCACCAGCCGGGATCATATACAAATCGAAAGACGATGCAAGGTTCTCGCTTCATCTGGATATACTTGAGTGTTTGCACATCCTGAAAACCAACAATAAACTGAAGCTCTGGAGCTGGTATTACTGGAATGTCCAGCCGACAGTTACAGTGGAGGATATATGTAGGGAATTGGCAACGCGGCCTCCGTCCTCTCTCAGCGATCGAGCTCATGCACTAATTGAGCTGATCACACTCGGATAAACCATCCAGTGTTATGCCTCCTAACTTCCTGACTGTTAGAGACGTGCAAAAGTGAATACGAGTGCCCGCAAAAGTGTAGCTTAAATAACGTAATTAATCTACCGTGATAAATGTCAGTACGCACGGAAGTCGTCCATTATCACGGCTTGCTTCTTGTACAGTTACAGGTGGTTTGCATCATTCCATCTCCAATCCATATTGCTTCTCCGATTTGGCGGGCAGTGCCGTCCACATTGGAGAAGTCCAAACATAGGAAACATCCCTTTTAGCAGGTTTCAATTCAGAATATCAGACATTCCACCTTAGTACAGATACCTCGCATAGAATGAGAAAGTTTTTATCGGTTCGCATGCCTCTTCAAGTCTGTTACTGTCCTCCTGGCTGCTATTCTCCATATCATCTAATTCACAAAGCTGGCCATTCAAAGTCCTAGACTTTGGAAGATCAAGCGCACCAACATAACAGCAGCGAGAGTGGATGTGGCAGAAAAGTCTTCATGCTTGTTTCCTGTTCATATTAATATTTCATGTTTACTTTTAACCACGGAACAAGAACATTACCCTTTGATGCTCTCTCGATCTCCTCACGAAGTCGCCTGAACGCATGTTCTTTTCCCTCACCATAGATCAACGGCATATGGATATTGAATATCCCCAATAATGAATATGCTATGTCTTCTTTGCGAGTAGTTTCGCGATTTTCTGCCCATGCGAATCGTTCGGTTACAGTAAAGTCCGATAAATCGTTTCCTTGGAGTGCTTTAGCAGGAATTCCAGTGATGTCACAGATGTACCGTTCTAGGGTCTTTTTGTTGCCAATTAGCTGACAATCATTATCAAAAAATTCAACGGATATGGGTGCAATAAGCTCCTGAAGAGTCCAGCCGCGTGTGAACCACCTGCTTCGTCGAAATGCTGATTCACAAGGCAAATTCACAGCCGAGCTGTTATCGTTGGTAAGAGGTCTTGATACATCTGCCAAATAGACATAACATCTACTTGCGTCACGGTACCAGTAAAACATAGAGTTAATAGCCTCGGAAAGCTCAGTAATATCGGATTTGTTGATACAACATGTATCGACCCAAAAATATTGCAAGCCGTCACGTTTTGCTTGTTCTCCGCAAAACCGCACTTTGCTATAGCCCACTTTATCTTTTCCCGTACCATCTATCATGTCTTGAAAAGTGACTTCATCCATGTCTGATCCCCACGTATGGGACAGTATAGCATATGGGGGAACATCGTCGATGAAATTCCGCGTGAGACGGAATCCGTTGTCATGGTCACTTTCCAGAAGACGCATTATTCAGATGATTCAAGACCTTGAATCGGTTGCTGGTGTGCATTATTGAGGGATTTTTGTTAGGAGTGTCGTTGAGTTCAGCTGGAGGGTATATCGCCCTTGGCCAAGCCCCAGCCAAGTGCTGCCTCGCGATTACGGCAGGTTGCACTGTATGGAGGCATCGCGACCGAAGACTTAAAACCAGCCAATCGCGGGCCAGCCTCTGCCAGCTGGCGAGGCTGAGTGTTTACACCGCTGCTGAGCTGACTTCAACTCATGATGGTAAATCAGCGTCGGAGAGGACAGATGCCACGATTAAAAGAAGTAGATTATACTAATCATTTAACGTCGAGCAGCGCTAAATGGCTACAAAAGTCACATCGCTGCGTGTAAATGATATGATATTTGCTGCAGGCTGCAGCCTATTGGAAATCGGGAAAACTAAGCATATAGAGGGTACGTATGAACCGGGCAGTCGTGTTCGGCGAAACTGCTGGCAGTATTCACTCTCGCATATCTAATTTCTTCTCCGATTCAGTGGACGGCGCCGTTCGACATACGGGAGAAGTTGGAAACCCTCATTTTTCCGTCCACGATGATCCTAGGGACGAGAGTTCATCGATCGGAACAGCGGCACCGGCACATGCATCGATTGAATCATACCACAGCAGGGACTGCAAATTGAAGGATTTCACGCCTTGTAAATAAGGCATCATTGCATGCGTCACAGGCTTCTTCGCACGTGAAAGGAGAAGCAGCTCACGTGGGTGGCATGTGAAAGACCCCCAGCCAGATATCGGCGGGCGGTGATTGGCCCACGCAGGCGATGAGGGACGCGGTGGCACCGAGGGAATTCCCCAAACGCCGCCGTTAAGTCCACGCCCGCCAGACTGTCAGCAAAAGCAGGTCTTCACGGGCCAGACTGGAATGATCCAACTGCCGTTCTCCCCCAATTCATCTCTTCTGTTGTTATCCTTGTCCTGCCTAAGAAAAACAAAAAAGACCAAGCTCGTGCTTCCGTCTGCTTTCCGCCACCGGATACTACTTAATCCTTCTATCATGAGCCTCACTCTCACTCGCTTCGCATCTCCTGCCTGCTGCTGATGAGCACTGCGCGACCGCCATCATCGCTCTTCTGCCGAACATGTCGCATGCCGACGGGCAGAAGCACGACATAACGAGGCAGAAGGACCTGATAATCCAAGGTTCGTATGGTTCTCCCTTACTTCCTCTTTTTCATTGTTCCACGCCTTTCCCTTGCGCAGTTGGTCGTGGGTTGGTGGTGGTCGAATATCACATGCTTGAATTGCGGAGCGAGAAATCCGGGCTAACCCCAGCTTGTTCATAGAGGTCCTCCACGAAGAAGACGTACGTGCTCCCCCAATCGATAGAGTCAAGACATATTTGAGCTGGAAGGAAGGAGATACGAGAATGGGAATGACTTGAATCCATAATTGACGCCTTGATTTTTGAAACAGTTATATAAAATCCTCGGCGCTCCACGGACTGCCTCGCCCGCCGAACTTCGAAGATGCTACCTCGAGCGCTCCAAAATATGCCACCCCGATAAACCGCCATTCCATCCCTTATCTACTAGGTATGGCATTGATTTCTTTTTCGCGTTCTGGTTACCCGAAGAAGGAGATGGAAATCGGAATATATTTATTTATATTGGATGCTGACGAAATCGCAAAACCAGTGCCTTTCAACGCCTTGGCTTCGCCTTTGATATTCTCAAGTCGCCCTCGGCGCGCCGCACCTACAACGCGGCCTCGACCCCGAATGTTAATTCCTTACCCGATAAGACGTCCTTCCTGGGCGGCGACCACACGTTCCGATCCGCCGTCGAGACCATCTTGCAAGAATTCATCTCTGGAGACTTCGTCCTCGTCCGACAATGGCTGGAAGGCCTGCACGCGCAATACCCCCACCTAGTATCCGACGAAGTCGTGATCAACGTCGAGCGAAGCTTCATCCGGATTCGCGAGCTGGTTCTGACGACGCAGGTTTATGCCTTGCTGGTATACATTGAATTAGGCCGGATCCACAAGGTGCAGAAGCGGCTGATGGGACTGGGCTATCTCGATGTCGTGGGCCGCGCGCGGATGACGATTCACCTTGTCCGAGTTACGCTGGCTGTGCCGATGAGAGTCGATCGAGCCTTGAAGAGACGCGAGGAGAAGGCGTGGAGAGCGAAGGTTGCTGGATGTCAGGCTGCTGGCCTACCTATACCACCAGAGCAAGTCCGCAGAGCGGGGATTCTGAACGATAGAGTCAGTCGAGTGCTGGAGTTTATAGTCGGCAAGGCGGGGACGGACGAGGGTGTAGATGACGTATGGGACGGCATTCCAGCAACCTCTACGACTGCCGCGAGATGAGACGTGAAATGAAAACAGGTTTTCGAAACTGGCCGGGCTAGAATTCAAAGTGTGCAACGGTTTCAACACTGATGGACTTGCAGGATGGGATTAGCGGCATATGCGTTTGGTGTTTTGGCGTTTACTGCTTTTTTTGGGGCTTCCCTTCTTTTTAACCAAAAAGGGGAAAAGGGCGTATTGGATTTGGAAAATATCCCGGGATATCCTTTTTCGTATCGAGTCAGATCATGTACGATGGAATGAAGATCGCAGTCCCTTGTCGCTTATATTGATGTCTTAAAAATAAAGTATTCAAGTACTAGACTATCTGTTTCCTCGATTAGATTCCGTGATCCCTTGGAGGCTCCTCTTTTTAAGTTCCCACATTTTAACATCCATCCCCACGTGCCGAAAAGAATCTATGACATGGAGGTCCTAGATCTCCGCCACGTAAACATATAAAGGCATAATCTATTTGCTATTATTCTTTAGCTATTTCTCTCTACAATGGCTCGACTTGTAGTCAGAGAATACTGCAGTTTAGCTGTGCTGTCAAACCATCCAGTTGAGAGCGTCAAAAGCTGTTGTAGCTAATATCCCCCTTCTCTATTATCACTATCGACCGCCCCTGGGATTTGAGGCCGTAGTATAGAGCTTCTATCAAGCTCAAACATAGCTCCCAGATTTGAAAACACAGAGCATAAGGGAACCTGCCTACCAGATTTACCCAGACGAGAGCGTGAGATGACGCTAGTTGTATCTTATACCTTCGAGATTACCTATTTTGTAGATATCATGTGAAAAACCCAGCCTAAGCAAGGCACTTGCCTGGACATGGCTTCGAAAGCCAAATTTTGATCAGAAACTTGACAAATGTCTCAATTCCGATGTTTTGGTAGTATAGAGGCAGATGACACGAGCTCGTAGATTTTGTCTCCTGTGCGAAGTTTGCGTTACCTTGAGATTGGAATTATAGCAACACGCGCGTCTTTACCTAGAAGAAGAACAAAAGAATGATCCTCGTGAACATTGCTGTGGCATACATGTACATCAGGTCCTTCTTCGGAAACAGAGGCAGCCAATACAGCGTGACAACCGCCAGTTGTGACCAATTTCTGGTTTCGATGCTAAAAAAGAAACTAAAGGAGCAATACCATTTCATCATGGTTCCGAAAGGGATCGGTGGTGCCCAGTTAGACAGCTTCCAAAACCACTTCCATGGTCCTTTAGGGTCCCAATCCGGCTGGTATGTTGCCATCCATGCTCGGTGGACGAACTCATTCAAAGCCCTCTCCACCCATTGACGTTTCTTGAAACAATACAAGCCGTAAAAGATGTAGAAGAGCGTGCTCATGGAGTTCTCGTCGCCCCAGATCGCTCTGAGCAAGTAGCGCTCTCCCAGACTGAGTGTGCTGCAAACGACCTGACCGATGACTACCAGCCTGTCCGAATATTGTTCTGGATTTTGGGGACGCGAAATGCTCAAGTCTTGTGGTTCGTAACTGCGCTCTATGATGAACTCACCGTCCAGGCTGACTGCACCACACTCGTCCTTTGGGTCCTGTTGAGCCCCGGTAGGACTGTTCGAGTCATCGATCTCGGTTAGACGCAGAGAGCAGTCGAAGTGGAGGAAGTATTTGTTGCCCACAACTCGATTGACGACAAATCGGGCTCCTCGTTCGAGCGGTTCATTGTCTTCGACTACAATGCACCATACACTTGTGGGTGCAGCTGGTTGCTCGTCATTCAATCTCTGCAGTGCTTCGACATTGTATTTGAGCTTTTCTGCGTCCTGAGCCGGTAGCAGGAGCCGGAAGCTATTCGATCTATCCACTGATGATAGCATATAAAACTTGAGGGCTTGAGTACCTTTCCTGGTCTCGAAGGTGAAACCTGCTGAGCCAAGCTTGAGAGTGTGGTTGCCCCCAAAGCTCTCAGGAGCTATCTCACTTGGTATCCAAGCATCCACAGTGCACGAGCCCAGTCTGTTGCAATCAGAAAAGAGAAGTTCGGCCGGAAGTGACTCGAGGCCATAGAAGAGTTGCTTCATCCTTGCATCAACGGTTTTACTTTGGGATATGGCATTCGCATTCATGCATGACATATTCATCAAAATCAATGGAATATCTTCCGCCTGAGTTGTCGTTCTAGATTGGAGGAGAGAGTGAGCTTTGACAAATCTTGCTGCTCTGTCTGCCTGCCTGACATTAGTCAAAAGCACTTCTCTTAAGAATCGAACAGAGCACTAACCGGTGTTCGCGCGTAGTCATGGTATTCTTCGACATGCAAAGACTTCTTCATATGGTTATAGAGTTGTTGCCGCACCGACTCGCGGAATGGCTCAGGTTCATCTTCCAGACGCTTACTGACCTCAGTTTTAGGTTTGCTCCCACCGGGAAGTAAACCGCGAACTGATCGCCTGAATTCCTTCGGGATCCTAGTCACGAGGTATTCCCAGAAGCCACCCAAGCTATCGTCGTAATGCGGCCATAACAACTTGAGGTAAGCTAGCGATCCGTGGAGTGGGAAAACAATACCTCGTGACAGGATGCCCTCCTGCAAAGTCCACGCTCTGCCCATCCAATTTGAAGCATATATATATGCCACAACGTCCAGCAAGTTTTCATCTTGGGGGCTGTAGTAGGTCGGACGTCCACCATGCGCAAGGGAAGCCGGGCGTCGACCAGCGTCCAGTGTCTGTAGCCCTTTATCAAAGACGAAAGTGTGGGATGCTGCAGCGTAAATGAGGTTCATTGACTCGATGGTTTTGCTTCGAAGATCGGCGTGTTCGACAGCTTGAGGTATACAGAAGCTGTCCAACCAGAAGTATTCATATGCGTGACTCGGCGGTGCAATCTCGCCTGGCCGAGAAGACTGCCAATTTGTGAGCCATTCGCGCCATCCCCAGTGATCCATGGAGGTGGGCAAACTCGAAAGGACTTCTTCAAGGTATCCAACTTGACATCTGGGTAAGCAGTTCTGAGCAGATCCGAATTGCTGATCAGCCCAGACGTGAGATATTGCGATAAATCTGGAGGATGGCGTATATGGAACCACCTCGAGCTCAGTCTTGCCAAGCGGTGACCGTGTAATCCTGACCAAAGGAATCCCCCCTGAAGCTATGATGGCATTCACCCTGTCGACCGGGACGATAACATCTTCGCAAACACATTCCTCAGTGCGGTGGAGAGGCTTAGACAACTTGTTAGTAACAAGACATCTCTTGCTGCTGCAGCCCGAGTGATCTTCTGCATTAATGCGAGGTGGCTTGAGTGACGATAGAAAGTAAAATGCTGGGTAAAACAGTGGAGATGCGTCCAGGAAGCTCAGCCTCTTTTCGCACCAACCATTCTTGATCATTCTGCGCTTGAGTAGCCTTGTTGATGCGAGCTTTATGTTAGCCTGGGTGATCTTGAGCGTACTATAATTGAGCACAATCGCCACAAGATATAACAGCATGTGGATTGAGAGAAGAGCTTCTGTGAGCGTATCATCGACCAGACCATTCCCCAGAAGGTCCATGCAAATAACATACATCTGTGCGTTCTCGTAGATCTCCTTTAACTGAGCTCTCTTAGCTTCGAATTCCGTAGCAGTAAGGGTGTCATCTAGTTCATCCCATCGAGCTTTAAGCTCCTGCCAGAACCATTCCGGAATGCGAACATCGATCGAGATATGAGGTCCCTGAGGGTCAGCGCTTGCGAATTCCTCATGTCTAACGTTTCGACCTAGCGCTTCAGATGCTACACCGAAGAACAGCCATGATTGAAGAGCTGAAGCCAGCGAGTGACTTAGAGACAAGCCAGCGTTCTCCAGCCCAGCAGATTCAGCTGGCTCAGCCTTTTGAGTTTCTGCATCAGTCGCCCTCTTGAAGAAGTCCAAGAAATTGGCTTGCCCCGTTATTGAGTATTGGGTTCGCGCTATCAGGGGTACTCGAATTGATTCCAGGTCCGTATCTCGTGGATAGGGAAAGCAAACATTTCCAGAGATCATGAGTCCAATAGTGAGAAAACAACAAACAGATATGCAATTGACGATGATGACTCCCTGTCCCAGCCAAGCGGGACATGAGTTCTATATATCGAATGCTGCGCCCACTTCAGGCGGCTGGAGCAAGCCACAGCAAGGATATCGCGCGACGTACTCCGTAGGGCCGCCCGAAATGGAGCTTCCGCGATTCCAGCGTCGCGGCAGTTTTATCGTTCGTCAAGACGCAGAATAGATCGAATTTGATTTAACTTAGATCACCTGTTGCGGCAACTCTATGAATGGCCTCTAACTTACTTAGACATAATGTCATAATTTGGTGCGAGTTGCTAAGCGGGACTGCAACCAAGCATTGACAGCCTGAAATCGGGCCCAGCCGTGCGCCTGCATCTGCATCAGCCACCCCAGCCTGTTAACGGTGTTGAAGAACTCAGCGTTGTTCGCTGTATTCGAAAACTCCCAGTCGATGTTTGCAAACAACGTTTACCCACCGGGTGGGAAAAGTTCTAGTCTTAATCTTCCTAGTATCAGTGATTAGATCTTGAGAGGATCTCCTGACAACCTGTCCACGTATGTGAGGGTATAGCGAAGGGATAGGTATCGAGGCTGTTCGCGTGGATCAGACTGGATTCACTAGGACTTTTCATCTCCTGAAAGATGCATGATTGCATACCAATAGGAGCTGGCATATCTCAATATGTATAGATATTATTGAATTTCTATAATCTTATCCGGTGGCTAAAACATGAAATAAGAGTATGCTAGGAAGTCTGGCGCTCTGCAAGATGTGGCGGAGTCCGTAGCATGTGGGTGAGTGCAGCCTATAAGAGGTCTTTTGCATCAAATGGTTAATCTAGTTAGATATTTAATACCTGCAAGCTATACAGCAGTGCATAGACCACAGTGAATAGCAGGCGGGAAAAGTATTAGGAGTAATAAGAAGTGCATACCTCGTCAGCGGCACAAAGCAAGAAACCGCCAACGGGCTAGCTGGTGTAACTCAGTATACACGTGCCAAGGCATACTCTTTAGCTCTTTGCCTCAAGCATAAAGAGCATCATGTTTCCAAGTTGCTTAAAGTCAAAGTAACTATCTTTTCTGGGGCACGGCAGGATTTTCGCCTCGAAGGGACGGACGTTAGTTGATTTGCTCCGTTGTCCTTTGCCACGGATCTTCGTTCGAGCGAGGCTAATATTCCTCGTTACTCATCTCCCGGGGTCATTCCCATTCGTCGGTTCATGATGGGCAGCACGCTGCTCTAGTTGAAAGCCGCTTAAACACGTGGACTTCCGGGTGGGAGTAGGATGTGCCCCAAGCTCTGACTGCCGTACTGCTATAGACATGGCGACGCCATTCGCTTGCTTTCACAGTACTGTAGTACTCTCACGTTAATTAGACCCAATGAAACAGCTGTTGCATTGTATCACCATGCGCAACTCCACCAAGTTCATTCATATCTCCTCGACTCAAGTTTGGTAAATCCTCAAAATGATACTTGCGCCCTCGTCTTTGGCCTGCTCGATGAGCTTCGATTCTAAAATTTTGATATACGTCTCATGGGAATTTGGCGAGGCGCGGAGAGCACGGAAGAGCACCCGAAGCTCATTCACTCCTGATGAGAGCGTGCCGGATAAGTTGAGAGCATCAATAAAGGAGTAAGCGATTTCGAATATGCGTTCGAACTAAAGAAATCGTCAGACCATAGGAAAACAAAGCATCGGAGAAGAGAAGAGTAGTAAGAAATGATGAAGACAATACGCACAATTGCCATTCCATGTATGAAGATGGCGAAAATCGAGATGGAATCGAGCATCTCACAAAGAGACCTAGCAACTATGCAAGGGAAACTGTACGACAACGCCGGTTCTTTGTTCGCGCTGGATAACAGTCCTTGTCTCATAGCAGATTGCCAGAAGACGAGTCGCAGCCATTGCTGCGTGATGAGGATGTCAGCCTTCTGAACATCGGTGAAACCAGTCACGTCAAATCTCAAATTGGACAAGGTCTGCTGGGCAGCGAGAATCTTTGAAGTGACTTCGGCAGCCAAGGGACTCGTTGGACCTTGGACGTTATTAACCCAGGTATCAAGGAAATCCTCATCAAGCAGATTGAATAAACGATTCAAGCTCTGGATTCCGTAGAGAATAGCAGGATCCTCATCATCAAAGCGTTCAGTGGGTGGTGCATCAAACATGATGACTGTGACGGGTTTGTTACGAAGAATTGTGAGCCCGCGTTCCGTTAGAGAGATCTGATAGAGCGTTCGTTGAATGCTGAGAGTTTCTACTTGGGACAGAGTTGGGGGCAGGACAGTGTTGTAGTATCCAAGTTCCTGTGCAAGAAGAATCGCTTCTCGAAGGAGAAACCAAGACGAGCGTTCTCTTTGATACTCGATTTCGGCACAGGAAAGAAATAGAGACGTATGAATGGTTGAGAGGTTGGCCGAGTCGATGTAATCATAAGTCGAACGGATTTGCCGGCATTGATCGATGAAGCGCTGGGCTATGAGCCTTCGAGGTTCGGGTGCTGGCGCCGTTGATGAAGGAACATGGAGCACGGTCAACGCACAGAGAGATAAAGCAAGACACACCTGGTGCAAGTCTAGCTTTTCTGGGTCCTTCAGCGATTCTCGAAAGGTTGTCTCGTGGAAAATTGGCCAAATAGGATATAGTTTCCCGAAAAACAGATCGAGGTGGCGGGTTAGGTAGGGTAAATTAGCCAAGATGGAGGCTGGAGGCTCGTAGACAAATTTTCTGCTGACAGTGACGTTGTAAGGAGCAGCTTCTGGTGAATTGGAAGAGAAGCTGCCGCTGAAGTTCTGCGGCGACATCTCAGTCGTCTTGCTCATGGGAGATTGTTCCTGGGCCAGGAAATTTGCTCGACTTGACTCAACTGCCGCCGCCATGGTAACTGGAGTTGCACTATCATTAACCATACTACTGCTGCTTTCAGTGGGCTTGGGGTCTGGAGATGGGGTATCAGGATCTGCTTTAGCAGGAAGCCGAAGACGTTGGATAACCAAACCGGACCCCTTTTTCCGCCCAGGTTTCCGGCGAACAACATCCCTGGTGCAATTGAGATTTGTATCAACACAACGATTGCATCGAGGCAGGGCCTTGTCACATCGGACTTTCCGGTGAAGACATTGATCGCATGGCGGAAGGGGAGTGGGGCCGGCAGGCTTCTCCGTGCGGGAGCTCATGTTGGCTCTCGCTCTGCCACGATATAATGTGGCACAGACGAGCTAAAGGGCAGCTTAAGTTACAGATCCTGCTATTATGTAATCTTCAATATCAGATCTTAGATTTGAAGCTAATTGGGTGTGTCATAACCTACCTGGGATCCTTCTGTTCGCGGGATGTCCGGATTCGGAAGTACTGATAAGACACACAAGTCGATCCTTAGAACTTGACCGTATTGATCCACTTTCCACCAATGCTGTACCTGAGCCAAGCTAGACACTTAGTAGTTCAGCCGTTCGATCTGCCCCTCCCCCACAAATGGTGAAAGAGGGAGTCCAGCGCCGCGATTTTCGCTGTGTTTCTCGCTCGCTACTTAGAAGAAGCGGTACGTTTTGACAGCGCGTTGGTGGCACTTGTGCAGCAGCGATCGCCGGGTTGGATATCCCGCCCGTTGCCTACCACCCGATCAGAGAGGGAATGGTGAAAACAGGTAGTCTAGCGCGCGGCCGCTGTGCGAACAGATCGATCAGATATTCCAGAAGAGTGGTAGGATGTCGAAGAAGCACTCCGAAGGTCAGATAGACACCACTAGGCCGGTAAAGACCCCTGAAGTTAGCGCGGTGCCTCTCGACCCCGCTGTACTCCTAAAAATTATTAATTACTACGGGGCATCCGCGGCCCTTTTACGTCCTAATAACGGATGGTATACTCGATGATACAGTACGTACATGTGCAGCATGTTAGGTCGTTCGTACATTCAAAGCTTTTGGCAAAGTATCTCTTAAGCAACCGCACCACATTCCTTTCAGTTTCAATTCATTACCGATGCCAAAATATTTACGACGGGATGGGATGATCTCTTTATTTACCGTTCGCCACGAATGACAGTTTTGCCCCGCCAAACTAGTCCGCCATCAAGAATGAGCATGGCTGAGTTTCATCTTGATGTGATCTGCACAACTGCTAGATCCTCCACTACTGCCTTGCGCAGAACTACAATGTGCCACTGTGGCTCTTCTCCAAAGGGAAGAGTGTGATTATTTTTGCTTTATCAGCGCCCTAAAGAGAGGTACATGAACGTCCAAATTCGAACCATGAACAATAAGATCAGGTCAATAAATGTTTGTCAGTACACTGATCGACTCTCTCAATTATTAAGAGGGCTGCGCAAGCCAATATTGCGGTTCTCTACGATCAATCCATAAAATAAGGGTCAATCAGATGCAGGATGATCCTGGCTTGTAAAGCCCAATTCCTACGGTTCCTTTTTTGAGCTTGTTCTGAAGATCAACGAAGAGAGCAGAACACTTTGATTATCTAGGTGGCGGAAGGCGGCTCGTAACTAGATGTAGCAACACTAGCAACCAGAGCTCTCAGATCGGCGGTGACTTTGCATGGGAGGGTCGTCAAAGAGTGGGATGGATGATGGCGCAAGCACATCCACGTAATAACACCCAACGTGCCAGGTTGGTGCAGCACATCTCAGGAGCAAATTCAACTTGAACAATCATGGTTTAGCCAACAAGAGTTATTCCTGCGAGATAAACAGCGATGCAGCCAAGTTGTCGTAGGCTTGGCCATGCAGGCAGTAGACAACCTGGGTATGCCATTTGATTTGGACCGTCAGCTCTCAGTATAAATGGACCTCGCGGCATAGGGCGCGACGACGGTGAAGTATAAATCTCTATTTCATTCGTACAAACAATATACATATGAGCATTTCACTTGCATTCATGAAGCCTCTACATCACCCTCTTTCCTAGATCCCAATACTCTGGCGAGTCCATTTATAATCAGCTCAGGTATCTTTACATTTTTCTGAATCTCCGAGATACTCTTATTCGATTCGCAAGATGCAGCATCGTTATTATTTTCCAGTAACACCAGTCTGCAACCCTGCTTCCGTCGTTGGCGGTGGCAGCAATGACAAGTACCGCTTTACTGTCCTTACTGACGGCCTAATCCGCTATGAATGGGCAGACGATGGTCAATTTGAGGATCGTGCGTCCGTCTTTGCCATTCATCGTGACTTGCCGGTTCCAGAATTCCGTGTGGAAGAAACAGAAGAGTCTCTCAAAATCATCACATCCCGGTTCTATCTCACCTACGACAAGAAGGAGTTTTCTCCTAGTGGACTATTTCTTGTCTTGAAAGGGTTTTTCGGTAACGTTGCTACTGTATGGAGGTATGGACAAGATGATGGGAGGAATTTAGGTGGGACAGCTAGGACCCTTGATGAAGTTGATGGACGCACACAAGTGGGCCCTGGTGTCATTTCTCGAAGAGGTATCGCCACAATCGATGACTCCGTCTCCATGCTCTTCGATGGAAAGGGGTTTGTGGCAGGTAGAAAACCAGGGAATAGGATAGATGGGTACATTTTCGCGTATGGACACAGCTACCGAGAAGCCATTAAGGCATTATACGCCATATCTGGCTCACAACCTTTGCTGCCTCGTTGGACTTTTGGAAATTGGTGGAGTCGGTATCACCCTTATTCAGCAGATGAATATATCGAACTGATGGACAAATTCAAGGAAGAGGGGATTCCGCTTTCGGTCGCGGTCATTGATATGGACTGGCATTTGGTGCATGACGAGCGGGTACTGGAATCAGGATCTACCGGGTGGACAGGGTACACCTGGAATCGAAAACTATTTCCCAATCCTGAACAATTCCTATCCGACCTCCATGCGAGAAATCTTAAATCTACGCTCAACGTGCATCCAGCAGACGGGATTTATCGTTTTGAAGACGCCTACCAGGCAATGTGCAAAGCTATGGGGCAGGACCCCAAGCTAGGAGATCCTGTGCAGTTTGATATCACAAATAGACGATTTATGGACGCTTACTTTGACGTCCTGCATCACAGTTTAGAAGACGAAGGAGTTGACTTCTGGTGGGTCGATTGGCAGCAGGGCACATTTTCTCGTGTCCCTGGGATCGACCCCTTATGGATGTTAAACCACTATCACTTCCTGGATAGCGCTCGAGATAATCGGAGGCCTCTGACTTTCTCACGTTATTCTGGGCCTGGGTGCCATCGTTATCCAGTCGGGTTTTCAGGAGATACAGTCGTGAGTTGGGAGTCTCTCGCGTTCCAACCTGAGTTTACTTCAACGGCCTCTAACATTGGATACGCCTGGTGGAGTCATGACATTGGAGGACACTTACGTGGTATAAAAGACGACGAACTTCAGACTCGTTGGGTACAGTACGCCGTGTTTTCGCCAATCTTGCGATTGCATTCCACGCTTAGTGACTGGAATTCAAAAGAGCCTTGGAATTTTGGCTCGGTTGCCCAGAAAATCCTCACTGACTTCATGCGTATACGTCACAAGTTAATGCCGTATATATATACCATGAATTATCGAGCGTCGAGCCATGATGAACCTCTTGTGCAACCGATGTATTGGGCTTACCCAGATAGAGATGAAGCATACGCTGCTAGCAACGAATACTTCTTCGGCTCAGAACTTATTGTGGCTCCCATTACGACACCAGCAAATCCCAAACTCCGCCTTGCCAAAGTACTTTGCTGGCTACCCCCTGGTAGGTATGTGGATATCTTCAACGGAGCAACGTATGACGGCGACCGGGAGATATGGATAAGTCGGCCACTGGATGCCTATCCAGTTTTTGCTAAAGAGGGCTCTATAATTCCACTTGATGCAGCCTCTGTCCCTAAGAACGGCGGACTGAATCCAGATTCCTTCGAAATTCTCATTGTTGTGGGTGCTAGCGGAGAATTCGAGATCATGGAGGATGACGGCACTGGAAGTGATGTCCACCAGATACAGTGGACACGCACTCCTATCAGATACGACCAGAACAACGGCACTATTCAAATCGGACCAACATTAGAAGGCTCGACAAAGCCCCAGTTACGTGAGTGGAGTCTTCGATTAGTGGGATACAGAAGACACCCTGAAGAAATATCGTTGGCAATAAACGGTATCACTAAGTCTCTAGCCTCTGAGCATGTTGCCAGCGGTCTTCTTCTTAAGCTGGGCTCGATCCGGCCTGGTGACAAAGCAGTGATCAGTCTAGGGAGAACCCCTCAGCTTTCGCCGATAGATCCAAGCAACTTTATTAAACCCATAATTGGTGATTCGCAGATCAGCTACCAGCTGAAGGAGAAACTCTGGGCTATTGTTACTGCGGATGTACCAAAGGATGTAAAAGTGACTCGGCTCCATGCTATTGACATGGATCGGGATTTATTAGAAGCATTACTGGAGTATATTCTTGCAGATTCGAGGGTAAGAAAGTAGGATATCATGCATGAAAACTCAATTTCCAAATGATATTGTGAGTGAAAGAAAGTAGTCGAAGGATTTAGAATAAGAATATATTTTACGAAACTGAAGAAAGGTATTGCAATCTGAACGCTAGGTCTTTGGGGAAGTTCTATTTTACAGAATATTTTGTAATAACTGTTCCAAATCAGCGAATCTACGGATGTATTAATCTGGGTGAAGTATTTCAAGGAAAGTTCCGATGGGACGGGCCAGAATTGGATCAACACCAACAAATTCTGGACTTTGCAAATATAATTTGGGCGACGTTAATAACATCCCACATCTTTTACACACTTTTATTTAATATCCAGAAATTATTAAGGGCAAACTTCGCAATACAGCTCAATTTACGTGCATCTATCATACACGCTGCTGCTCCTTGATGTCCAGCAATGACACTGTCGTCCACGGCAGATGCTGTACATTTGGAAATCTGGGCTCTCCGCTACTTACCCTTCCATTTAATATGGGAAGATACTTAAGTGCCTTCTATTCTGAAATAAAAACATTTTATGCTTTATTGGCAGGGAAGTCGGTTTAGTTCACGGCAGGTTGCTCAAGAGATTCTGATCACGTGCAGATACACGGACCCCAGCTGTCTTGACATCATCTAGGGATTTCCTATCCTGGAAGCTGTCGAAACAAAGAAGAGGGTGCTTCGCACTGCCATGATACGCTGGTACACATTTGGTAGCATGGTACCACCGACGTTTAGCAGCAGATCTTTCAATTAATGGCATTTTAGTTTGGACTGCTCCCATACTTAGTTGCAGATTGGGCAACTCCAGATAGCTACAATGGATCAAGAGGCGAAGACCCCTCAGCGAGGGCGCTCTCCAGGGCCTCAGGCGTCAGAAAATGAGAGCGGAATTCATTTTGATGGATCTACTGCTACAGGAAGATCGTCGCCCGACAGCGATTCAATCCCGACCTCTGCAATGACTTCGCCGTTGAGTGTTGATGTCAAAGCCCAAGAAGATGATCGCCAGCTCCCCAAGTTTCCTTCCCTTCACACATCCGACAATCCAGATGAAACTCCAAAGCAACAAGAAACTGAACAAGCAGCATTTGCCGATGTCCGTGACGCTAAGCAAGCACCAGCTTACAAACCGATCGAACGCGTTGGCACTCAAAAGACGGAGAAAGATGACAATGAAAATGAAGTAGTTGAAGACGACCAGACTGGGTGCATAATGCGCAAATTCTCTCTTTATGAAACAGCCTCGCAGTTCTACATTGTAGGCGCCGACATCTTGGACGAGAAGTTCCGTATCATACAAATCGATCGAGGTGCTGAGCCAGGTGAACTCCAGATTGTCGAAGATGAAGCCATATACACAAAGGCAGAGATGAGCCAGTTGTTGAACAAAATTGACCATGGGAATAAGACTTCTGGCGGACTGAAATTGAGATGTGGCATGTGGGGATTACTAGGATTCATTCGATTCACCGGAACTTACTATATGCTTCTGGTTACAAAAAGAAGTCAAGTTGCAGTTATTGGCGGACACTATGTTTATCAGGTGGATGGGACGGAGCTTATCCCTCTCAATTCGACACTCAACTCGCGGTTTAAGCAGGACGCGAGAAACGCAGAGGAAGCTCGGTACCTCGGAATTCTAAGCCATCTTGATCTGAATAGATCATTTTACTTCAGCTATTCTTACGATATTACGCGGACATTGCAACATAATATCATTCAGGAAAGAGAGGCTTTGGCTAAGGGCGTACCCTATCCACATCCTAATGACCATAATTCCATGTTTGTGTGGAATAACTATTTGTTGGAACCTGCCTCTGCAGTATTGCAGGATACTTATGACTGGTGTCTACCTGTTATCCACGGCTACATCGACCAAGCCGGTACGTCTGATTTAGATAACGTTGATGATTTGGGACTGACCCGTTGTAGCTCTGTCGGTATATGGGCGAACCATCCATATAACGATTATTGCGAGAAGATCTAGGTATTTTGCAGGTGCTCGGTTCCTCAAACGTGGTGCGAATGACCTGGTATGTTCCTCATCGTCAATATTTAACCGTTGCTAATGCTCTATAGGGCTACGTTGCAAATGATGTTGAAACTGAACAGATCGTTTCTGATGTCTTGACTACCTCGTTCCACGCTCCCGGCCCAAAGCTTTTCGCCAATCCAAACTATACCTCTTATGTCCAGCACCGAGGGAGTATACCCCTTTATTGGACTCAGGATAATACGGGTGTGACTCCGAAACCTCCAATCGAGCTGAACCTTGTGGATCCATTTTACACCGCTGCAGCATTCCATTTTGATAACTTATTTGAGAGATATGGATCCAGGATCTATGTCCTAAACCTTGTGAAAGCACGAGAAAGAACCCCAAGAGAGTCGAAGTTGCTACATGAATTTACGAATGCCATCAATTACCTCAACCAGTTTCTTCCCGAGGAAAACAAAATCATCCATAAAGCGTTCGACATGAGCCGTGCCGCAAAAAGTCGGGACCAAGACGTCATTGGAATATTAGAAAGCATAGCTGAAGATGTGGTAAGAATGACTGGATTCTTCCGTAACGGGGATGATCGTGCAACTATGCCGATGGTACAAAATGGAATCGCCAGGACTAACTGTATCGATTGCCTTGATCGAACGAATGCCGCCCAGTTCGTTATTGGCAAAAGGGCTTTAGGCTATCAGTTGCACGCATTGGGTGTTATTGCTGAACCATCAATTGATTATGACACGGATGCAATCAATCTATTCACGCATATGTTTCATGATCATGGTGATACCATTGCCATCCAATACGGAGGCTCTCAACTTGTCAATACCATGGAAACTTATCGGAAGATTAACCAATGGTCAAGCCACTCTAGAGACATGGTCGAGAGTTTTAAGCGTTACTATAACAATTCTTTCCTTGACGGCCAGCGTCAAGAAGCTTATAATCTCTTCCTTGGAAACTATATCTTTACCCAAGGTCAACCTATGCTTTGGGATCTGGCTACAGACTATTACCTACATCACGCGGATCCGCGATCTTGGTCTTTCAAACCTCGAAAGAGTTATCTGCAATGGTATACGCCTGAACATCTGAAAGGACCAACCCTACCACCTCTGGTTAGACCCCGCGGAAGTGTGAAAGATAAACCTTTGAGCTATGTCGATAAGTATTGGATCGAATACTACAAACCATTAGCTATCTCTTCTCTCCAAAAGATATTCACATACATGGGCAAGATGAATTCGACTTTACGATATATACCTGTTCGACCTGTGCAGGAAGGCCGCTACGATCTAAGTCCTTTCACAGTTCGTACAGAAATATATCAAGATGTCGCCGAGAAAAAGAAAACCAAAAAGGAAGATAATATAATTCACAATGAAGAGCCTGCCGGTGAAGATGACGCTGCATCGGTAAAGTCCGGATCGCAAGGTCACACCAAAAAGCTCTCCATTCAACGCTGGCTCCAGCCGATCCACGAAAAGGAAGATGAACCAAGTAGCACTATTAAAGAGGTTATACCAGAGGGTGGCGAACCTCGGAAGAAAAAGCTAACTGCCTTGGATAAGTCCAAGGCGGCCCAGTGGACTTTTACTCAAGTTGTAGCAGACTCACTCAATCCCTCGGTCAATGACCAGGAAGCAGAAGACTACATCTCCTACGTTAGCCACCCGCAAACTCTTCCGCTAGTCACATCCGACGAAACTCCCACATCTCAGATTGCGGCAGAGTACCTGTATTATGTAAAGGGTGGTTGGCAGGATGCAAGTGCTGCTAGTGCTGCATTCGTATCGGAGGAAGATTTGGCTGATTATGAAGAATTTCTAACGGTTACGGACAATCCACTCACGGTAATGGATGAGGATCATGAAAAGAAGAGATATAAGGCGTATAGGAAATGGCTACGAGGCAAGAGTCTCTTCAAGACACAACCGGTTGATTAAATTTGTTTTGCATAGCGGTGGCGTTTGTTTGGAGGCCTTTAACGGCATACGGTTGAGTCATGAATTGCGATGACTTTATGATACCAGATATTAGGATAAGCATTCTCTAGTTTATATATACATATATTGGATCTATTTATTCCATTTATTCTATTTACTCGGAATTTTCCGGCCGTATTTCTACCTCGAATACACTAACAAGGGTAGGATCTGCACGTAATAGTGGTTGCAGCTCAGCCTTGATATCAAATCTTCCCTCTACTGCTTTGACTAGTAATCTCCCACTAAGCTTCAATCCATTCTTAACTTCATCTAACTCCTTTATTCGGTCTTCTGTCTCGTCGACGTTATCATTGGACTTTTCATTTACTGTGTTCCAGCAGAGAGCAATCGCTTTGATAACTTCTATTCGATGTGTCTTTTCACTTATCCTCGGCCAGCAGTTCAGTATTGTTATTTGTAGTGCTTTGGTAGCGGATAACAGTAATGAAGGAACGGAAACACCGAAAGGATCTGTCAAAACGGACGAGAATATCGGAATAAGATCCTGGAAGAATATTGTTAGTCCAGCGGGTTTCTTTTGCAAGGAATTAAGTAATGTCTCCAAAACTTCGCGACTCACCTTCAGCTGCTTTACCGCATGAATCTGCATTCGGGCCACTAAAGTCTGTATTTGATTCAATAGGACCTCCACAATACGTGGGTGCTCGTGAGAATGTGCGTAAGCCTGCAGGATGCCATGCCTCATGATTTTGAAGTAGAATTTCATCTTCTGGTCTGGTGTTTTCCCATTTTCTTGAGGGTATCTAGTATCTGCCAGTGTGTAAAGAGCTTTATATGCTGGCTTTTGCAAACGTATTGACTCGTCAATAGGTGTAAGATTTGGGAGGAAGAGCAGTGTTGGCATTACGGCGTCCTCAAAAACATCACCTAGTCCCGTTTGATTCAAGAGCTTTGTGCCAAATTTTGGAAGAAATGTTGCAAGGATTTCTAACCCTCGGGCTCGAATTTCTGTGTTGCCTTCATCAAGGAGTGTCAGCAATGGAGGGATATATTGGTTCCAAGACTCCTGAACAATGATTTCCTAATGCTCCTATTAGCTGAAATTGTCGCAGGCCAGAACTGAAACACTAACGGAAGATGTTTCGACCACCCATCTGATAACTGTAACTGCGTATACAGTATCGTATTTCCATGGCTTGTTTGACCGATCCAGGGTGGCTGCCTCGAATCGTTTTGGCGGGGCCGATGACGGCATAGCTTTACGCCCAGTTGCAGTAATAGTATCTGGCTTTGATTTTATAAATAAGGGCCGAATAAAGTCTTTGAGAATGAAATCAACAAGAAACTCAGCACGCTGGGCTACATCTTCCGATTCCCGAACTATATGCCAGGCAATCTCATTCGAAATCTCAGTTGTCCACGAATCTCTCGAATCAGTGAATGCAACGACCAACAGCAGAAGGCTTTCATTGATCCGGGATGCTTTAAGCTTTATTGAAAGTAAACTTTTCAAAATAATCATAGATAATGTAGATTTGTACCTGGCAAGTTTAATGCCCGCTCTCCTTTCTGCCTTTAAGTCATCTGAAGCCGTTAGCAACACTATTCCGGTCGATAAAGAGTGATGAAATACCTTCAGGAGCTTCATCTGAAGCTATTATATTCCCATCTGGGAGCATCTGTTTCGAAATCCAAGCCAATAATTTCTCGATACTTTGATCGTCAGTTGGGTCTCTAACTAGCCTCTCTGAATGCTGAAGACAGCTGGCCAGGACGAGAAGCCCCGCATTTTGGGACTGTAGATAGCATACGATTAATAAATGATATCAAAATAAACAAAGTTCTCTGCTTACTTCAGGGTCGTGAACTATGGTCTCTAGGTTCTCGTTTAGTTGTTGAAATGTAAAACTCTCTGGCAACGCTCCTAGAATCAGCCGAAGGAAGTTTTAAAAGAGGAGTGAGATTCACAATCTGATGACAAAAACTCGGTGTAATTTTCCTCGGAAATAGTTCTTTTAACCTTTTCTTTAGCAATATTCAAGCTTACAGAAAGCATGTTGATGGTTTAGATACTCCATCAAAATTTGGATGAGGGAGATGTTGATAAAATGCACAGCTTTGCCAACCACGATATCTAGCGGTTCGTCAGGGCTCGGCACTAGCAGACGTTCTACGGCAAGATCATATTGCGACTAACCACCTAGTCAACACCATGCTAGTTTCGACTGCTGCATAGAATTACAACTAAATGCTAAATGGAATATATCACAAATAAATTAATCTTCTCTAGGGTTCCCGTCTAAGGATTCAAAAGACTTTCCGCACAATACCTAGACTTGGAGTCACAGAATACATCGGACAGAACACGAACAAAAGTTGTGAAGAAATTGAGCGTGACTATTCTTTCACTGGTCTACAGTATTTGCGACCACTGACAACTATTTACGCGTATTTTATTTCTAAATCTTTGTGATTTCTTACTTCTTCGATCGCCCCACTTGGATCCGTGTCATGAGGATTGCGCAACTGCCAGGCCATACAGATATCTAACGCTGGTCTCATCCAGTGGCCGGGTTTTGCATTCAATGCTTTAGTTAGTTGTGTTCCGTCAATTATCGGCCTAATTGCTGGTGCATCCATAACATCCATGCTGTCAAGATGGTCAAGGAATGCCTGCCACTCGTCAAGAACTTCGCCGATAGCTGTCTGTGTTAGTAATCTGTGCAATCTCAAGCCAAGTATTCTTTCTTTTTCAACAAAAAAAAAAANCTTACCACGACTGGTATTTAGTACCTCCACAAGGAGAGCATAGAGTGCTTGAAGTCGCCAGTGTCCGCCTTGGGAATCCCATTTCCTGATTGCCATACCTAATGTATCGCGCTCGTGAATAAATGGCTTACCATCCTTGACGGCACTTTTGAATTCAGTGATTTGTGCATAGTTCCTCGACGCCCCCGTCACCACGTTGCAGACCTTGTTATCAGACTTGATGCCTTCTCTAGCAACTGTAGTAGCAAATGGTAAAGGTGGCTTACCACCAGCCTTGGCTGGAGGTGGCGGTTGTAGCCCTGCCCAAGGAGTGAGAGCTGCAAGTAACCAAGATAGATATTTAGCGTCATCCGAGCGCACTAGCACTTTATATATTGACCCTGGAGTTTCATTGATTTTGAGCTCTTCCACACAATTATAGACATTCGCCAGTGTAGATGTGGATGGGACAGGAAGTTGCTTGTTGGTGGGGTCAGTGAAGATTGTAGAATATAAATTAAGCCGATCAATTATCTCGAGAGATTGACGAGGATTTGGACCTAAATTTCTTAGCTGTAAGCAAATAATTCTTCTACATTTATAAACTCACCTTTCAACATCTTTTCAAGCTCCACTCCAACTCTTTCCCTGCTGATTTTAAGTTCCAAAGCACGCTGAACCGGTGGATCCTTCATGGAGACCTGAGATTCCTGCACGATCTCGAAATTAAGCCGACTTGCAAATCGAATCAATCTCAAAACTCTCAGAGGATCGTCCATGAATGTCGTGTGTGGGTCCAGGGGAGTCCTGATAAGCTTTGCATCCATGTCTTTAAGTCCACCGGTAAAGTCTTCCACAAGATCCGTATGAATATTGTAAAAGAGGGCGTTAATTGTTGCATCCCGCCTCAGTGCATCTTCCTCAGCTGTACCAAACTCCATCTGAGGATTACGACTGTCCTCTGAATAAGTCTCCTTGCGTAGGTTGACGAAGTCTACATCGAACCCAAAGATCCTAGTTGTGACAGTTTCTAGATGCTTCGACTTCTCTGGGTTTGCTGCTATTTTGTGAAGATTCCCTATATCATTGGGCTCAATGGAGTGCTTTTTCATATTTTCCTCATTGCTAAGATATTCTTTCATCTTCATACTGAACGTGTAGCCGGTCATGGCGTTGATAGCCGTGTCGATGTCATGACTCTGAATACCAAGGAGCTTGTCACGCACCCACCCTCCTGCAAACCTAAGTTCTAATCGATCTTTAATCTCTTTTGATTCATCGATATAGCGTGCAACATCCAGTAAGAGGCCCCGTAATTGTGCTTCTCGATCAGTCAGCTTGATTGTGGTGGTCGCCATTTTGGTTTTTGATCTTTTTGGGGCAGGCTCTGATCCTGAAGTTGCCTGCACGATCCCGTAGGCTCGTTTCATATGAGGCAGCGAAAATATCAGCTTTGTTTCTATGACACTTCCTATGACTCGACGGCGTGTAGCCCACATGCAAGGCTGACAGATCATCGACCTAGAATTGAAGTTTTAAAACACATGATTTCCAGATCTACGAGTTTAAGAAAGAAATAATATCAGCAGTTGAAAATGAATAAATCAGCTTTCCACATACTTTGTAAGTCGCGCAGCTCAAAGAATATGAAGAGAAGGAAGTCCAAGAGAATAATTTTGAATATCCACGGTCACGTGCTGATAACTGTTTGGTGCCAGTCGGCGCAACACTCTTACGCCAGCCGAATAGTTTGAACAACAATGATGTTAGCCCAAGCGGAATCTACCGGCCTAACTCACAGATATCAGTTAATACAGCTCTTTATTTGGGTGTATACTGTCTAGGGCAAATATAAGGTTCGGGATATGAGAATATCCTCGTCTAGAGGGCAAATTGACGGTACTAGATGCGTTGGGCATACTAATATCCACGAGTCCTCTTAACCAAGTTGTTCATGGTTGCCCCAAAAGACTGTTGAAAAGATCTCCCCGATACATCTGCACTATCTGGGGTAGTCCTGGTAGCTGGGATTCATGCCATCTCCGAACAATGCCACGTCGTCGCCCTTTGAGCCACCTACTCGTCCACTGAGCTCCTCCGCCTTGAGGTCACCGACATCAAGGGCCTCAATAGGAGCGCCCTCTATAGCTTCGTCCATATCTTCCTTACCATATCGACCTGCAAGCACTTCCGCCTCGTCCTTGTTCGCTTCTACATCGACACCAGGCTCCAGATCGATATCACCAAATGGAGCTTCAACACCCACGCGAATGCTTGCGAGTTCGGTCTTCGGCGGTTCATCCACTGACTCGTACCTAAAGCCAGCAGACCAGCCAGAGGATCCTAGAAATATTATATCGCAAGCATTTGTACCGCATATTGCCGTCCATACCTCGACTGATACCAGGGAACTGATCCAGGACAAAGGGTTTAGTGGGGGGCTGTGGGAGCTTCTGCGCCCTTTCGGAGATCGTATCCAAGGTAAGGTCACTATACGGGATAGTATCGGCGCTTCCAAAGTATGGGAAGACTTTGGGGTTCGGTTTGTGGAATTGGGNAGATGGCTTGGAGCCTCCAGATGAGTCAGAAGGGACTGGAGAAGGCAGGCCTGGTTCTAACGGGGCGGGTGCTCCAAGTGGGATTGACATTACGCAACGGGCAACTAGAACTGGAGGTGACATCGCAAAAATTGAAGAGCTCGTCGATCGTCATCTGGCTTATGCGGAAACATTTGGGAACGGAAATACAGCAGGCTCAGATTTAGAAGATGCTGAGCTTTTACAGGTCGATCCTACCTCACCTTTCTATACTTTATATTTGCGGCGCTTACTGTCCGGGATCCCACTGGCTCCTCATGAAACATTCTCGCACCCGGTTGCATGCGTAATCGCGATCAGCTCTCGAAATAAGAACCCAATTGAGAGCCTGAAAGCCCTGTATGACGAATCTACTCGCGGAGAAAAGCGTGTTCCTATATGGGTCAACAACGACTACTTGCGCTACTATATTCTTGTTCATGATGAAGAAAGGGATGATATTACAGCCTCTATTGCACTTTTTGACAAGATGAAACGCTCTTTCGGTCTTCACTGTCATCTGCTCCGACTAAGGAGCACTCAATGTGTGGCAACTGATGATGATGCTGTCCAGCTACCACGGAGTGACTGGCTGTCCGCATCGGAAGAGCTCTCTGAAATTGAGAGGCTGGAGGATATAGACGATTCATCGCCTTACATATACGAGTCTGACACTACCGCTATAAAGACATTCATTCGAGAAATGGTAACCCAGTCGGTGGTGCCATCCATGGAAAGGTGCGTTGCTCTTTGGAACGATCAGGTTGCATCAAAACGCAGAGGGATTAGTGGCCGGCTTATCAACATGTCAAAGAAATGGCCATTTGGGAGCGGAAGGTCGTCTGGTGCAGGTGGATATGGAGGTGCGTCGGGTTCAAACAGTAATTACGACCCTCTCCATGGATTCTACCGACCCGACTCTCCCGAAGCTATTATGAGAAAGCTCGCAGATTATTCATTCATGCTACGCGACTACAAGTTGGCTCAATCCATCTATGACTTATTACGATCTGACTTTAATAATGATAAAGCGTGGAAATATCACGCAGCTGTCAACGAAATGGCTGCCATTAGTCAATTGCTGCTACCACAGAGTATGAGTTCTAGAGTCCGAGCCGAGACCGTGGATCAAATGCTGGAGACTGCTTCATATTCATACATGACTCGTTGTAGCGCGTCTTACGGTACATTGCGGAGCCTTGTGTTTGGCATGGAGTTACTAAGGCTACGCGGTGGTTCTGCAGTAGATGACGCTGCTAGGTGGGGAGTAAGAGTTTTGGAAGCTAAAGTCGTCGGTGCTGTTGGTGATGCGCTCTTCAAAGAAAGGATTGCGGCCTGCTACTCCACAAAGAAAGGTACAGGCTCGGGAGCCTGGGGCTCCAGAACCAGGAAATCAGCATTGTGGAGTATACTAGCTTCCGATTCTTGGCTTGTTTTGGATAAGCCGAAGCAGTCAAAACAACGTCTCGATGAGGCAATGAGAAAGTATGCTGGTCTGCCGTATAAAGATAGCATCTCACGCTTCTCTCTGGCGAATGGCTTTATCCAAGGGCTACGTCGGGACTTGGATGCAACGCTTGAGCCTCTGGTAAACTTAGATGAGACCCCAGACGGAGACCACAACATTGAAACAACAATAGATGAAGAAACTCAGGCTTTTGATGAGAAACGTAGTCATCGAAGGAGTCTGATGGGTGCAATGGCACCTCCTCTTTCTACTCTTGAATCCGCACCTTTACATAGTGTGATGCTCGATGAAGAATCGGCCTCAGCTAAAGTTGATAACTTTGAATCGGGGTGATGCTGTTATGTCTAATGTTTCAGGGGGTTATTATTTTGGTCATATGCAGAATTTCGAGCGCATTGGGATGGCGTCGGGACCTTAGAATAGGTAATACGGATATAATTTTTGGCTGTGCCATTTGTCCTCGTAGGTAAATGGAGGGGGTTTTGTAGAGGCTAATGGAGATCACATTGATACACTCCCCAGAATCACGTGCTGATAAGGTTGTAATCTTAAATGATAACCTGTATGAACACAACAAAACATCTGCGCGGGCCGACCACCCTCTCTGGTATGCGCATGTCACTTGGAAAGGTGGCCACCTGCTCATAATGAGTGAGCTTCTCACCTTCTTGCTCGAAAATGAAGAGCAATTTCGCAGGTACTTATTAATCTCCTCGTCACTTTCCTGTCTAATATGACGATAGAGCCCGGCTTGCAGCGCTATACTCAGACTTCAGGCAACTGCGAACCTTGAACCCAGATGGATATAATGCCAACATAGAAGCATGGCGCAAAGGACTAGAAGATGCAGCGAGATATGGGAAGTTACCATCTCAAAACTCTACGAAGAACCACCTCGTGATTGCAATCGATTCCGAGTTATTACGGGCTCTCGAAACCAAGGAATGGGGACGCCCTCTCGCACTGGGGACAGTCATAACTGAAGCCGTTTCTAAGAGAGAAATGGTTCCACTAACAGAATACTTAGTGGCAAAGGATAGCATATACCAGAGATCTTGGGCTATTAGGCCATGGGCAGTTATATCATGGGGCCTCCACCAACTGGGTTTTACAAGCAGTCAGTCTGAAAATGATGATGTGCCGGTTGGGAAGTTCGTGCTGCTCTCGAACCTGGAAGAAGCCACGCGAAATTTCTCCGGGAGGATCTCTACTCAGACGTCTCGAGTTGATAGGATATACTCAAAAAAGATGTTTCAAAAGACGTTTGCAGACGTCCTTGGAAAGGACAATGAGATGTCAGATCTAGATATGGATATTTTCCTGAAGTTCATTTCAAGAGACAAGTCTCTGATTGTTTATGATGGACAGACTGTAAAGATCAAAGGCACTGGAGAAGGGAATGCCATTTCAATCACCAATGAAGACACTTCGATAGCTTCTCTAAAGTCCTTGATCACGGACCTCGAGATCCAAACGAATAATCTCAGCAATCGGGTGGATGAACTTGGAACTGCAGCTCGGGATGCAGTAGCACGGCAGAATAAGGTGGCTGCATTGACAGCGCTTCGATCTAAAAAGCTAGCTGAGTCAAATCTGACCAAGCGATCGGCTACACTCGGACAACTGGAAGAAGTTTTGTCCAAAATTGAGCAGGCTGCTAATCAGGTGGAGCTAGTTCGAGTCATRGAATCCAGTACTCGCGTACTCTCAAGTCTGAATACCGAGGTTGGAGGTGTCGAACGAGTTGATGACGTGGTCGATCAATTGCGGGAGCAGATGCAAGAGGTCGATGAGGTCGGTGACGTAATTGCTGAAGCTGGCCAGGGAGCTGAAGTGATTGATGAGGGTGAGATTGATGATGAATTGGAGGCAATTCAACGCGAGGAAGATAGCAAGAAGCAAGAGCAAGAACGGCTCCTTGCGGAACAGAAGGAGAAAGAAGAAGCTGCAGAGACCAAGCGGAAGCTTGATCTCCTCAGGGACGCGGAACGACAAATTAAGCAAGCTGAACTCAGTGACAAAGAACGAGAAACCCAAGAAGCACTCGTTGATAAGGCCCTCGAAGAGAGCGTAGAAGGCTTATCGAAGATGGCTTTATGATTGCAAGTAACTCAGCTCCAGCTCGAAATTCCCGGTGTATTGAATTGTTTACGGTACCTTTGGCGTACGAAACTGGCATGTGGTGTTAAGGGTCTTACTTTGTGTGTTTATTTAGAAAGTATAATACATGTAGATGCAAACTCTAGTCGTCTTTTTTACAGTGATTAACACAGAATGCTGCCAGGTTTTTGCGGCTCATTGCTGAGCTTCGGGTTGGCGTCGATGAAGACCCTACAGCATGCCGTTGCCAAGGTATCAAATTAAGGGTGTGGCTTTAGTAAGGCGAGCTTCCCCACAGTATGACAGCCTTACGGCACGAGGCTCGACTTCATCGCAACATCCGTTTAATCTGGCTCTGCGAGTACTAATCACTCAGCAGCGTTCCCTGGCCTGCAACCTCACCGCGCGAGTCAATTGGACATTGGACATTGGATAATTTATACTCCTGTTCCTTCACTAGAGCACACATACCAATGCTAGTGACCGAATTGTAGGGTTGCTTGTCTTGCCTGATCTACTTGGATACGATGCGACCACTCACGTTATCGTCAGTCTTATTAGGCTTTGGGAGTTTGGGCCAGATTTCTCCAGCTTCAGCCCAGGCTGGATCTCGAGAGCAGGCAAACCTTGGACATTTGCGTAAAGAGGCTTGTCCAGACTACACGAGATATTCAACCTATCTACAGTTTGACCGCCCCACCTTTAGCCTGGCGATAACTAACGTTTTGGCAGCGTACCACTTACAAATGGGCCTTTAAAGTTACCCTTCCAACGACCGTCGATCCACTGTCGAACGTTCACGTCACCATTAGTTGAGAAAGTAATTGAAGACATCACAAGCAGGATACCGGACGAAGATGTTGCCCGACTTTTCGAAAATGCATTCCCTAACACACTCGACACAACAGTAAGGTGGCATGTAGACGGGAACCAGAAACATACGGAATTAAAGGCAAGAGGCTTTTCTGACTATGGTAAATGGTCTGGAGCGCATTCATTTGTGGTAACAGGTGGGTTGTGCCTTATCAATCTGTTAAATCCATCTGCTGACGAAATTCGAAAGGCGATATAAATGCTGAGTGGCTCCGCGATTCCACCAACCAACTATTACAATATCAGCCACTAGCTAAAAGTGATGACGCTATATACAACCTCATCCTTGGCGCGATCAACACACAATCTGAATACGTTATACAGTCACCGTACTGCAATGCATTCCAACCACCTCCACCGAGCCGTCTGTCTCCCAGCCAAAATGGACAGGAAGACAACGTCCATCCAGCATACGAGCCAGCCGTAGTATTCGAATGCAAATATGAAATAGATTCCTTGGCTGCTTTCCTATCTCTTGGCAACACCTTCCACAATCATACTGGATCAACGGAATTTATGACTTCAAGATGGTATTCGGCATTGGATACCGTTATGACTGTTCTAGAAGAACAATCGCAATCCACATTTGACGAGGCCACTGGCAAATTCCAGAAGAACAAATATACTTTCAGTCGTCGGACTGACCAAGGTACAGAGACACTTCCTCTGTCGGGAATCGGTAACCCATTGAACTACGGAACCGGGCTGGTACGGAGTGCCTTCCGTCCGAGTGATGATGCGACTATTCTCGGATTCTTTATTCCGGGGAATGCGATGATGGCTGTGGAGTTGGAACGTACAGCCGCAATTCTACAAAAACAAGGCAAGGGAAGTATTGCTCAAAAACTGGAGAAGCGCGCCAAATCAATTCGCGACGGGATCTGGGAACATGGTGTGGTGAATCACAAAGTCTATGGAGAAGTGTTTGCCTACGAAGTTGATGGATATGGATCTCACATCCTGATGGATGATGCTAACGTTCCTTCCTTATTGGCACTCCCTATTCTGGGCTTCGTTCCTGCTTCAAACGAAGTGTATCGGAATACCCGCCGAATGTTATTAGAGAAGTCTGGAAATCCGTACTATTTGGAAGGGAAAGCTTTTCATGGAGTTGGAGGTTGGTCAATCGTGTCTGCCCTTCGTACAAGCTACTAATCTGTACAAAGGACCACATATCGGTGTGGAATATGCTTGGCCAATGAGTTTGCTGTTGCAAACCATGACGAGCGACAATGACACAGAGATCGCAGAGTGTCTGAGATATGTTGTAGATTCGAGTCGACTCGGGCTCGTCCACGAGAGTATAAATGTTAATCAGATAATGGATTATACAAGTAAGTCTTTCATCCAAAAGCCAAATACCATGCATTCTTGCTAATTATTCACAGGAAGCTGGTTTGCTTGTAAGTTTGAGGATAATATCTAATCCCATCTTCTTTCTGGATTACGATGCTAACAATCTCTCAAGGGGCTAACAGTGTGTACGCACAAACCATTCTGGATCTTGCAAAACGAAAGCCACACTTGATTTTCGGCAAAGGAGCTGAACCATACATCATCGAATGAATGGTTGCCAGGGCGTGATTTAGGATTGTTGGGTCAGCGATGCATTTACGGTATAAGTTTGGCGCTAAGGAATGGATTACACTTCGTATGGAATATCTTTACTTTCAGGGTCATGGCATGCTGGATGGGGAGAAGATAGACTATTAGTATTATCTTTTTATTATCGAAAAGACTGTCCGTAGTGCTCATTTCTTGCCAAAAAATGACATTATGTTACCCTGTCCCTTCGCTGCAGCCTTTTTAGGCTTATTAGCTGGTGCTCCTGACGAGACTTGTTGTCGCTTCGCGGGTACTGGTGCTTCATCTTCAGAGAATGACTCCCATACGGCCTCTTCTTTGGTTACTATAAAAGTCAAGTTAGCGGTCAGAAATCCCGCCAGCTAAGCGGAAGAACAGGAAGACTCACCTAGATATCCTTCGTCATCCCGAACGGTCTTTTTCTTCATCACTCTTCGCTTTCCTCGTCTCCTTCCTCCGGAAACAGTGGATGTTGGCTCTGGCTCTGGCTCGGGTTCAGCTTGCTCCTCCTGCTCCATCTCAGTTGGTTCTTCTTTCATCTCGACATCAGGAGGAGCTACATCCTCTTCATCGTCCTCTTCCATCATCTTCCTTAACGCAGCCTCCCTTTCCTTTCGCGACTTTCGATCACTATCCGTAGCTTCTTTTGCAGGCTGTGGCGGTGGAACATATCCATCATCCTCGTCGTCGTCGTCATCGTCCATGCCTCTCATGGGCGAATCTTCGGTTGGGCTCGCTGCTGCGGATGTAGCAGCTGCGGAACTATCTGTCCCTTCATTATTTTGCTTTGGTTTTGCTTTTGCAAATGCCTTAAAGATACTAGATGAATCTCTTTTCAATTCCACTGGTGGTTTCTTCTCGGTTGCGGTGGGTTCTGGTTTTGTCGTTGATGAACTTTTACCAAAGAAATCTTGCGCGTTCGTTTTAGTTTCCTTTTTGACATTTGCAGATGAAGAATATGACGATTTAGGGGCTTCTTTGGTGTCCTCAACTTTTGGCTTTGCGACATTGGTTTTTGACATTGCGGCCGATACTGTTGCTGTAGCTGCCGCTGGGCGTCGAACTGTCCTTCTTTTAACATCTCTATTGAGAATGACACCGTAGACTTTATTTTGTTCTAGTGGATCCTCATTGGCACAAAGATCATGCATCTCTCGAGTTATATCTGACAATATTTGAACATCCTGCCTTATATTAGTGTTGATGACTCTTGGTAGCAGATAAACAATTACCTTCAATGGACCTGGGTTCAAACTATATATGTGTATGCTTGATATCTGCTCGTACTGAGCTTTTACTTCTGCACCATGATGTCAGCACGTAAAGCTCTAGACAGCGGTATTCGTCCTCACCTTCCAAATCCTCCTCCTTTGCTAACGAGATAGTCATTACAGGTATCTCCTCCTCATGGGCGTCTTCTGGTTGTGGCATAGAACTCATAAATGGACTGCTTTGTATATGCTCGTCATCTCCATCCTTTGACGCTCCCCCATTCGTAAGTGTCTCCTTCTTTCTTGAACCGCTGAGAAGGTATGTCGCATGGATTGATCCTTGTTTCTTGCCGTTCTGCACTCGATAGAAATCGTAAAGCATTCTATGAACCATTAGACATCCATAATATTTCAGTAGGCGATTATACTCACTGCTTAGCTGTATTAACATTGACTTTGAGCGCCCGGCTGAGCAATCGATAGGTGACCTAGAGATATATTATCAGAGATCAGTTCCCACAGCTTCATGCGGGTTATTGCTTACTGCGCGGTCCTCAGTAAGGATCCTTGCAGCTAAATAGGACTTATAGTCTGCCATTTCCAATTTGCTCAGTCGTGATGTCGCAAGGGGTGCATGCTGGGAGTAGAGTCTAGTACTGGCGAGACGCGTTTGGCGTTGCGGGACGCGATTTGAAATTCCACTTTACGCGAATTCTTGACAGTATCAATCAACCATCTATAACAACAGTAGGCGGGGCAGGAGCAGGGTACAGGACCAAATAGCAACTGTATGAACTCATATATTGGCAATGAACTCTTCAGTCTCCAAAGATGATGCATTTAGAATTGCAGACTCCACAGATTGGCTCTCAACCCCTCTTGCGTCACTCGCAGAAGTCGATTCGGGTCTACGATGTCAAGTATGCAAAGACTTTTATCAGACACCCATGATCACCTCTTGCTCGCACACATTTTGCTCTCTATGTATACGACGCTGTTTAAACAATGACGGGAAGTGTCCGACTTGTCGAACGCCGGAGCAGGAGTTGAAGTTAAGGAATAATATGGCACTAGGTGATGTTGTAGAGGCATTCAAGAAAGCACGCCCTGAAGTTTTGGAATATGCTGAGAAACCAGTTTTGACTGGAAGGCTGTCTCCGAAACGGACACTAGAGGAAGCAGGAATAGAGGAGCAGGGCGAGGATCAGCCAAGGAAAAGGACAAGGTCATCCTCGAGGAAGACGTACAATGAGATGGAAGGTCCTGTGGTGCTTGATGAAGATGACGGCGACGAAGATTATATACCTGGTATGAAATATCCCCTAGCACATAAATTCTTGCTGCTTTTGGATTTCTGACTGAGGGGTAGAAGATGGGCTAGTAACATGTCCGATATGTCAAGGCCGAATGAAAATGGAGCAAATAAACCCCCATCTCGACCATTGCGACGGGCAACCCCCTAGTAGTAAACAAAAGCTGGTCACATTTAATACACATCCATCTTTATCAAAGCCTGCAAAACGACCAGAACGGCTACCTCATCTGAGCTACTCTATGTTCAAGGACAATGCTCTAAGAAAAAAACTTTCAGAGCTTGGTATATCTTCCTCGGGATCACGTCAGCTCCTTGAAAAGAGACACACGGAATGGATCACATTGTGGAATGCAAACTGCGACTCGAAGAATCCAAGGAGCAAGCAAGAACTGAGGCATGACCTGGAGATATGGGAACGGACACAAGGGGGAAGGGCACCTGCATCCAGCGCTTCGGGTAATCCGAACAACAATATAACAAGCAAGGATTTTGATGGGGCAGCATGGGCAAGCAAACATGAGACCTCCTTTCAGCAGCTTATCGCTGAGGCAAGGAAGAAACGAGCGATGAAGACCACAGACGCCGTACCTCCAGAAGGTGGCAATAGTGACGGAGCCACAGCGACCTCAACTCCGACTCTATCAGAAACTGCAAGTCCTAGCAGAGAAGTCTTCCAGAACCCAGTCGCACAATCTGAATCCACTGCACCCCAAGGCCTTGCAGCTGAATCTTCGGAAGCACCCGCAAGCCATGACGACCTAGTGTCTGCAATGCATGAAACTGAGGTGGAAGCTGCATCTGGTACCTTTCATGAATACCCGCGTAATAGATTTTTTGAAAGCGAGGTCAATGGTGTGGAATCAAATCGTTAGGTTATACAATGTTCCACGCGGTCAGATAGTATCCGGTATATGGATAAGTTGGAATACGGTTTTTGCAGGATACCCATTGGAAAGGCTTGGTTTACAGCCTACAGGTGTACATATAGGAGTCTTATTATCTGGATAGGTAGCATACAGGGTGACCATAAGATGTCAGAAATGATTATCGCATTTGCTGATTCTGTTTGTGGTCCGTATATTCACGGGCACTCTCGGAGCCTCACACCAGGGGTCTTCCCTTGTCCTCATGACTGAAAATGGATTCTGCTCAGTCAGGAATTTGTTGCCTCCGAGTTGTGGCGCTTTACCAAGTCCAAAAAGCCGATGATTTTGCAGTGCTCCCTTCCAAGAGCTTGGAAGTCTTCAGAGCCTGCATACACGAACATCCCACGAAGCTCGGCAGCTTAGCATCCGCCGCTCTTTTGACTTTACTCCGAGCCCCCATTATTATCACCAACGCCCGTCGCACTTTTCTATTCCACAAGCCTGGAACTGTTCCCGTCTTTCTAGCCCGTTGGGCCCGGTAAAACTTCGGATCCCAAGAACTCATGCCCCACTGACGGCCCGTCAGTTCCGTACGACCAAAGAGGGAGAGGAGGGCATACCACCCCCCACGGCCCTGGCTGTCCCTGGCGCTCCCTAACCGGTCTGTTTTTGCCCCAGCCACGAGGTGACTGTGCTCGCATGGTTCGGGGCTCAAGCTCTGGACTGTTGTAGGATGTGTTGATGATCTCGTGATTTTGCCCTAGCTGTCTTAAGTCTACTTCAGGGAGCGGGGCAAGGTAAGCAGAAACTCTCTTTACTTAAAAACCGTCTCCGGTGGATGTTCACCGCTCAGATTCATTCGTGTTCAATATATAACCTCAACGCTGGTGTTTGAGATTCTGTATGTTAACCATACAATCATAATCACAATGACGTTTGATGTAGAGGACGTACTCTCGAAGCTTACCAATGCCCAAAAAGTCTCATTATTGTCTGGTACAGATCCCTTCTTTCTATCAATTGTCTTAGTATAGATTTCCTACTTAGTTGTGGTGACATACCTAAGCAATTGCTGGTTCTCCCACCTTTCCCATCCATTTACAGAAACGGAACATATATCACGTGGCTCTTCCACGACTCAAAGCTGCCATTTACTAACCTACCTTTCACAGGCATTGACTTCTGGCACACATACCCGATTCCGGAATTCAATGTCCCATCTATACGGGTAAGTGACGGGCCTAATGGCATTCGTGGGACAAAATGGTTTGCCGGTGTGCTTGCCGCCTGCCTCCCCTGTGGGACTGCTCTAGGAGCAACTTGGGACAAAGAACTCCTTTATAAAACAGGCAAACTTATAGGAGAGGAGAGTATAGCGAAAGGAGCGCATTGCTGGCTCGGCCCAACAATTAACATCCAGCGCTCACCATTAGGGGGCCGAGGCTTTGAGTCGTTTTCAGAGGATCCTCATCTCTCGGGTATCTTGGCAGCTAGAATGATTCAGGGATGCGAATCTAAGGGCGTGCAGTCTACTGTCAAGCATTTTATTTTAAATGATCAAGAACATGAGCGGCGCGCTGTAGATACGCTTGTAACTCCCAGAGCCTTCAGGGAGATATATTTACGGCCATTCCAGATTGTCGCGAGAGATGCCAATCCTAAGGCTATTATGACTTCTTACAACAAAGTCAACGGTACCCACGTCTCTCAAAATCCTTTTTTGCTAGAAGATCTGGTGAGAAAAGAATGGGGCTGGAACCCTCTTATGATGAGTGACTGGTGAGAGCGTTCATCAGAGGCGTCATCTTATGTGGACTGTGCTTACTAAATTTCCCAGGTATGGAACCTATTCAACTACTGAAGCCATTAATGCTGGGTTGGATTTGGAAATGCCAGGTACGACAAAGTACCGTGGACCAGCAGTTGAATTTGCCATGTCTGCACGTTTAATCAAACAGTCTGTGCTAGACCAAAGAGCCAGGAGAGTCCTCCAATTCGTTGAACACGCAAGCCGTTTGGGACTATCTCCTGAGGAGGGAGAACGCAACTACCCCGAGGACAGAGAATTGAATAGAAGTGTTTGTGGTAGCAGCATCGTTCTCTTGAAAAACGATAATAAGGTCCTTCCGTTACCATCAAAAATAAAAAAGCTAGCACTCATTGGCTCTCATATGAAAAATCCCTCCATCTTCGGAGGAGGCAGCGCATCTCTCGAACCCTACTACTCTGTCAGTCTGTATGATGCCATCCAGAACCGGCTAGGCTCCAGTGCAGAGATTAGCTATGAGGTTGGGGCCTATGCTCACAAGATGTTACCCATGATCACTCGGCAAATGAGTAACGCATATATACACTTCTTCAACGACCCATCAAGTGTTAAGGATCGTGTCACAGTCGGCAAGGAGCCATTGTACAAGACATATTTCCAGTTGATGGACTACAAGAACCCGAAACTAAACTTCCAGCTCTTCTACGCCTCTGTAGAAGCAGATTTCACTCCAGATATCACTGGCCTATGGGAGTTTGGGCTCACTGTTTGTGGAACAGCGAATTTTTATATTGACGATGAGCTTGTCATTGAAGATACTACTGTTCAGCGTCCTGGTACTTCCTTCTTTGGAAAGGGCACGGCGGAAGAGTTCGGAACCAAGGAGCTTGTTGCTGGGAAGGTATACAAGCTGAGAATAGATTTCGGAAGTCAAGCCACATCCAAGATAAAGAACCTGGGCACTGTCAGCTTTGGCGGTGGCGGCGCAAGATTAGGTGCTTGCCCTATTGTTGATGTCGACGAGACGATTGAGAAGGCGGCAAAAGCTGCGGCGGAGGCGGATTATACTATCCTGTGCACTGGGTTGAATGTAAAGGCCTCTCCCGTGTCATCACTAATGAATGTATCAGGTTAGAATATGACTTACTAACACAGTGCAGTCTGACTGGGAAGGCGAAGGTTTCGATCGCCCAGATATGTCTCTTCCTCCAAATATCGACAAACTCATTAGTCGTGTTCTTTCTGTGGCACCAAACACTATAATTGTGAACCAATCCGGCACACCCGTTTCTATGCCTTGGGTTTCAGAAGCCTCTACAGTCGTCCAAGCATGGTATGGTGGCAATGAAACCGGAAATGGGATAGCAGACGTGCTGTTCGGCGAAGTGAATCCAAGTGCGAAGTTGCCGTTGAGCTGGCCAGGGGACGTTAGGGATAGTCCTGCCTTCTTGAATTTTGGAAGCACTCGGGGGAGGGTTCTGTATGGAGAAGACGTCTATGTTGGCTACAAGTATTATGACAAGGTTGAAAGGCCACCACTGTTCGCTTTTGGGTCAGTCTTATTATCTTTTCACTCTGATGACTTAACTAACATTTTCTGCTACAGCCACGGTCTTTCATACACTACATTTTCTCTCTCTTCTCCCGCCATTACTCTCAATGAGAAAACGAAACAATACACAGCCCATATCAGAGTCACGAACACCGGCTCTCGTGCTGGCTCCGAGGTACTCCAGCTCTACATTTCAGCACCAAACTCTCCAACGCAGCGACCAAAGAAGGAACTCCATGGTTTTGAGAAGGTATTCCTGGAGCCGAACCAGGAGAAGGAAGTCAAAATACCTATTGACAAGTACGCTATGAGTTTCTGGGATGAGATCGAAAGCAAGTGGTGTCGGGAGCAGGGAACCTATAAAGTCATCATTGCCACAAGTAGCGCCCCAAATGCCCTGCAGGTAGAGGCCGATTTGACTGTGCACAAGACGGAGTGGTGGTTGGGTCTTTAGACGCGAATAGAGGAAAATTACCGGGCAGAAATGCAGATGAGATATTTCTAGGTAATCATCAGGCTTGGTTTTGGGTATGTTTTAAAGTCTGCCAGACCGATCATGCTGCATTCAGAGAGTTTGTGTAAATTTCAGTCTCTTCTATTAGAATCTATAATCATCCGACCTGTGTAAAATTCATGAGAATTATTCTATACTCTATATTTGTACCCACACACACTGTTATACACTTTGATCCGATCGTCATTTTCTATATTACAAGCCCTGATCCAGACACATATTCTTATAGATTACAGTTCAAATTCATATGCTGTTGCCGCTCTCACGAGCTTGTTGATCGCGCTCGATCTCTTCCCATGTCTTTATTGTGGGAATGTGATCTCCCGCGCCTTTCCCCTCTACTAGGATGGCATCTGCATCTGCATCAGCTTCTCTCTCTTCTTCACCGGCTTGGATCTGTTCCTGGCTCTCGCCTCTCTCAAGCAATTCTTGCTTCATGGCCTC
Source organism: Scytalidium sp. 3C (assembly GCA_000743665.3). Taxonomy (NCBI): domain Eukaryota; kingdom Fungi; phylum Ascomycota; class Leotiomycetes; genus Scytalidium; species Scytalidium sp. 3C. Next base: position 166,816 of record JMRO03000057.1, on the reverse strand, counting down.
CATCTCAATTTTACGCCTGCCCGCACGAGCCTTCCTATCTGCTGCGAGGTTATAATTCATAGAATCGAGGCAGTCGTCAATCTTTTGCTCGACTAGACTCTTAACGTGGAATGCAAGCGCTTGACTTCTAAATACACCAACGAAGCGATAGCTGAGCCAAAGGTATAGCGTAAGAGCTTTATGCAAAGATTCAAGGGCCTCGAGATAGAGCTTGTTGTCATGTCCATCAGGATGAGGTGAGTAATCGAGGATCTCAAGATCTAGCTCAGGGATGCTGAGCAGGTCACCTCCAGATTGTTCTGCTACGCATCTTGCAAGCGCCTTGACGATAGCGTGGGCACCTAATGACCTGAGAGAAATTGGGGCCGAGAGAAAGACAAGACGATCAGCTGTTGAAAGGTTGAATTCTTCAATCAAGTCAGAGATTTCAACATGCAACCCCAGATCACAGAGATGGTATCGCGGGTGGAGTTGAGCTATCTCGTGAAGCTTGAGCACAATATAGCTAAACGGCGTCTCCTTTGGGAAATACGCGGCGAATCGAGCCATCACTGAAGCAGGTGGGAAAACGCCTGCTGTTTTTATAGGCTCAGCTTCCCGCGCCATAGCAGCTTTGACGAAAGGAAGATCGAATTCCTCAAGAGATGTCACTAGTCCTACGCTCTCCTCTGGATCTTCCGCTGGGGCAGGAAGCTGTGCCTGAGGATCTGCGGAAACAACTTCTTGGTTTGCTGCTACAATAGCTTGTCGTGCCGTCCTGAAACGGCCTGCTCGGCCACCAATTTGTTTGATCTCAGATGTCTCCATGACCCGCATGTTGTGGCCATCATGCTTGGAGACGGATTCAAATATCACTCGCTTGATGCTCAAATTCAAGCCCATTCCTACAGCATCACTTGCCACCAGGAAATCATAATCGTTGTCAGGATCGTTGAACAAAGCGGCTTGCTGAGCACGAGTCTCTGGTGGGAGAGACCCATAGACGATTGCGCATCGTTTGCCAGTCGCCTTCTCCACCTCTCTCTTCATAGCATGGAGTGAAATTCTGGAGAACAGAATGATCGCATCACCCTTCTGCAGATTTTTCAGATCGCCTTTAAGACTCATCTTCGATGATTTTAAAGGGCTCAGTCGATCGTAATAGTGCACTTCAAGTTTGTCACCCATTGCGGCGCAGAGATCCTCTATCAATGGGACAGTTCGTAATTCTCCACAAAGATGCACTTCATCAGCCTGAACACCTAGCAACGCCTGTGTCCATGCCCAGCCACGGGAATTATTACCTATCATTTGAATCTCATCAATGACAGCTACATCGACTTTGGTGTTGAGGGGAACCATCTCAACTGTACAGCTGGAAAAGGTCTTTCTCGGATCGTGTCCTTCAGGAATCCTACGCTCTTCGCCCGTGACAAGAGCACATGACTTCCCTAGAGCATTGAACCGCGAATAGACTTCGTGAGCTAATAATCGGAGGGGTCCAGCATATATTCCGGATTCTGCAGCTTCAAGCCTCTTTAGTGCACGGTATGTCTTTCCAGAGTTGGTAGGGCCAACATGCAGATGGATCTTTCTCTGGAGAGCTCTTGTAGCAGGATACCACTCAATTGGATAACGCATGTCTGCCACCGCCTTCTGGGCCTGCTCTTCCTCCTTGGTGAACCGGTGCCCGACAGTGGAATTGATGAATGCGTGTCTAATCTCTGTCTTGAGGCCCCCAAGATCATTATCCACAAATGCCTGTTGCAGCCGATAGAATAAGGGGTTGTCCTCCTTGCTTGTCTTCTTTAAAACCGTGGCCTGGTCGCATGCGTCCTGGATCTCAGTGCGAAATCTCACAAGCCTCCGCCGAAATGTGTGCTCATTGCCGATGCCCCATACTTTTACCTGATCTTTCGCTCTATGCCAGTTGCTGAATCCTCTGACAAAACTGCTGTACTGTTCCATAACGAGATCGGAGAAGGTCTGTTGAGGTGTTTTAGACGCTTGCCGATACGTCTCTTTATCTCGGCCACGTCCAACAGGTATCTCTGGGCGCTCGTCATGTCGACTATTCCTACGACGCGGTGTGTCTTGCTCTTCCTTCCGCTGCCATTGGCCTCCGTGCTTGCCTTTGCGATCCTCGACGTTGATTCCTGATCTCAAGAGATCATATTCACTGGCTCGTGAGCGAGGGGCACTTGAGCGAGATTGGCCCTGGATTCACAATTTAGTATTTATGGTGAGCAATGTGGGTTCATAGCAACCTCCTGCCTACCTTCCTGTTGGTTGATAACACTCGATGTGCTACTCCCTTGCAAGAAGCTGTCGAGCTAAAGAACGTCCTGCGCGACGTGGAGACAGATGGAGCCAGCCATCCTGTCAATTTGAATGTACAGAGTGCACATATCCCTGGTTTTCCCGCGGAAACTTGCATTACAATGAGTTGATATAGTAATGTCAGGGAACGGAGGGGGTTGAAAAGATCAGAACCATAAGGCTGAGATCCCAGAAATTTAGCTTAGCCTTGTATGCGAGGCATCCACGCATAAAGTGCCTTGCTGCGTCATGATGCATCTATGTTTGAGCATCTTGATCACCTTCTTGCATGCTGTTTCTCCTCATTCGTTTACAAGAGACATCGATCAACCTGCTAAATTAAGAGTCGTTTCCATTGAGCCGAATACAGCGACATATTTGAAAACTTTAGCAGCCGACATACGCAACAAAAATGGCGTCCTCCTCAAATGCGACGCCTCTCCTCTAGTAAGCTTGCTGTGCATCCTGTCATGACATGCTCAATAACAAGTGCTAATTCTGCGCGTCTCTAGCTCTTGTATAGCCTACCACAGTACCATTCTTGCTGAATCGACTACTTCCGCTGCTTCCCAAACTTCCAGCATTGCCTCACTCATCCTTCCCAAAATCTCTCACGAGACCCCTCAAAAGCTCACCTATTCCCACAACTCCAACTTCATTCACTACATTGCCGAGGCGCCCTCCGAATACCCAGGTTCTCCTTCAGCAGGCGGCCTTACATTCCTCGTAGTAGCTGATGCTTCCCTTGGCCGACGCATTCCCTTCGGATACCTTGTTGAAATCAAGAAGCGCTTCCTAGCACAATTTCACCCGGACTCGACGGAGTTCTCGTCGCTACCCAACTATGGCGCTGCCAGTTTCAATGGTGAGATGAAGAAGCTGATGGTGGAGTACGGGACTACAAGCGGCGGAAGGCAAGATGCCATCAGCAATGTGCAGGGCGAGATCGATAATGTCCGAGGCATCATGAGCCAGAACATCGAGAGCTTACTGGAGAGAGGAGAAAGAATCGACTTGCTGGTTGATAAGACTGGCAGGCTCGATGGTAGTGCGCATGAATTTCGCATCAGGAGCCGTGGTCTGAGAAGGCAGATGTGGTGGAAGAACGTCAAGCTGATGGTGTTGCTGGTCTTCGTCATCATCTTTTTGGTCTACCTGTTTGTTGGATTTGGATGTGGATTGCCGACCTGGTCGAAATGTCGCCGCTAGAGGATGACGATGCCTCTCACTACTGTATATTCTGATTTTGTACACGGCGATATAATCGTGTCTAGGCCAAAAGGAAAAAAGGGAGACTGAGCAACTGGAAGATCAAGAAACAGACCTATACCAAGCAGGCGATTGGAGTTTTGGGGTTAGAAGCTTTATAATTCTTAGGAGCTCTGTATTATGTGAAATACACTTGATTCGTACAGTTCGGGCATTCATTCAGTACTTCAATCGTATCAAAACAATGTGTTCGGGCATTTCCATTGTTTATCCCATGTGACATGCGTGTGTGTTGTCAATCGTCATAAGCGTCCGCGAAATTCATTCCTTCTAAAATTCGCTGTTCTTCATCTTCAACGCTCCTGAGTCTTTCACAGTCTAGGAGCCTCCTCCCTCTTTCTGGCATCAACCTGCTCCTCAAACACGTATCCTGCTGCGACTGGGCTAATCCAAGCGCCTGCGCCAACTCCGTTCGGAGCGCGCTTCAATCGCTGTGTGAAGAAGACTGGATGTCGGGTCGTTGAATCCCGAACTAACGTCGGAGGGAGCTTTTCCCATGCTGCGACTAATTGTGCATTTTCTACCGGAGGAGGCATGGCTTCGATTTGGTTTCGGGGGAATAAGTGAGGTACAGGCGGGCGGGTGCCAGTAGCATTAAATGTCGGCCCAGATGCCGAGGTTGGAGCTTGTGACCGGGGAAAGCTGGGCTGGAGCTCTGTATTCCCGTGCTAGGAGATATCAGTTAGTTTGACTGAACGGTTTAAGAAAATGCAAGCATCTTCGGAAGCTGGAACCAAGCCTACTTGAAGCGATGATGAGGGGGAAGAGGAGATTATTGAGGAGGTTGGCCCCCATTGTCTCTGCGGGGTTGTTTCTCCAAAGACCTGGGATGCCGAGCGTCGAAGCATTGCGTTTCTGGAGCTGGTACCGGATCGGCAAACTAGTATCCCAATCTTTATAACTAAACAACTGGATGTTATTGTCGGTTTAACACTCAATTGATACTAATGTAACAAAATTCTTGACCCTCGATGCAGGAGAGAGTGAGGTTGTGTATTGAATTGCCTAGACGTTCATGAGTTGGGAATTCTGGGGGTGGCCGAGGTCCCGGTCAAATCTCGATGCTTGTTCGGTATTGAGATGACGTTTACTGCACATTGCCCTGCAAAGAGAACAAGATACCAAAAGACAAGCAATCGACCCAGTGTTTCTAGATACAGGAAAGATCTAAAATATAATACAGTCGATCTACATTCTAGAGAAGAATTAGAGTCATCAAACGGCTAGAGCGGCTACAACGGGGAGAAACTTCGACTGCGAGGATGCACGTGAGATCATGGTGAAGATCGTGTACATATGATCTAATTTCTATTCTCATATACGCCTTTTGTATATTGAGTGATATCTCGGTGTGCACCCTTTCAGGACTGCCCAGAATGCCCCAACGCCTTCTAAGATGCTTTTTGAATATAGACAAACCGAAATGCTCCTGACCCCAATCAGACAACTAGATGAAATGACTCCGGTGGTGACAACCTCTCAGGTCATCATTTTTCAGTTTTATTTCCCTTACGTTGCCTGCGAGAACCCTTATCTTCATCTTCCTTAGAGCTTGCGGCTGCCGCATCAGCTTTTCCATCTGGCTTCTGGGAAGAGGTCCCTTTCTCTTTTTCCAGCGCTTCTTTTTCCTTCTTCTCCAGTGCTCTCTTGACAGCCTCTTCTCTTTCCACTCTCTCGATAAGCTTCTCACTCCCCTCCCACAGCTTCTTAGCAAGAGCTTCATCTTTGACATCGGCTCTGCTAATTGGCATCTCCTGACATTCCTTTATCAGCCTGACTCCAGTACCTCTCGCAAGATCGGTTTCCATAGCAGCGTATAAAATACTCTGCGCTCCGCCCTCAGCACTCTTCAGAAGAATCCAGATGTTCTGCCATAGAGCCAGGTATATCCCCAACCCCCATAAAGTCCCTCTTGTAAGCCACCTCCGCATCCCAGGGGTCCTGGAGTACCCTGGATCAACGAATATGACTCGTGCATTCATAGGTAGTCCATCAGGCCTTTTGTATGATTCCAAATGCTTCTGGAAGGCAAGTCCGAAGGACATTAGTGCGAGTTTGCTGCGAGCGTAAGCGTTGGATGGCGTCCAATCCTTGGACTTTACGGCCATATCTTCCACATCAGTGAGAGGAGGCGAGCGCATATACGAAGAGCAAGTTGCAAATATGACGCGCACGTCTCGGTCCGCTGGTTGAGCTCGTAGGGCGGGGCTAAGAATGCTTAGAAAGTGGAAATTCGCCAGGTAATTCACCATCAATGTTTCCTCTAGGCCTTCAGTTGTCTTGGTACGAGGTTTTCCCGGAGGAGTAAGCGTTGCTGCGCACAGTATAATCATATCCAGCCGCCTTGGAGGGGCATTATCGATCCATTTCGTCGCGAACTGTCGGATGCTATAGAGACTCGACAGATCGACCTGCTCTGCCCATATCAACTGGTTTCCCGTGCGTGCTCGGAGATCTTCAATATATTGGACAATGAAATAATCGGAGGGAGATTGCCGCGTGAGGAGGATAATCTGTGCGCCTCGTTGCGCGAGATTGAATGCCACCATGGCCCCTATCCCAGAGGTTCCGCCCGTTATCATGACAACCTTGGAATGCAGCAGCCTCTCTGATTTGTTCTTGGCTCCCATCGAGAGACGTTTGAGCACGGCGATCACAATGAAGGCACCCAGTAGCTTGAGGAAGGTCGCGGAGCCAGGGACTTGCCCGACGCCCTTGACCAGGACCTCTGCCATAAATGGGAGAGGCATTGTTGCGAGTATGTGCTAGAGAACAAAACTGTAGTAGTACCGTTGAACTAATATTCCATTGTTTGCACACTTGGGTAGTGATGCACAATAGGTTCGAAACCCCCCTTTTGCGACGATAGGTANGTCCTTAAAGAGTTGTGTGTCCACAGAAACTTGGAGGGTTTGAGACGCACGTCACTGCACCAATTGTCAGGCCCCAGGGCCCCACCTCTAAAAATAAGCTTCCGCGGCTGACTGGCATTGCGATTGATGGCGCACAGAATAATATGACAGCTTTGTCTTATATAAGGATACATATGGTTTCGTTGATTGTGCTCACCTTGCCACACAGTCGCCTACAAACCACACGAAACACTGTTCAGATTCGGTTTTGTACGGAAGACAACGGCAGATGGAAACATGCGGACCATTTTCCAAGCAAATCAATTAATACAATTAAATAATCAATAAATGTTTTTCTTTCTCGATGTGTAGTGTCTAATATATACATATAAATATACGCATGTAGGACTCTACCTACGCCAGTCTTGAGATGATCCCAATTCGAATACGTGTTGTCTATTGTCCATTTCATGTATCGGGTGGATAGTATTGTTTACTGCTTGGGGTTTGCCTTCCAACTCGCCCGTGCGGATGAGAGTCGGTTGCATCTCTGGCCCGCCTGTTGTGTTATTCTGCCTTGGTCGCTTTACAAACAACCACCAAGCAAGAACACAGATCACCACTATCGCGGCAGCCCCAATCGCAATACCAGCGATGGCTCCTCCACTGAGCTTGGAGCCGCCGCCTGCAGTTCCCGTCGTCGGGGGGCTCGGAGACGTAGAAGTGGAAGTGGAGGGCGTCGAGACAAATCCGCCGGTATTAGTAGGACTGGGAACAGGTGAAATGAGTCTCGTAGTCGGCGGCATTGAACTGGGAGTGGAACTGAAACTGAACGTAGAACTGGATGTTGAACAGAGAGATTGGGCGTCTGTGATTGCAGTTGCCGTAGCCTGACCATGAGATAGGGTCGAGCCAAAAGGAGTGCAACCAACACCCACGTTTGTCACTGCCAGGCCGAACATTTCTGGACCGCAGCACCATGAACCACTGATGTCACCGTTGTCCCAGAGTGACCAGTCTGGGTTGGGGCACTATATAAACGTTGTATCAGTCACTGCTCAATTTATTAGCTGGCTGGCTTACTCTTGGCACATTGAGGACATCTTGAAGGCAGTCCTCATTTGATGGACAGCAGTATGCCGTATCGGTAGTAAAGCAAAAGTAGCTGCTGGGGCAGCATCGAGCCTCATAACCACCTGTGCAAACTGTGGTATTTGTAGGACAGCCTGATGGATCACGCAACGCCCAGCCCCCTGAGAAGTCACAATCCGTGGCCTGGACGAGACCGACAGCCAGGACGGACACCATCAACTGCATGAGCAACATCTCGAAGGACCTATTTGCAGTGCAGATTAGAAAACTGGGAAATCCCCATTGTCGAAATGGAATTGGAGCCTCAATGTTCCATTATATACTGCGGGTGATGCATGCCTTCAAAAGGGGGCACTCAGCTGGTTGGGCTTAATCGTGTACACCGACGCCCCATTCAGCCTCAACCATACTATCATGCAACTGCCGCTCAATCAGCTTAAGTACACGGTCTCAGAGAAAAACCGGCTAAATATCATGGTAAGGCTTTCCAGGGCCCTCTTTCCTTCTTGAACTGCCAAGTCTAAGTGGCTTCTCACTCTTGGCTTTGCCTACTGAATGCTTGATTCTCGACGCGCGAGCTTATCGCCTTTCCAATACAACATGATGTCCAATGACATCGTTCGGCCTCAATAAAATCCATTTCTACAGTTCCAAGTTGATCTTTTAGGTTTACTGATAATCATTCGAGGATGCCACTATCAAGCAAGCAGCATTCGCAGTGCAATAGAGGATCTACGGAAGTCGCTTTGAGTCAATAGAGTGCGTATAGAAAATGGTAGACGTCCTGAATAGAAGGCCCAAAAATTGATCAGCTGTGGGCTCCGCGCATCGAGATGGGCTAAATACAGTAGAGGATAGTCCTTCACCTACCCGGTAGTGATACCCGCGATGTTAAGCATAGACGATGGTGGTGATTTGTTCCGACGTTGTCAGTCCCCACCCCCGGAATATCGACCCGCGCCACCTGCTTCCGAATACTTGACATGGCCACTCTAACCCAGGACTATCCACATGGGTCACCACTACTTGAACTACTGAGTACAAGGGCTTTTTAGGGATCCTCACATTACTTGAACTCTTCATCTACTTCTGCCAATGTTCTTCCGGCGCTCGTTACATGCCAACCATGTCAGACGATGATGATGTCTACGACATACCTCTGCAGGACCGAAAAGCCTTTGGAGCAGGATTAAAACGCAAGCACATTAACTTTGTGCCTTCCAGTTCGGCGACTCTATCATCGTCCTCGACGCCGCAACCAAGCACTACCAGCAGTGCGAAGTCCATCAGCGAGCGATATCTTGAACGGGTGCTGTCAACCAAAGCACACAGCGAGCCTCCCATGAGCTCCAACGCCACCTCGGAATCCAATGAGACAATAACTACCGTTTCAACCCCGCTGCAACAAGAACAGGAGCTCTCAACACCACTCTGCGAAGTCTGCAAACTCCCCGTCATCTCGTCTGATCGACCTCACGAAGCCTCCCTTTCGCACCAAGTTTGCCTAACCCACTCGCATCCTCCGTCACACCTCGACCGCCGCCGTAAAGGCCTCGCCATCCTCGCTACGCAAGGTTGGGACCCGGACTCACGCCTTGGTCTGGGGGCGCAGGGGCAGGGAATCCAGTTTCCAATTAAGCCCAAGCCGAAGAATGATACGATGGGCTTAGGGCTGGTGTTGCCCAAGGAAGAGGAACGAAGAAAGAAAGAGAAGAAAATTGGACTTGATGCGGGGAAAGTAAGGAAGCTGGCAGAGAAGGACAAGAGGAAAGGGGAGAAGCTGAGACAGATGTTTTATGGGAATAGCGAGGTTGAGAAGTACCTTGGTGGAGGCAGTGGTGTAGGCGGACTGAAATAATTGTGAGTTTTTGCTGGTCAGAAAACGACTTAAAACCGGGAAGGAGGCTCGCTGCTTTTTCCAAAAATGATTCATGATTTGGATAGATTAGATATGGTTAAACGATACCCCGGTGTTTTGGGCTGGAGGTTTGGCGTATTTGGTATTTTTTTGGGTTGTTGGAGAATAAATGATGTGGGAACGTGTCAACTCCATAAGAGAAGGGGTCACACATGGTAACGGCGATGCGTTAATTGAAGTATCCCAGCTCTTGGCATGATATCTTCCGTATTTTCATTACCTAGCCNGCCAAGAGAGAATATAAAATCTCGTAAAAAGAAATGTCCAAGTGTGCATACCACGCTAACATATGCCGCTTTCACACGCCAAATAAATAAACCATTTATGTACACAAAGAGGTAACACCCTGAACATCCATATTCAAGATTATTCAACGCCACGAAATGCTTCCACAATCCTACTCCAGCAACAGAACCATTACGTAGAAAGAGAATAAAAGAGCCGGAATCTTGTATCTTCCTATTTCTTTGATCCAAAAAAGTGTCTTTTCTTTTTCTCCCCTCCTTCCTCCTTCGTCAACTTCTTGGCGGGACTTGGTGCTGGAGCAGGAGAACTACCATTTATAGGTCTCGATCCGGCTGAATTTATGCTCATAGCCGCTAGTCCAGCTGTTGGTGGAGCCGGCCTGTTAGATCCTTGCGACTGTGCAGGTCCTCTTCCCGGGGCTGGGGCAGGGCTCGGAACTGGCTGAGGTTTTGGTGGCTCCCTTTCGAAAAGATGCGCAGGAGCCGTTGGTTTCGGTCTCTCAGACGGCAGGTCCAATCTCCTGCGATCGGCACTCAAATCGCTGACCTGTCTCAGAAAAAGCGCTGGAGTAAGCATATGGCTTGTAGCCAGGAAAATGTCTTTATTGCTCGTCTGCGAGACTTCGTAGCAAGCTCTTGATTCTGAATATGTTGCTCCTCCAGCCATGAATACTAGAACTCGCTGTCGGTTTTCAACGGTTGACAGCCTGTTTCGTGCCCATGTCGGTTTTGCACTTCGTAGAGAGGCTTGGTTCACTGCTGCTAGTTCATCCGAGTTATCAAGCGGAGGCTTTGTGTAGGGGAAGACAGACTGGTCTAAGGCTCCTCGAGAGAGATCTTCTAGCATACTCTTCATTGCTGGTTCAAAACGAGAGAGCGCATATTGCTCGTCTTGTGTCGTTGGATTGGTTTTAGGGGGGAACAGTGGTTGTGGTTGTGGTCTCTTGTCTTTCAATGCTTTGGTAACTCGGACTCCTAAAAGCTCCAAGTTTGTGATAGCTTCTTGATTTTGAGGTGGCAGGCCAGCATGTGCCAAGAGACGTTGAATGTCCTCCATTATCAGGCCATCGCGGTACATGATATAGAGGATTATCAGCCTCAGACGATCAGTAGGGTTTATACTTTCGTCATCCAGGAGCCGGACCATCTGATCAGCAATATTCTTCGGCTTTCGGTAATCTTCATCTAAACCGGTAGCAAGTGACTGCTCCACTGACGCCAGATCAGGTAGCTTTTGCCTCTGGAATATGTTCATACACTCCTGTGCCATATTCAGATGTAAGGAGTATGCTTCCTTGAGTTCTTGAAATTGCGGTAGTCCTGCTAACATATCCTTGATGGCATTCAAACTATTAGCTCCCTGTGCATTGGTATTAGTAAAGTGAGGATTATCCTCGATAAACTTCTGGAAGTCGCCCATAAGCTTTTCGATAGTATCCTTCATATGCCTATGTCGATTTTCTACCCAAATGTTATCTTTCTCTCCTATTTCCATTTCCTTCTCCTGCGCATCATGCGATCCTTCGTTTATGACTGTTTTGTAAAGTACCTTATCTCCATCTTTTATCGGCAAGAGATCATGTGCCATGGCTTGGTACGTGAATTCATGAATGATAGGTGCTACCAGATCCATAGATCTGTCCGTAATAATCAGTATTCCTTGCGGCCGGGAAGCCGGAGGCGGAAAGTTCTGGTTCCATTGTGCATATGCGTCAAGCTCTTCTTGTACGAATCTGGCCAGATGGGAGCACAAAACACTAGCTTCATGTATTGGGTTTCGAGGCTTGAAGTATCTTACTTTAGGGTATTCCCCCAGTGTGACACAAAGCCCAGTAATCTAGGAGCAATGTCAACATGTGTCCAAAATATGGATTAACTCCAGAGCTACCTTTTGAGCTAGCATTTGCAAATGCTCACGGACAAGATTATTGCAAGCTGGATGGAATAAAATTGGAAAGCTATAAGGGTCTCGGAAGACGACCAAGTGGGATTCACGAGGATAATAATCGATAGAGAGCGTCTCGAAGCCCGCCAGCTGTTCTTGTGCAGCTCTAGAATTATCTATGCGCCGGCGCATCTGTGGGTCGAGCAGTGCCAGCCACACTAAATAGGACCTCCGGTATCTGCGTCGTTCGAAATCGGCCATCAGGCAGTCGACGATATGCGGTCGTGGGGAGAGGATATATATCGCATCCATGTCAGGATTCATCTGCCTTCTGTCGTCGATGTTCTCGATATCTGCATAAAATTAGTGAACCAGATCCGAGCTCTTTGGTGGCAGTAGCCATACTGGCAATATTTTCGTTAAGGATATCATCTTCCTTGACCACATTGTCTATGATTTTTCTTGCCTCATCATCAACTACCAATATCTTCCACTGCAAGGACGGTCAGCACTTGCTCGATGTTGAAGCAGACAAAGCGTACGTCGCCTCGGGTTATGTGCTTTATGGTTTCCACGATTACTATGCAGTCAGTTAACAGGCATGTCGGGAGTATGTGCAGCTGGGACCTTGTGCTCACTATCGCGCTGCTCCTGGATTATTGAAGCCCCCATCGTGGGGTAAAAGGAAGCCTGCAACAGCGGGGCTTAAGATGAAATGCCGGATATAGAGAAGGATGAGATTTAAAAACGAGAGTGCGCGATTGGTATAGAGAGACAAAACAAGCTGCTCGAGGTTGAGGAGCTGCGCGTTAAGGCGGTGAATTCATGCAAATATAAAGGAGGAGCTCTCCCAGAAACATGGTGGTTTCGAAGAGGATCCCAAGATCCGAACAGGGGTGCACCCCTCCCCACATGTGACCGAGTTGCATAACGGCCGCACCAAGCAAACCTGCAGGGTTCCCCTTGGCTCGTTGCACTTGTTGGCTTGTTTTGCGCTGTTATGGGATACACTGCTGTTACGATTAAAAGAAGAAATTATGTACATATCGTCTGGTATTTTGTATGTATCGGGTTAGCTAGTTCGCCAATTGGATGCGCCATCACACAAACAACCGCCGCCTACAACGGAACGCACATGCGCCATTTTGAATTAGAAGACGAGTTCGTAAATCATATATTAGAGAACTCAAGCTCTTTCTGCAACTCTCTTTATCAAAAGATAAATCCTACTACATTTCGGGGCAAGCTGGCTTCTCCACATTACGAAAGTCCACCTGACAAAAGTGTGCTGCATAACTCAAGACCAGCCAGCCTTACATGTCGCTGCAATGGCCTCTTACGGGACTATTGTCTCCTGAAACCAGCTTGAGGTGGTGGTCCTCTACCATCAAAAGGGCCACCAAACACCATTCCTTCAGGTCCTTGGAATCCGCTCATTCCAGGTGGAATAAATCCGGGAGGAGGGCCGTTGAAGAATCCCGGAGGAGGTTGCATGTTGCGAGGAGGACCACCCATTGGTGGCTCAGGGGGTAAAAAGTTCTGCATGGGGAACCCAGGGGGGAGCATCTGCTGTGGCATGGGCATCCCACGGTTCGGTGGGCCTGCAAGCCCAGGCGGAGGAGCGATGTGTCGCTGCTGAGGAGGAGGGAGCTGTCCTGGTGGGGGTGGCGCCCAGTTCGGAGGGAGCTGTTCCAGGCCAGGTGGAGGTGGTCGCTGTAGAATTTGAGTCGGTTGGGGTGGGTTGCGTCCGGCATTCTCATGTTGCGCTGGTGGGCCTCGTTGGAAAGCAGGATCGTCAAAGAATCCTGGAGGTGGTGGGCGGGTTTGACGTTGAGATGCACTTCGGTCTCGTTGAGCCAGCGCTTCTCGTTGTAATTCCTGTTCACGCTCAAGCAGAAATTGCTGTTGCTGCAGCTGCCTGCTATCGACAGGCTTCTGCTGGAGACGCATGCCCATCAGGATTTGCTCCGTCCTTTGAGGATCTGGAACATTTTTAGATCCTTGCATGAGGCCCATTAAGAACTCGGTATTCTTGTTGCGGCCTTGCGGCTGATCAGATCGGACGGAAGACTGGCTGAGAGCGTTTTGGCGCTGACCGACCAATTCCTGCAGCATTTGCTCGGGCCGGATAGAGGGCTGGCTACCTGCGCTATTACGTTGATTGAGCAAATCCTGGAGCGCATGTTGCTGCGAATTATGAGAGCTGGGACGCTGCTCATCCAAAACTTCGGATCGATATTGCTGGAAAACGTCGGGAGAACCTAGTGGATTGTTTGCTATCATATCACCTGGGGGAGGCTTTGGCTGGTATGATGGATCCGCCGGGGGAGTAGATGAATTTGCTAGACTTTGCCTCTGGAGCTTTTGAAGGAGTGCTTGGAATGCCTCCTTTTCGGCCGCAGATTGATCGTTATTAGAATTAGAGAAGAGTGCCCCTAAGCCACCCGGAGGAGGTGCGGATGTAGGAGAGGTAATCTCCGAATGCCGCTTTGGAACCTCCTCCTGTGGGGAGAAGAATGATGTGAATCGAGAAGCTTTGCCAGGTCTTGCAGCTGGTTGACCTTCTGGCTTGGGGTTTTCTGGGGACATTGGGCCTGGTTCTTCTTTGTTTCCAAGAAACTTACCGAAGAACTTATCAGGCCCAGTTTCAATTGCAAGAAGCTTGTCCATCTTTGGATTATCCAGACCAAAGAACGAGGCTTGCCCACTTAAGTCTGGTAAAGAGCTAGATGGCGGTTCTTCCATAGGAGCCTTACCAGCTCCAGACCTTCCATCTTTTCCAGCCATGGCCTCCTTCCATCTTTCAAAGTCTTCCTGCGTGTGGCCATGGCTCTTCTCTTCCGCAGGTTCGTCCATCCATTCAGGTTCTTTCTCCTGGCGATGTTGATGGTCTCTATCACGATCCCATCGACGATCTCGGTCGCCTGCCCTATCAGCAGGCCGCTCATCTCGGTCTCTCTCTCGCCATCCTCTGCTGCGATCGGCGTATTTATCGCCATTGCTCGTGCGGTCCCGCGGCGTTGGGGGCGGCTCATTGCTATCTCTGAACCATGATTGTTCGGATCTCCCCTTTCCAATCCCATTTCTGCGAGTACCTCCTTCGTGTCCATGTTCGTGATCCCTGTCCCTACTATCACGGGAGTAAGAGTCAAAGCCTCGGGTGGGTCTCTCTTTCCCCTCCTTCTCCTCTCTATCTCTAAATCGCCTTTCTTCTCGGGGTTTCTCAGTACCCATGCGCATATTAAACCGCTCAGCACCTTCTGTGCCAAAACTCTTGCGAGGTTTCACAGTACTCCATCCATCACTGTCTTGATCTCCTTCGCTGTGCTTCGGACGCAACGTGTTTGAGCGTCCGTCTCGAATGCGGTCATTGTCTCCGTCAAAACCTCTTCCCCGATAGTTGTATCGATCCCGCGAATCTAAATCGCGCATGGCCGATCGATCTGAATCAAAAGTATTACCCCCGTTCCCGTTGTTACGTGCTGAAGTAGACGACATGAACGAGGTCTTAGGAGGTCCGAGAATGATGTCCTCTGGATCTATAGATAATCAGTACGAAATCGACATACAAACAAAGATATAAGGCGTCGTACTTGCACTGTTGCGTGACATGTGTCTCTCTGCACCAGATCTCCTTCCCGTCTGTTCTAGCAGCATTGAACTCTCGGACTTGGTCCTGTGATCCGAGACTTTACGAGGATTTGTCTCCGCAGGTGGTCTGAATAATACGTTAGCATGCGTGCTATGAGACCGATCACTAGACAAGGCTTACCCCATCCATTGTTCTATTGGGGGCAAGCCCGGGGGCTTGACAACCAACGGGGAGCCTCTCAAATAGAGAAGCTCGTCAAAAGTGTACTTGATTACCGTTGTTGCTGCCATTATGTATATTATATCATATGCTTGCAGGCCGTCAAATATCGGCTGAGGCCGCAGAAAGGCCAGCCAGCGACGGTCGTCGAGTCCGGTACCCCCTTGAGAGGTGGCGAGATATACCAGGAGCTCACGAGTATGCGACTAGAAAACGGGGTCTTGCAGATAGGCAGTAAGATTCTCTGGTCAGGATATACTAGAATCGCAGGTTGATGAAGCGTTTTGTCGTCCGAAATATCAACTGCAGGCCCAATCAATGCGCTGGAAGATAGACGCGCAAAGCTGGAAAGTGTGTGGTCATGTGAGTGTGTGTCTGTGTGTTCTGAGTAGTCAACGGGTCAAGATCGGTAGTCCAAGGGAATTGCTGTAATATGAGAAACCAGAGCCCGCCCGATTAGAGCCTTTGGAAGTGAAATCGCAGTTGTTCAGCTGTGTGTTGTGACGTCCTGGAAGATGGAGGTGGTACAGTTAGTGTATCCAAAAGGCCGACAGGGATACATTAGTTCGACCAGGTCACCATGAGCGCAGGGCCGTAGTGGCACCGACCAAGCGCCAGGCATCCATGACATCGCGAAGGCTGCCACTTCATCTGCAGTTGAAAGAGGGCGGCAGCGATTTTTTGCGAAACTGTCAAATTCTAGAACACATGGCGCTTGAACAAGCACAGAGACACAATTACTGCATGTTACAGCCAAACACATCTATATTGGGTATCTATGGCTTAAAATCTCAGAGCATCCGCTTTTGCTAGTTCAACGCCTTGTGATGACCATTCCCCTACCCGTCTCTGATCACATGACTCGTATATCCTCTCCATCACGACTTTCAGGGGAAGAGAGTTCCCTATTGCAGCCTGTGCTTGAAGCCAAGTAGCGCTGCTAAACCGTGTGATAAGAGTGGTGCTGCCACCTTCGATAGTGCTTGCCTTAAAAATAAGCCGCAAGATTTTCTCTCGTAGAAAAGGTGCCAGATACGGATTGTTATACAGTGAGAATAGCTTTTCAAAGACCTTGCGTTTACGGAAGATAGCCATATCTTCCGGAGTGCGAAGCCCATCAAGCATATAATCCAACAGCCATCCAATCTCTATGTAGCGACCGTCATCCAGAGTTGGTGGCTCGTCCAGGATTTTGTGCATGAGAGGAATCTTGTCGATATCCCAGCTTGGTCCCTGAGAAAGAAATTTGTTGATTTTAGGATAGAGACCGTGTAGCGGATCATTTAAGATCATTATAGCATGAGAAGCGAACGAGCAGATAACTGCTGGGAGAGGCTGTTGGCCTATGATCTTCCTCGCCGTCTCCGCAACTTCGCATAATAGGAGCCAAATCTGCTCCTTCTCTTCGAAAGTTGAGACCTTTAATTTCGCAGCCAGCTTGGAGATATTCGTCAGAGCCTCTTTTCGCGCACTAAGGTGGTCAGAGGATAATAGCATGACCAGTTTTGCCGCATAATTATCCTCAATTACTTCCTCAATCTCCTTGTTGGCCCATTTCACCAGGAAGCTGTGATCTTCCTCGACAGCCTTGACCTGCTCCTGGTATTCTGCTAGTATCTCATCTCTTCTTGCTTTGGAAGACATATCAACATCTAAAAGATTATTCTGCTCGGGAGCATCCGTCGGTTTCGACTCAGAAATCTCGAACTCTGACACAAGGGCAGTTGCATTTTCGATGACTGCCCCGATAGAGGGGATGTCTGTTTGGGAAACCAATGTCTGCAATATTTCCTTGATTGTCCCCTCGTGCTCCCCAATTTTCAGAGACATAGCAATGTAATTAGAAATGAAATGTGCGGTGTCTTGGCGTAGACGCTCATCATCGGATTTAAGAACAAACGGCCACTGTTCAGTTATGACAATCGGCAAGAGACTCACAGGGACGGTAGGTTCGGAAGTGCGAAGCTTGGCCTGGATCTCCTCAAGTGAATGTATATACTTGACCGGTTTTCCTGCACATCTAGACATGCAGGAATCAAGCCAATCGTAGACGGAATCTGTAGTGTACCCTCCCTGGCCGGCTCTAAGCAACCAGATGAGTCCATCGAGGGCTGAAATAGTGGTAATAGACTGGAGGATCTGATGTTCCTGGATGACAGACAACAGTACCTTTTTCAGTCGAAACAATGGAACTTGGGAAGGTGCATCTACAGAAAGCTTTATCATGGCCATAAATGGTGAAAGCTGCTGGCCATCAGCTTTAGCAAACCAGCGCATACCAGGAGAAAACCGAGCAAACTGGAACAAGTTTTCGAGCTCCATAACGCTTAAAGCGCGATCACTAGCACTCATTTTGCCATTCTCAACGGCATCGAGCACTTGAGTAAGAGCAGCAGACACATCAAACTTAGCATCCAGTGCAATCTGCGGAACAGCTTCATAGTAAAGAACCAATAATCTTGTAACAGCCTCCCGTTGTAACAGATCAGTACGGTGCATGTTCCTGTAGACGGCAATGACATCTTTTATTGAAGGACAACGTTGGCAGAACTCCTCTGTCAACTTTTCTGCTGCCTGGATCCAGATCGAAGAGGAGCCAGCTGCTGCCTCATTAAACATTTTCAGCGCAGCTATCAGTTTATCGAATGCGATCGAGAGGATGCGGATTGCAAAAAAGGAGATCATTGTATACGGTTGATTCAAACAGCGAGTCAAAGCTTTTTGCGTCAATGGCTGCGGTAAGATGCTCTCCAAAACTATTGACGGCGGAGGAGGTAGGCGCGCATATTTCCCTCTATGTCCAAAGTACTTCGGAATAGGAAGCTGGATTGAAGAGAAGAGAAATGACGAATAGCCGACCCATGTTGCTGTAAGTTTGGGGTCAAATGGAAAGTTCTTCTTTCCGAAAAAGTATTCTGCAACAAGCTCGGGTGCAGCTTTAAAGATGGCCTGCAAAAGCTCGCTCTGTTTTGTGTTCGACCATGGGCGTAAATGCTGTATGAAATCGGATAGAATGGTATTTCGGATCGGCACTTTGCCAGTATACTTGTTCATCCACTCAATGCTGTTGAGGCCTAGGTCGATATGTGAGTCAGAGTCCACATCTTGACTTTCATCAGGATCGACCCCACGGGGGTAGAATCCAGTCTGATGGTTGAGCACACCAAAATCTGGGGATGTACATGCGAGCGTGAGAAATTCGTGAGCTACTATATCCACAGATTTTTTCCCTTTCGACACATCTTCATCCTGTTGTTCATATCCGTAGAGTACGGTAATCCGCTGGAGCAAGCTCGCGTTCACGATCTTTATTTTCGCATCTCTGCCAAGCGACTCATCTCGAAGTACATGAACAGATAATGTCTCAAGAATTTCTCTGATGATAAAAGGGGGATCATCCTTGATGTCTCTGGTCAGAGAAGACACAATGTCTTTTTGACCTAGAAGTTCTCTTTTCGACTCGGCTGGCAGACATTTTATGGCTGCCAGCATAAACCGCACAGCATTAGTTCTGACAGATGGTTTCCTCCGATCCTCCACCATGTCTCCAACGTGCCTTAAGCCAAGATTGCGTGCCAAACTCTTGAAAGTTTGATCTCTGGCACGGAACACACTCTTGGCTAGGATGCCGCCGTTGAACGATACCACTTCTTTAAGCAGTCGTAAGGAGGGAGAGATGACAAAATCCTTGACCTTATTTGCTGTGAGACATCTGGCTAGCAGATCTAGCTGACGTTTCTGTAGCAGAGTCCTGCCAATTCTCGTACCATATTCGGCGAAGTCAAGGATACTTGATATTGTTTTCAAAAGTAAAGCGAGCACAGCGGCGACACCAGATAGTAACGACTCATCATTGGACTGTGATGCGTAACTCCATGTCTGCATAAGATTTGGTAAATACACTGCCCCTTTGTCTTCTTCTTCCACAGGTTTTTCCAATTCGAAATATTCTTTTAGAACTTGAATTTGCACAACAGGTTCGGTTTCAGAGGATGAAACACTATCCAGGAATGCCTTAAAGGATTGGATACCTGTAAAAGTTAGAAAATTAGTCCAGGAATTTATGTAGAGTACATACCATGCTTTAAACGTCCAGCATCTTGCTCGAATACCAGCAAGCTTTGAAGTTGCTTCCCAGATCGCACATCCTCAATTGCGCCGATATTTTTAGAGCCTAGAATCTTCTGCCGTTTTGTATAAGCCCCATGGCCGCTGTCAATATTACTGGATGGCCGCTTCATGATGTTCAGTTCTTTCTGTCTGTGGTCAGAAAGCCTACTCCATGATCTACAGCCATCGATGTGCTGCTACCCTGGGGAACTTTTTCTCTTCTGTAAAAGATAAACTGATCGGCAAAACCTCGGCAGATAATTAGCGCAAGGCTCTTAGCCTAATATGCCTGCTATCAAAGCGGTAAGGACGGGCAATATAATCGCAGTGTCCAGGACCACGAACTTCGTGACTGCATTAACTGTTCTAGTACATATACCATTATGAGTTGATTGAGCTTATATATACAGGCCGGTGGCCTTCTAATTAATAATGTCAGGAGTTTCCTTTTCAAGCCGGCGGCGCTCTAACTTATCCTCATCTCATCTACGAGAGGTGAGCAATGAGAGCAATGAGCCGCTGAGCCCCAACCGACCTCTGACTGCTGCATCGAGTACGGGCACCATCAGACACGCTCCATCTCCTACAGCTTCTGCTGTAGAGAGAAGGTGTGTCCTCTGGACTCACGATGAGTCCTTCACGAAAGAAGATGTTGTTATTAATCTGGACCTGTTCCCTAACGTCAAACCAGGTGAACTTATGGCTATTGTAGCATTAAAGACCGATGCTGGAGTGCGTGATTTTCAAGACAAGGCGCAAACTCAGAAACATGAATTTGAGTCACTTGGACTGACTTTGCAACGGGAACGGAGCAATTCCAATTCTAAGACGGGATCTGAGCCGGAAGCTGCGAACCTAAACCACGACGTTGATCTCAACAAACGCTACCTGTTCATTGCTAAGGAAATGCCTAAGGAGCTCAAAAATAAGCACGCTAGTCTTGAAGTATCTGTGTCAAAACATATAGCAGATGCATTCGGCCTCAAGCTTCGTTCAACTGTTCTTCTAACTAGTGTATGCCATTTCCCATATTCAACAAGACTGGATGTTACTAACACATGAGCTAGGCCGATCCTAGTATTGTATCTGCATCCCATGTAGAAATGACCTTTAAAGATGAGTATCTTACACGCTCCGATATGTGGAGATTGGTAGTTGGTGACCTGAGCAACAAAACGGTCTACAAAGGCCAAAAGATTCTCTTCATGGGCACCATCAAAGCTCAAGTGACCAATGTATATGTTAATGGCAAAAAGGTGCCATCTGCATTCTTTTCAACGGACACAAGGCCCATATTTAGGAGCGAGTCTGCCCGGTATATTCTGTTTATCCAGATGTCTAAAGAAATGTGGGATTTTGACTCTGAGGGATCCGGCGAAATCATGTTTAACAAAGTTGTGAACGGATTCCTTCCTGCTCTGTTCAAGAGGTGGATAGCTCTCAAAGTGAAACACCTTGTAAGCATCGTTCTCTTCTCAAGAGTCGAATACGATACAGGAATGTCATCAGAACTTGGAGCCAGTACGCATGATAGCGAGTACCACACAGGAATCCAGAGTGAAGGGAGCCGAAAACCCTACAAGGACTTTTACAGAGTCGTGGTTAGCGAAATGGCCAGCGGGGAATGGACAACTATTCTGTACCAACTGAAGCGCGAGTTCAGATCCTTTCGAAGAGATATATCAATGCATCGGATTGATACGATGGGAATGTTTGATCAGATAGTTACGGACGGGGTGTCAAAAGCAGCACTCGGAACTAGAATTGAAGCGGAACCTTCTCTTGCTATGCATGGTAACGTGCTGGAAGCCATAAGTCTCGCCACTTCACAGTTCTCGCATGATTACATTGATCGGGATCTCATGCGGACTGGAATCTCGCTCGTAGTCATAACTCCTTGTGCGGGCTTATTTGAAGTTGATTATGAGGCCTTAAGAATGACCACAGAGGGTTTGATTGGAAATGGCATTGGCATAGATTTGGTATGTTTACCAAAAATGCCTCTTCATTCAGTTCCCTTATTTCGATATAAAAATCCTCGGTACAAATCTTTTCAAGAACGCATACGCTACAAGGCGCCTCATACTGGAGAAAATACACCCAGGCAAAGCACACCAGTGTTCGGTAGCTATTCGTCAATCAATGACTCGACCTCACCACGCAAATCATCTTCCTACGAGCAACATCTACGAAACGCATCTGGATCAACCAAAAATCAACCTAGTGAGTGGTGCTATGCAATTCCACACTGGATAGACGTGTCGTTCTGGACTGGAGCTTCGAAGAATCCTCTCTCAGATCTGAGCTCAAAGTCACTGCTTATGCACAATCGAATTCCTCGCGAACTATCGACCGGGTTTGATGTTCGTTGCAAAATGTACGAAATGGAGATGGCAAGCTTCGTAGGTAACATCATGTCAGAAATATCCGTCAGACCACTCCAAGAGAATCAATTCTTTTCAAATATGATAGTTAGCCGTGATGAGGGACATGGTCGGCGAGACCAGAGGCTACCTCCTAATATCATTGAGCGAGAAAAGGACTATATTGGACTCTCTGAGTTTGTTAATGGACCATCAAAATCACTTATTGACAGGCATTCCTCCGAATCCGAGAAGTCATTTTTCAAATCATTGGATGCATTTGACGCTGCAGCATCAGAATTGTCTGGCCTCGGTAGAGACCGACAACAAAAGGCTGACTCGAAGAACTCTAAAATGAGCGGCGAGGAAAACGCAAGAAAACTGCTAGCTGAAGACCGAAAGGTATTTGGGACCTCATTTGGAGAAGATATAGGTCCGCCGAAAGGCATGAGTCTAGCAGCTGGGGCAATAGCTGCCAGGGCCAGGAAGGAACTGCACGACACAGAAGATGTTTCAAAGAACCGTAAGGATAGCGTGAGCAGCATCGTAACACCAACACCTGTGAGCAGAATGTCATCGCTCAAGGCGCCGAAATTAGGACGCCAAATAAGTTTTGGAAAGTACGGGTTTGGCATTGCCGCTCCAAAGGCTTCAACAGCAGAAGTTCATACAGCGCACGCAAGTGCTGGAAAACCTACTTCAAGCATGAATATGTTATCCGAAAGAAAGTCAAACACCACGGAATCAAAGACATCTCACCTATCCAGTACTCCTCGCCTAGCGCCACAAGAAAGACCTTCGTCTGCACAGAGTGAGAAACCGCTAACAAGTCCCCAAGCTCGACCCCTTGAGCCCAGTACAACGGTCGATTCTAGAGTCACCGAAAAACCGGCTGCGAGTCAACCAATTGCCATTAAAGTGGGCCATCAAAACCACGATACCAGCCCACTAAAAGCCAGGCACATGTTAGGCTCTCTCTACGAGGGAATGGACACGAAGGGCCTGGAGGAACTGCACAGATAGTCGATGAAAGCTGAGGATACTCAGAAGCTTTTCAACTCTAAGCTAGTAGCGGGATGGACAAGTGAGCTACCAAAAACACTCTCTCCAACCACTGCCCTTGCTCCCTGGCTCACTCTGCTGAATCCATCCAACCCAACCCCAACTGACATGGTTGGCGCTAGCCAATATCGTCGATGGCAACACATCTTTCCTCGGCCTGTGTTGACAAAAACTATGAAATGGAAGTCACTCTGTTCTCCTGCATCGGTGCCTCTCACTACAGAATACTTCCCCACTAAACAGCAGTTGGATGACGAATATGAACAAATGCCGTATAATATTTCAAGAGATATTGATGATGAAATGAGTGAAGGACCTAAATCAAGGGAAGATTTCTTAAGAGAACTTATTGGTCTACGACTGTCTCACGGATTTCAGATTGTAGTTGGCCCAGCGATCGCAGAAGCTTTTGGACAAAAGTTGCTGAAGATTGCAGACGTGTTTGACAGAGACCATATCGCTATTGACGGTGAGAATGTTTTCATGTCAATGGGAAATATTATTCACCAGCTTTCGTGCGTCAATGGCACAGAGATTGAAGTCAACATGTTTGTTCGCAGACCCACGGCATCTACCAAGGTTTCTGGCTTGCAACCGTACAAACCAGCGATCAGGACCATCCTTGCAGATCAGTATGAGACTCGGAAGATTGATCTTGGAACGCCCAAGGATGAATATAACTGGAATTACGTGGACTCCTTTATCGCAGGATTTGGCGAAGAAATGACGGAGAACTTACGATTTTGGCGGGCCCGCTTTGTTTTAATACCGGTGGCGCGCCCGACGGTGTCCTATAGTCGCCAGCAGGGAGATAACGAAGAAGAGATCAGATTAGAGGGTATCAAAAAACTTACGCAACTTTGGCAGCGCCATCGATATCTTTCTCCCTCCGAGCGGCGATGGCAAAGTCGCGGATCACGCAAAACAAAAGATCCCAATCCTCTTGACATCGTTTACAAGACTGAAGATCCATCCATTGTTGTTTCAGCTGAACTTGAAACTCTTCCATTACTCGAGACGGGAGAACCTGCTATAAGACGGGGCCATCTCCTGGATCCAGAACGATTTAGGAGTACGTCACTAGACATTGCCAGCTTAGCTGAAGCTATTCAAGCGCCTGTAGAACGAGGCGGAGTCCGTATGCAAAACAGAAGGTGGCACTTACGAATGCATTACAACTGTTTCATTGGGTCGGACATGACCACTTGGCTCCTTGAAAACTTCGAAGATATAGAAACTAGGGAGGAGGCTGTGGAGTTGGGCAACAAACTTATGATTATTGATGAGAAGGAGAAGGGTAAAGACAAAGATATGGGCTTATTTGTCCATGTCGAAAAGCGGCATCCCTTCCGAGATGGTCAATACTTCTATCAGATGGGGGGTGAATATGCCAAGACTCGTCCAGAGAGTAGAAGTGCTTGGTTCGCTTCCAAGAGACGTGACAACTCGGTCCCACCGACGCCAATATCAGAGAATACTTCAAAAGACTCACCAAGGCCTGAGCGATCGAAACCTAGTTCCACCTACGAGGATGGGTCAGAAGATTCGGGAACAACCACCCCAACAGCGTTCAGTGGGAAATTACCGAAAGTTTTCTTGAGCAAAGTTATGAAGTACGATGTCGACCCACGGAAACGCTCTTATCGTCCGGAATTGATCAACTTGCATTATGATAGGCTTCATAACCCAGATAACTGCTACCACATACGCATCGATTGGATCAGTACTACAGCCAAGTTAATTGAAGACGCAATAGAATCATGGGCAAACACAGCAGAGCGTCATGGTCTCAAACTTGTGGAGGTACCGGTCCAGGAAGCTTGCACGATAACATCCACGAATCCATTCCGGAGCGAATACTATGTCAAGCTGGCTCTAGCTCCTCCAGAACGGCTACCTAGCACCTATTTTGACTTGAACTCATTCACCGCCCAACCGCAGATGAACCGTCATTTTTACCAGAGAGCCATCCTAAAGAAGTTCAACTTCGTCTTGGATCTCGAAGCGGCTAAAAACTTCCCCAGCAACGTGGATGTGACATATTCTTGGGGCAAGCCCGACTTCAAATATACACAGTACATCCACAGATCTGGCGTCCTGCTAGCAGAGATCACCGATGAAGGACACATCCTACTTCTGGCTAATCGACTGTTCAACAACCGAACAGCTGCAGCTCGAGAGTCGGATAGATACAATAAAGCAGCAGATCTTGGAGATCGCAATACCAGAGCAAAACATGGGAACAATTCAAACAAGCAAAGTCCATATGCATCCCCGGTAGTTAGGCCGACAAATGTATTCCCGGGTTCTCCGCAAGTGAAGGCCACATCCGACGTACTAGGCGCGAGCCTTCTGGGGTCCAAGTTAGTATCCCTGATAAATCCTGAAGGGATAAAAGCAGAACTGGAGAATTTCTGCCACAACGCTACGCAGTTGGAGTCCTTTTACAAGGAGGTCTACGAGAAGGCGACACCCCCAGATATGACTCCTCCCTCACTGAAGAGTCCACAGATAGGAAGCGTGCTTGATCAACACATTCCGACCCTCGGTCTGCCGCCTAGTAATTTCGTAGCGGACGCTTCTCCAACCGTGTTCAGGTTGTCGAATTTACAGGGGATCGGATCTCCAACACCATTGTTGGGAAGACGACCTAGCGTTCAAGTTGGAGTTAGCTCAGAGAATGTGAGACCACAAGATAGTCCCAGAGGAAGCATCGCGGAAAGTGATAAGGAGAAATGACATACTTAAATATATATACACATGGCGTTTGGTGTACGAGAGTTAGACCAATTATTCTTACTCAAAGGGAAATGGTCGTGGATTGAGACTATCAAGTCTTAGGTATATCATGTAAATTAAATAATTAGTGGATGAATAATAGATCTACTGCGTTCTATACAGACCCCGTTGGCCCATTTTAATATACGAAACCCAAAAACACAGCTTGAACAGGAATAAGGATCTCTTACAAAGTATCGTCAACGAAAGCCGACCCAATTAACTTTCTGCACCTCTCCACTTCCTGCACCACTCTTTTTCTCCTCCAGCATCTTCTTAATTAGCCTTCCTAACCTCTCAATCCCTTCTACCAACTCATCTTCCTCAACCCAGCTAAAGCATATCCGAACCCCACCATCAAAAACTACGCTCTCATCCCCAGGAACCTCAAATATCTTCCCCGGAGCTAATACTAGATTCTCTTCATCTGCTGCGCGAACCGAGAGCTCCACGGCGGATAGTCCCGCTGGGAAATCTATCCAGATGAAATAGCCACCTACTATCCCTTCCTCTGCAGGATCAGCACTGGGTTTCCATCCTCCAGCTTGTCGGACGGATCCACCGGCGTCCAAGTCTTTCAGCATCTGTTCTATCTCACGAGCAACGGTCTCTCTCCTCCGAGCATAGACCGACTTCAAGCCTTCGATGTGCGGGTCCACTTCCCCAGCCAGCATCATCTCACTGACTATCGACGCGCTGAACTGACTCGCTGCGCCACCGCTCCTCGTAGATCCGCACTGCGACAGCTCGTAGGCCAAAGCAGGAGTTCCTTCTGCCCAACCTGTGCGCAGGCCTGGACCTAGGAGTTTAGAAAACGTTCCGTTGGACACCACGTTGCCGAAGGCGTGTCTGGGTGGCTCTGACGCATTATCATGGGGTAGGAAGCGGTCAACATCGACCAGGCGAGGAAGAAAGGCCGTTGAGGGGAGATTCTCGGGGTGTGATGAAGGCGACGCTGGGTATTGGAGGAAATCGTACACGTCGTCTGTGACTATCAAGGCGTCGTATTTGCGAGCCAGGGAGACTAGGCTAATGCGGTTTTCCAGCGTCATCGTGATACCGGATGGATTGGAGAAGGTCGGGACGCAGTAAATGAGATGAGTATATGTTTGAGCGCCGTTTGGTTTGAAGGGCTAAGAAGGTATAAGATATGTTAGGAAATTTCGAACGCGTTATATACTTGATCAGAGAAGAGAACTCCAATGACAACTCACCTGTAACCCTTCCTTACTCCTTTTTTCTCGCTCAACCTTCTCAACTTGCACAATCCTCCTCTCCAACTCTTCCAAATCCACCCCATCCGCGCCCTCTGGTGCCGCCGCGCACACCAGTCCGTTATCCTGGAACACCTTGCCAGCAAGGAAATAACTCGGCGCCACCATCCACGTCCGCAGCGTCTTCCCCGGGTCAGTGAATACCTGGCAGATACATGCGAGGTTCTGCGACGCACCGCCAGTTATGACGATGCGATCTGGAGAGATTGGCCCCTTTGCCTCTGCTGCTGTTGTTATTGTTGTTGCTGCTGCTGCCGCAGCTGAAGCAGGAGCTGCCAGTCCGGGTATCATCCCGAACGTAGGAGAGTAAAACTTCCCCAGCCACGCAGCAATCTGCTCTCTTAAGGGCTGGTACCCAGGGTCTGGGCCGTACAGCAACGCAGGCACGGCCACCTCGCGTTTATCCATGGCGCTGATTGCTGCTCGTTTGAGGGCCTCGGAAGGCAGCAGAGAGGGATGCGGCCAGCCGCGGAGGAAGTTGATCTGTTTAAGGGGTTTGGTAGATGCCATTGTTGTGAAAAAGATTAGGAAGGAAAGCGGCTTCCCAAAGGACAGGAGATGTTTTCGGGTTCAGTTAAAGAATGGAGAGAGCATTAGGAAGAGGATCTTCTTTCAAGTACGTATACAAGAGAGAGAGAGAGAAAGGACCGCAATACAGAAAGTATGGTTCAATGGATATCTGGTGCCAGCAAATGCGAGCTTCTGATATGTTTATCGTGGGTGAAACTTTTGGAGGGGTAGTAAGTAGATTGCAAAAATTAATCGGAGTAATCAACAGTGAATATCTGCTACACTAAGTCCGGTTACTAATTTTCTATGACAATGCGGGGTCTAGCGAAATCTGGGGACCTTTGGCGTTGCGTCATTGTGCCTCTTTGGTAGCATCGCAGTCCAAACTCCTTCCAATCTCGAGGGGAAAGACGCTTCCATTTATGGCAACTATCACGAGAAAAGAGCATAATGGATTGAGTGCACGAATATATAAGTATATATATTTATCTATTATCCTCGCTTTATATATAAGCTATTTATCACTCCCTAGTAACGGTGTTGAACAGCGGTCAATGCCAACCTGTATCGTACCCCCCAAATCCCAAAGCCGAAATTCCCCAGGAACTCCTTATCCCACCTTTCTCTCCATAAGCCGAACCCCGCAAAGTAGATGCTCATTGCAGCCTAGAAGCAATGGAATATGATCCCATTTCATTAATTAAAATGTATGCAATGAACCCCTGATCCCCTCCAACTCAAAATAAACGCCGAGTTAACACCGAGTCCGGAGCACCACGCTAAATATAACCAGAAAAAACAACAAAACCAAGTTGATACAGATATGCAGAGAGAAACAAGAGTCATGGGTATCGTATCGGCATAAAATCATAAAGCAAAACCCCGCACGCAAAAACAATGTACAGTAAGAACAGGGCCAAAGTGCCCAAGCCCAATGAGGGCAGAATAATAGGGGAGGGTGTGGGTGGGAGGAAGGGAGAAGTGGAGGGAGACGTGGTAGATGCCAAAGCATAGGAGGAATAGATGAGCCTACTCCATGGCCTCGACATTAGCAAGCCAACTGCGAATGCCTTCCCGCAGGAAGCTCTCTCGCCGATCATCGCTCATGAGGTCACCAATCCTGCTGCTACTTCCACTATGATCCTTTCTGCTCTCAGCCACCTCCCGCACAATCTCTTCTAGAGCTCCGAGCACCATCTTTTTGCACTCATTCCTAGGTACCTCGAGCCGATGCCCGGCCACGATGGGAGTTGCGCGCAACGTCGCGTGCGAGTGGCCATTTGCACCGTTGCGAAAAGCAGCGTCGGAGTCTGAACGGTCGCGGGGCGCATCTCCGGGACGAGATGCGGAGCGAGATGAGCACGCGGAGCTGGTTTTAGAGACGGATGATTGGCCAGATTGGGCCATGATGCGCTCCACGGCTTCTATGAGGGTCTCATCCATAGAGATTACGGCATCCTCAATGAAACGGTCTTTTGTGGAGCTGTCGTGTGTCTCAAGCCCTGGCGTGAGCTGAGCCGTTGTGTAGGGATTGCCGTATCGAGACGTGGTCGTCTCAAAGGAAGTAGCAAGACTGTGGATAGCTTGTTCGGACAAGGTTTTCGGCTTGATATAACGTTGGTAGCGGATGCGTTTGATCGTAAATGTCGTCGTATCTGCAACGATTGCACTGCTGATATCAATCCAGCGGTCTGAAGGTGAATGGTCCGGATGCGGTAAGAAGACCGGGGTTGGTTCAGCACGCATCGAGGCCTTAATTTCCTCAATCAGGTCTTCCTGAACGGGGACCGCCTGTAGGGCAAAGTCAGGGTGATATCGCTGAAGCCACCCCGCAACGTTGAGAGTAGTTTCCGTATCCGTACTGCAACGGGCGTAGTGCTCGAATCCTTCTAAGCCATTACTGAAGCCCACCGTAGACAGATATCCACTGCTTGATGGGGAGCTGATAGCAGTGTCAAATGAAAGGTACTCCGGGAGAGGAACATCTATATCGATCACTCCGTCGTCAGTAATCGATGTCTTCACGGGAGATTCAAAAGCCCCGGACGGGTCTGGGATGCGCTGCGGAAGATTGGGAGTCGTTGGAGCTTCCTCGGAATGGCGTTCTGAATCAGCCTTGGCAGTTGCAATACTATCGGCCTCGGACTTTTTTCTTTCTGTTTCAGGCTCCGAGAGCCTTGGTACCTCGCCTTTGCTAGCAGCGACCTCCTTGACCATCTTTGCTAATTTCCCTTTTGGGGGAGAAATATCACCTTTATAATGTGGATCATAGATCTCGACACCGTCGATCGAAGGTGAGTAGTCGGTTGTAGCCGTAGAATCCCTTCTCCTCCCGCTCCAGAATCCACTGATCATGCTTCCCCAGCGCGAGTTGCTCTGAGAATCCGAACTGGCATTGCTCTGGTGGCCAGTACTCTCACCCCGCTTCAAAGATCGAAGGAGATCATCGGTAGCAACACTGCCACTACTTCCCGGACGATGAGAAGAACCGGAGCCTCGAAATTGACGTCTTGTAGAAAAGTGGGATACGGTAGTTACTGGGGTAATCGTGGAGGTGGTAGCAGCGCTGCTCTTTCTCGTCACACCTTCACTGCCTGGAATTGGAAGGTTTGCCGTCTTCATCGAGGAGGCATCGGATGGTCGGTGAGCATGGTGGAACTCCATTGCCGGGTGGCTTTGTTGTATCTGTGTAGGGAAACTCATCGTACGCGTATGAGAGATCTTATTCTTGCTTAGACGTTTATTCATCTTGCGGCGTAGTGATTCTTCCCTCAGTATAGGGACGCCTCCACCACCTGTCGGTGGAGATTGGGAGAACCCGCCAAACGAGGTGGACGTGCTTGGCCGATGGAACCGGAGCGCAGGGGATAGCTGGTTATTGGCTGGTAGAAACGCTGATAATAGAAATATAAGCCTTCTTGCGGCCATTTTGTCATCAGAGACAATAATAGTGCGTGCAGGGAGAGAGACGTCATCATCTTTGTGGGCTCGATGCTGCTGATAGTGCCGTCTCCGGTACCATGTAGGTCCGAGAGCTTGCAACCATGCAGTATGACTGCCCAAAAATGCGGTCAGAAGATTGTAGAAGAAGAATCCTTCTTCCTTCCCGCACGCCCACTTCCCAACCCATCTTGCCTCTTCCCTCCAGATACCCCATCTCCCTTGGCCGGTGACCACTTGCTTGGCCTTGATGCCATAGACGATCCTTTGGCGGGCCGAATCGACCTCCTTCTGGATTGCGGGGACTTGCATCAGGCAATGTGGAGTCAACTGTACCATCTTGACCGTGGTCTTCGGAAGTTTGTGTGGCTTGGCTTCTTCGACACGTTTCCCGGATATCGATATGCTTGCTGAGGGAGTCCGCATGTGGCCTTCTCTGCGCGGCTCAGGCGAGTTGATATCAGCTAGCTTCAGCATAGGCAGAAGAGATGCGGTTGCGATGGCTTGCAGGTGTGATAGCGTGCGCATGATAATATCCCAGTGCTGTGTGACGGTGTCAAGGCGATCATCAACGTCACTAGAGAGTGAAGAATCCAGCGACTCGACGCCATACCCACTCCCTAGCATGGTCCATCCGGCACGGCGAGCAGAACCGTACGAGGATGCGCAAGACTCCTGCTCATTGTAGGAGCCCGGGCCACGAAAACTCGATCTAGAGCCAGGCGTCAAGGTGGGGTGTGAAGGGGGAGGAAGATGCACCACGAGGCCAACCGCGTACATGGGTGTCCTCTTCTGTTTGGGTTGTTTCTTCTTCGGCTTCTTCTCCTCCACTCCAGGTTCATTGGTGGTGCCTGTCCCAGTCGTGTTAGTCTCAATGACATTGGGAAAGGGGAAGCCGGTTGCATCGTCGTCAAGTTTATTCTTCTGTGGGGTAGGTGTCCGGTCTCCTGGCTCATTGGAATCGTTATGCAATGGTACGGGGAACATTCGGGTGATTAGGATCTTTCTCCTCTCACTACCCCTCGAGGAGTAGCTGGTAGAAGAGGAGCCGGTAGGAATGGAAAATCCAATGTTTTCGGATGTATAGGACTGTGCCAGCTTCGAGCTGCGTAAGCTCGATCGTCCCAGCGAGCCGGCCGCATCTCCGGCAAATGAACCAGGGGTTGCTACGGATCTGGACTCGGATGGTAGAATGTGCACTTTTGTGCCCGTGCCCTTGTATGCCAGCACATCCGAGTTGCCAAAGATGCAGTTGGAGAACGTCGTGATCTCTTCACGATACTCTCGCTGTGAGCGCTGGACTTCGGTTTCAGTGTAGCTCAATCCCTTCATGTGCGTCGAGCGCCTGTCAAAGGCCCCTGCGAGCCCACGAGAGGCAGCACCGTCCTGTTGTTGCTGCTGCTGGATGACCACGGGTCTGGAATTCTGGCCGATGCTCGGTTTCCTAGGGGAACTGATGGAGCGCCGCGACTCACGGGAGGCAAACGCTGACGCATTAGTTGCCGGCTGCCGGTCCACGGTGGGAGAGGTCGACAAGGACGCGGAAGGCGGCGGAGCCATGCTATCGTAGAGTAGATACGCGGACCCGGATGCTGGGGTGGCCTCCTGCATGATGATTACTCGGACGTCGCGCTGATCCAGATCGAATTCAGGGTTGTAATCGAAGGCATTGGTTGCGGAGTTGGTGAGCACGGTGCTCTGGGAAAGGGAGAAGACCTGATCATGGTGGCAGAGCGCTTCGGCGTCGGGAAAGAGCAGGTTGTAGGTGAAGTGGTCTTCGAGGTTCGAGTCGAGGGCGGTCTGGGGCCGCGAGGTCGAGTTGTTGGCCGCGGTGGGCAAGTTCGAGAAGAGCTTGCCGAGCAAGGACATGTTGACTGCCGCTTGCAGAGAGAATATCTAGTGTTCGAGTCACCTCAAAGTCCCTTGAGGTATCTTGTCACGCGTGTCGAGGCAGGATGGTGTTCACGGCATTGCGCACCGCTCCGGGAGCAACGTCGACACCATGATCTCGAGGACTGCAACAGAAATTCGAATTCGCAACGGCTATGACCACACGAGCGGCGAGCAGGTCTTCCTGCGATATCTGGGATCCGGGGAGAAATCGGACGACACCGTGTATA
Source organism: Scytalidium sp. 3C (assembly GCA_000743665.3). Lineage (NCBI taxonomy): Eukaryota > Fungi > Ascomycota > Leotiomycetes > Scytalidium > Scytalidium sp. 3C. Next base: position 134,289 of record JMRO03000057.1, on the reverse strand, counting down.
TATGGAGCGCGGGCGTGGTGACCTCACTGCGGGAGACTGACGCAAGGCGCGGACGACGCACGAGACGAGGAAAGGCTACCAAAACCGCAGGAAGCTCGAGGACGGTGAAGATGCGAGATCGTGATGGCAGACAACGCGGCCGTGCCCTGTGCGACGACGAGTCAAGCGTTGCGTGCTGGACCGTCTGATCGTGTGCTCTCTGTCTCTCTGGGTGAGAGGAAGAACCCGGAGCCAAGGTTGGGTGGTTGAAGGTTTGGGGAACAAGGCGAAGGTTTGAGGGCGGTCTCGACTTTTTGGGTGCCGGCGCAGCGAGGTGTCTGCGGGCGCCGTTGGAGGGCAGCAATTCCCGGGCGGCGAAGAAGTGCCGAGACTGGCAGCGCGACGATTCTGCGCCGGCGCCGTGTGATAAGTTCTGTGGCGCGGTGCGCTGCCAGCAGTCGGCGACCGCGACGGGGGGCCACTGGGGCTGGGCCAGCAGCGGCGTGCCTCTGGGTCTCCTGCCATCACGTCTCGACCGCCAACGGGCATCTCTGCACCCTCTCACGCCTCTGCACTCCCGGGGGCCAAAGAAGCGGTGAGGCTCCACCATTTCCACCGCTGCCACCACACTTCCACCGCTCCCCCCCAGCTGCCCAGCTCGTCCCAAGTGCGTCTCTCCAGTCCACGCCATCCACTTCAGATCGAAAGGATCCCCCGGCCCAGCTCGGTCAGGGTCCGCAGGCCCCCAACAGCCAGGTCCAGCAGAGCAGCAGGGCCGCACACGCTCCCCAGGTCCATCCAGTCTCTGACTGGCATGCGCATCATGCTGTGCTCTATGACGCTGTGCTCCTCCAGCTTGACACCTCCCAGCATCTTGACGTCTGGATGCATGGTGCGGTGCGGTACGGTGCGGTCCTAGGATGGAGGCGTATATACAATACAGTACATCTGATACATCCGGGATGGCTGCGTACACGTACTTCATCTCACATACACATGAAGGCAGGGGCGCTTCTGAGACGAACAAGACCCGCGAGGGCCTCACGAGTCCGTCACGTACCACCTACAGGGAAACAGGGCTGAGACGACCCCAGAAGAGGAGCCCCCGGGCAGGCCTCCAGCACACACTCACCACTCACACCCACCAAACGATCTCCGGTTTAAGCAACTGCTCTCGACAACCACCCATCCTCGACCCGGAGGATTCCATCCCAACACATGCTTTCTGACCTTGGATTGCTGATTTCCCAGACAGCCGGAGTTGCTATTCTACTGTTCCCCGGGTTGGTCTTCGCTGCCCAAGCCGCACCCTCCCGATGCTGCCACGCCTGCCTCCGGACCTCACGGAGTTTTGACCGTGCCGCCGCAAAAAGCAGCTCCACCGCACACGCTCTGGAGGGAGCCTGGTGACGGACAGGAAGAGAGAACTGAGAGAGACGAAGGAAGAAAATGGGGCTCGAAGGTGGAGCAGGCACGCGGCCAATCTGCGATGCGCGATTACTACATTAGTCAAGTAGTCAAGTGCCTGTCCCCTTTGGAAACGAACGGCGCCGTCCGATCAAGGGCCATCGCCTGCGATCATTTCCCAGACCCGTGCAGCGGACCCGAGATCTCATACATCATGACAGCCGTGGTGACGGCTCAGAAAAGAAAGGAGCGGCAGGCTCATCTCACGTCCAAGGCCTCCCGAAAACGCGGAAAAGGGTGACATGATTTTATTGATTGGATCCAACGGCATCCGTCATGGTGCTCTTCTTCCTGACCCGGCCGCATGGCCCGCGCCAAGGGGATCCCCGATTTGACACGCTTTCCCAATTAATCAGTTGGAGCTGCTTCCCGAAGCCCTCTTGTGCCTACACGCGACGCGACCGGCAGCATGGAATATCGGGGGCAAGCAGAGCGAGTGGATGCACGGTCATACCCGTGCCTATAATATCAGCATTATACAGCGCGACACACGCATTCTCACACACACGACACCTATCGCAGCCCGAATCCGTCATGACGCGCGCGAAACAAAAAAAGAAAATACGACAGATCACCAGCAGGCATCGCTTCGTCCTGGCGATGGTCGCGGGCCGAGGGCGGCTCAGTGGCAGGCAATTTGGCGCAGCGATCAACCCCGCCAGTCGGCATCCCGAAAGGCATGAAATCTCTGGCGGTGGCTTCGCAGTGCAGACAGACGAACACAGGATATGCAGGTGACAAACGCACATCCCGTGAGAGGGAAATGAATGTGTCCTTTTTTTTTTGCCCCTCCCGCCAGGTCCCGCGCGTACGAGAGGATATTACAGTAGCATCGGCAGAGGGGTCGGAAGGAGCAGATCTGGCGAGCGGGTGGATGGCGGGGCAAACGGAGCAGCTCGAGTTGGAACGCCTGGTGGTGCATGCAGACCCGTCCATGGCGCAGAGTTGCAACGAGAGGCGGGACGTTATTCACCTCGATTCCCCAACACCGACATCATCGTGACGCTGCCTCCAGCAGCAAAGACAATCCGCAGATGATAGAGGGCAAGACCTGGCCAGTGGAAGTGCGTGTCTTTTGGTATAATCTGTGATTACCAAGATTGCAGGTGCTGACTGTAGGTGTTGAAAAATGGGGAGGCAACGCGTGGTTCTTCAGACGGTATGCAGCCCAACGCCTCTCTCTCCTTTTGCCTGCATATTTTCTGCTCTGCACCTCAATCGCATAGTGCACCATCGTGCATAGCAAGCACACGTACAAGCACAGCAACTAAGCTGGACTGTGCATTACATACCTGAACATGGCCACTTGGCGCGTCGCGTGTTCACACAGGGCAGGAATCTAGCCCTCTAACCTGCGTGACAGGCTCTCAGAAAAGGTTTCATGTGTACAGAACAGACCTGGCAGTATCATTTCTTGAGATCCGGGACAGGAATAAGCATCTCGTGTTTGGAGGAACTCTCCCGTCCCGTTCCCTAATTGGGCGGAACAGAGCTGGCTTGCAAGGTGATCAATCCACAATGGTATGCATGCATCTGGTTCGCCCGCGCTTCAATAAGGTTCCTCGCTCTGGATACAGCCACTAGGCGATTGACTCGAGCATCATGAGTGGCATGCTTTTACTCCTCAGATGCTCCACTCTCGCCACAAGCTCAACACGCCCAACGAACCCAAATTGGAAGAAGATGCTCCCAGCACCAACGACGTTCCCCACTACCTTGTCCGTTTTCAGTCTGTTGTAGAGATGCATAGTGACATCTGCCTGACTTGGACCAAGAACAATATGCTTCCATCTCTTTCTGAGAGTTTATTCCCGGGACGGCCAGAGAATCTACTTGATTCTCGAATGTAACGCGGATGCCGCTTGGGGCTCGTTTTGACGACGTCATCGCCTAACCTCACATCCGGGGGCCAGGAGAACGTGCATCCGGAAAGAGATCTCGGGAGACTCTCACACCACTTTGTGGCAGAACCAGATCAAGTCTTCTCGACTCTCATCAGACATGGTACTTGTACGGTGAGTAAGTAGGTGTGCTTACGTTCGGATCCTAGTGGCTGGGGGAAGAATGGTTCGGAGTGTTTTTGCATCCTTCCGATTCGACTATCGGCTTGTTTTGCTGCAGCGTATGACACTACCCAGCAGCTTTAGCTTGTGAGCCTGCTAAAGACTTTCTGTAACGCCATCAGCTTCTAGATCATGAACCATGTGCTTTCTTCACGCTACCAGTACATTCTGTACGCAGGAGAGCGATCGTGGTCCTTTCCTAGGTTTCACCAGGGTTCATTTGTGCGTGGGATGATGCACGCAGATAGGATGTCTAAAAAGGAAGGGCCAAAAAGGGAGTCTGTTCGCCCAAAAGCAAATCCAGTAGGGTCCGTGGGGTCCGCTTCTTCCCATCTCATACCAGAAGGGGAAATAAAAGCAAAGTAATTAGTAAATGGGAGCTTTTTCTAGAATAATTTCCCAAGCTAAAACCATACTGAACAGGCGGCGTTTCCAAAATACTCCTCGGAACCAGAAGCACCGGAGAAGAAATATGTGTGTGCATCGTCAACCATGTAAGTCTTATTACACACGAACATGCACCCTTTTTGGCAAAGCAAACAATGAACCACGGTCGTCGCACTGATACAGTACAAATGATTTGACCCCTATTTTTTTCCTGGTTTCTTGGGATGTCGTGCGATATGATAAGATAGGTAGCCGCTGAACTGGCTCATTCACTGTTCCCTTGAACCCTAGTAGCTTACAGTAACAGTATTACCCGTACAGTATTACCCGTGCAATCGTATAAAACAGGAAAAAGTAATAAGCAAAGCGGTCATACAGAATTGCTACACTACCGTACAGGACCTCGTACTGTCCTCGCGAATCAAAAGGGGAAAAGTAATCTTTCTTCTTTTCAGGGATCGCTCAGATCCAACCGAAAACCCGGCAAGCTGGATGCGAGGATCCTGTAAGATGGATTATCTATACTGGTACATACGAGAGGGCAAGAGAGAACAGCCACAGAGCAGCCGCGGGTTTTCGTACGCGTGCGAAAGATCTTCATATTGCAACTGATGCACGCGTATGCCCGTGGACATTCCCCTGTTTTTTCATTTTACTTTTTTTTCGGGGGCGCAGCGCATGGCGATCTGGGAAAGAAAAGGTGATAATTAATGGAATAATAGAACCATCCTGCGTTTGCGCTCCAGGTTCCCGGATCCACGGCTACGATATCGCGAAATGCAAAATCCACCGTCGCATTCGCGTCATGGGTCAGCTCCAAGATGAACCCCCCCCCCCCAGTAGTCTGTCACCCCCGGGGATGGATTCTTAGTTTATTAAATTAGATTTGAGAAATACCACAGTGAAATTGCGCGCCCTGCAGGCAGGCAGCGGCACGGCCCTCCCTCGCCTTGTATTATTTGCTTTTGGCCTTTGGGGCTTTCTGCCTATTGCTTTTTCTTTCATTCATTCATTCATATCTTTCTTTGCTTTTCGTGCACGTTCTTGTCTTATTTTTAGTTTTCAGCTCTGGGAGTCAAGTGTCTGTCACCTGTCATATTCCAGTGTCTTACAGTATCAAGCTCTCAAGGGCTATGTACGTATGTTACTGGCGGAGGGGGCTTTCTTTGTTCGGGCTTCGCGCCGAGGGTACACCGTACAGAGATTCGTTGGGGCATGTGAACATGTATATTTGAAACCAAATATAATTGCCAGATTGAGTAATTATTCCTGAATTCGCAGCTGTCAAAAAAAATAAGCACGGGCTTCAAGATAATTAATTGTTGGCTGATTGCATATCGGGTACCGAGTTTGAAAAAAGAATACACGTATATTTGCGGATACTATTCTCTGGTCTTATCTCAGGTCATCTCATGCATTGTCACCTCAGCCTCTGTGAGTGGGAGAGTCAGAGACTCAATAGGGATAATAATGGATTACGACGATATTTTCTATTGTTTGCTATTGTAATTGCGCGGTCCAGTAATCTGCCTAACAACCCCCATGATCTATGTAACTAGCTGACACGTTTAATTGCAATGTCATCCTTCCGTACACCAGGTGTTGACGGTCATTTCCAGATATGGGAATTATGGACTGTCCATCACAGGATGTGCGAACCCGCACGTGGTATCTTGTGATCTCCTGTACGATCTCAATCCTACCATACTCTTGCAGCAGTTTGACTCCTGATTTCTCGATCATCATTTATCACTTGTGTTTGTACCCAAATGTAACCCCGTCCACCACCTACCTCCCACCCCCCCATCAGCCATAAGCATTAATTAGCATCATTTCTCTAACAAACCCCAAGCCACAGACGAAGGCCCCGTGGTGATCAGTGTGTGTAGCATTCTGCCTAAAGTCTCACGTCTCAGTCGCGGGACTCGGGACGGTGCGCAATGGGGCAGGTGCGTAAGATGGGAGATTAAAGATGCGAAAGACGTAGGATCTCGATGGCGTCACCCATCCCCCTTCTTTTTTTGGTTCTTTGGTTTTTCGAGGCTTGGTGGATAGTGGCTGGGCGTATTCTTTACGTGTTCTATCGTCGCTGCCTCCGATGGTGAGCATTCACTAACTGGTGGTGGTAGGTGCCAACCACGTGCGAGTCTTGATAGGGTGGGTGAGTGCCAGCGAATAACCTGCGTATCACCACCACGACCTCGTGGTGTTTTATTCCCCGACATGGCTGAGCCATTGTTGTACTCGTGATACTCTGTAGCTCTTGCGCTTGCTGACTGCTTTGTTGGCGAAGTCCCCTTTGTTTTAATTTAGAGCCTTGGTGGATTTTGTCTGACTTTCATCTGACAGAGCAAGGCAAGGAGATGAAAGATGGCGATCGAGTGGTAGGGAGCGAGAGCCTTCCGTAATCCAAGCTTGGTGCGAGTCTAATTTTACTGATACCGAGTAAAGGATATAAACGTGAACCTGTATATCCATATGTATAGGCCATTGCAACACTCGTTATACATGCTCATGCTCTGGGAGCTCCGTTTGGATTACAACTAATATTTTAAATAAGCTAAGGTACCTACTGTACTTCTGCAGCAAGGACGTTGATGGTGCATGCATATTCCAGAATCTAGATCTCCGTTTCAATTTGGGAATTTTCAACCTTAGAATAAATTACACTATATTTGAATTTTTGGTGCTACAAGGGATAAATATAAATTAAAATATCTGTGTTATTTAGACTTACCACAGGCTAAATCTGCGTCACAACTACGATATTCTCACCTTGAGCTCATAATGAGCAAGCATGCCTCAGATTCGATGTCTACAACCAAGAACAAGAAAATGTGCTTTGGTTCAGATCGCGTGGACATCAAGCCACAACCACGAACTGCCTTGACGGCATGACACGAGGGTTCAGCAACCAACCACTCATCCATCTACCCACCACCACCACCACCGCCCTAAAAAAAGGGTCGTCTTCCCCGGGCTAGCTCCATCATTATCTCTTTCTCCTCTTAGTTAGACACAAACGTTAGAATCAAGAATACACTCGCGCATACATTCGTAGAACAGAAAATCATTAATAATAAACAACATTACGTCCGTAAGGCGAAGCCGCATCGCATAAACCAACTAGGCCAACAAACTCCCATTTTAGCAAGTCCCACGTGTTTCCAGATGGCACAGATTCTAAACGAGCACAAAAAAAAGGAAAAAGTAGGGAAACAACCAGAGAAAAAGAAAACATCAAATGGGAATCTGAAACCCGAGAGCTTGGTAATTGGAAGCATGGGCGCTCGCCTGCCTTAATCGTGGGGGGTGTGGGCGTTGGGATATCGGCGGCCGGGATTAAACTCTTTCAAGGCAATAATGGGGGAAAAGGGTCTCACTCACCAACCGAACAACCTTTTACCTTCTCAGCCCCGTGAGATGAAAATCAAATGCATGAAGAGAGGCAAAAACGCCAAAAAATAACAACGCGAAGATCAACGTGCTCAGTGTAGGCATTCTTTTCAGACCAGGTGATGCATTGCAGGTAGCTAAGTTCCCCTCCGGTCTCGGTCCTTCATGCCAAGTTGTGCTGCAGAGCTTGATAGCGGGGAGCTGTGGCTTAAAGGGAAAAAAGTCTGTAGTGTCACTGGTCACAGTTGGAAAGTTCACACCTATGCATGCAGACCCGAACTACCGACTCTCGAACTTGTAAGTGGCTTGATTTCGTATTAAGAGTCGTCGATGACGACACGTGCTGATTTTCACTGGGCTTCTTGGGCAAGAGCAGGATGGGAACCAAAGAGGGATACTGGGGTTCCTGCTGAGGAGACTGTAAGATGAAGGATTTAAAGAAATGATAATGTCTGGGTTTGTAATTGCTGTTTTATTTATTTTGTAGAATCTGTAGCAATAGACCAAACTAGTGTGAACAAGCAACAAATAGACTCAGATACAAGAACATCAAGCCCCAAATTCGCAGATTGTGTTACAATAGCAGTAGCATTATAGTATTCAACTATCGATTGACGGGATACACGTTACTAGTAATGCCTGCATCCAGGCATCGGTTGGGGGAGCTCACGAAAATCTTGTGAAGCTAACAGCAAAACAAATCCACCAGATAGTGAACCAACATCTAATAGCGTACCGCAGCTCGGATAGCCGCTGGCACGCAGAGTGATCTTTCCTTTCACCATTATCCCGTTGCGATTTCATCGCTTGGCCGCGTAGCAAAAAAAAAGATCCCAAAGAAAACAGAAAAGAAGAGGAGAATGCGTTTCAGGCAATCCATCCACAGCATGGCCCGTAAGCCTCCTGTTAATTATCGAAGAAGAACGAGCTTTGCTTTTGATATGCCCTACACACGCCAGTAATACACACCGCCCTGATCACAAATTATAGTTGCTTTGAGACCAGTAGCATATAGAGGAAATCGAAAACACTCCGTATATCATGATTGGAGAAAAGTTGCTTGCTAAACAGTGGAAGCAGTAGAGGTGGAAAATATTCTTCAGTGATAACAGTGGAACTACCGACCATGGCACTCTAACTTGTAGGAAGCCTGGTTTCCTCTCCGTGTCCAATACTTATGATATCCGCTTTAATCATGTATGAACGGGGGTTGGAACGTGACGGGACCACTGAGAATTTCCATATCCTCCTCTCCCTCTGTTTCCACTACGTGTTGATTGTCCAGGAGTCGAGGACGATGACTGACTCTCTGGCTTTGGTGAAGGGAAGCCGCCTGAACTCTCCCTTCCTTTTCCTCCTCTAGGATGAGAGGCCGATGCGTGACGGCTGGAACTGCTCTTGTTGTTGTGCCGACGTGGATTGCTCTTTTGCCGCGGGATTGGAACATGAACCTTCTTCGCCGTAGTCTCACCCGGTAGCTTGATGTTGATTATGTTGTTATTATGATCGGTCTCTTGTGGGAATGATACTTCTTCGCTACCTGTGGCTTGAGAGACCAAGAATCTCCGTGGAAGGTTCTTAGGCTGAGACATCACCATTTCAAGAGGATGGAGCGGATGATCCTTAGGCACTCGTACAATCGGTGTGGAGCCCATTTCTTGTTCTTCAAAACACTCCTCCGCAGGCGGCTTACTAGTTAGAGAGACGCCATTTGCGTCACCATCCAATGTTGCTAATGGAAGCGATACTGTTGCTGGCAGCGGTGATTTAGGCACCTCAAGCACATTCTTGCTTGCAGAGTCTACGGCAAGCACATGAGGCTTTGTGGTAGACGTCTTACGTCCCACTAGAGAATCAATCCTCTCCTGCCATATCCCAGTGCCATGCTCAGGAACACGACGAGAATCGTGGAATCTGTGGGGCGGTTCATGGTGGCCTGACGGACCAGTGATATTAGTCGAACTTTTAGGTAGCGACGACGCAGCTGCGCTGGCAAATGACGTCGGCTTTGGAGGGCCAATTGGAGCAAGAACTGCAGGGGGGAGTTTAACTATTGGTGGAGGGCGAGGTAGGGAAACATGAGGGTGAGAAACATCTCCATCATAAGCCGGGTGACCATCCATGGTCGGCGGAGGAGGTGTAGGAGATCCAGGTCTATCAAACGGAATAACCGGTTCCTCTGACCGCACATCCTTACTAGGAAAGAATCTAGAGCCGCGAGTAGATCTCCAGGTATCATTAAATTGCGGCTGTGGAGGATCCTGTCGACCATCTTCCATGGTATTCTCGGCATAAGTCTTCCATTGTGCTGCTGTAGCAGCAGTCCCATCATTAATTGTACCACTAGATAATGTTGTGGTTGAAGCTGCCTGCGGTTTGCTTCGTGTGCCATCTTCGCTGATTGTGACTTGGCGCCAGGTATCCTTATAGATAGGTCGAGGGGCTTCGAATCCACCTTCATGAAGCTCACGCCTGCGAGCGATGTCTTGCTCGTGTTGTTGAGCAAGAGCGGCTTCTTCTTGAGCAAGCTTTTGTGGAAGATTACTCCATGCGGCGCTGGCTCGACTACGTTGTTGTTGTTGCTCATCCCGGGTCACAGCTGCCTGCCTACTTGGTGGGCCAATAGGAGCTGGACGGGCTCCATATGGCTCCCGGGCATGTCCCAAAGGTTGGTCATTTCCATGGCTCGAATATAGCGATGCCATTGATCCAGGGGGCGGTGCCTGGTGCATATCCGGCAGCCGACCTAGATCCGCGTTGAATGTTCCATTTCCAAGCGATTTATCATTGGATGGAGGGCCCCACACGTTTCGTTGGGTCTGTGGAGAGGTCCAGTTACTGAATCTATCCGAGTTTGGAGCAGAAGTATCTTGCCAGGATTTTGAAGCCCTGCTTTCTTGTAAGGGCTGGTGGCCGGCTGAAGTTGTGGAAGTTGTGTTTTGATCGACTCCGTTTGGTTGTTTATCGATATTCTGGACAGCGGATTCGGATTTCTTTTGACTTAGAGCTTTCATTGAAGAAGTAAGTTCGTTGATGCTTGCAGGCGTCTTTGGAGCTGTCTCACTGGTAACCTCTGTACCAGATGGCTTAGCTTCCGACTTGTTCGCATCCGTACCGTCACGGCCTTGATTCTGGACTGGACCTTGTTTGTCTTCCTTCGTGATGTCTTTCTTTTTCTTAACTTCAGGAGGGGGACCCATAGCTTCAAGTTTCAGACGAATGCGTTCTCTTCTTTCTGCCTCCTCTCGTGCTTCCTCCTCTTGCCTTCTCTTAATAGCAAGTTCCCGTGCATGACGCATGAGCTTTCTCTGCATCTCAATAGGATCCTCCATAGGAACAGGATTCGCAGATTGACCTTGGGTATGGGTATCGTGAACCTCTTCGCCCTGGGGCACTGTTTGACCAGGAGCCATTCGAGGGGAGGGATGGCTAAGAACTGGAGACGCGTGCGATGGCCATTGCTGGCTTTGGTAGCTTCGTGAATTCGGTTGCTCTGAAGGAGAGAAATTACGCGGGGAGGATGGAGTGTCGCTAACAGCAGCTAATGACCCTCTACGTGCCGTGAGCAAATCGTTAGGTGGTGGTAAATCATGTCCTTTGCTCATTCGTCGGACAAAGTTTCCGCTTCCTCCACTAACGTTTGAAGAAGTCCGTCGTCTACCATACGCGGCATCTTGGCCTCCTACACGGTGAGTCTGAAAAGCGGCAGATGGCTCTGCAGGCCCTTGATGGTCTTGGGTCCTTTGCAAAACCGCGGGCTGCCTAGCATCATTGCGAGTTGAGCCTCGCCGGCTGTCATTCACAGGTTCGTACTTTCCAGATTGAGAGTTGTACAGTTCTCGGCTAGAATTTGAACTAGTATCTCTCCAAGATCGACTAAAGTCATCAGCTGCGATCTCTTTAGTTGGTGGATGCGCAGGCCCGGCATATCCATATGGATCTCTATGGTTGAGTCGATTCTGATTCTGTTGTTGCTGATTTTGTGCAGCAATCTCAACGGCAATAGGAGGTACCTTCTCCACAGGTGGTAGTGGGGCCCAGGGTGATTTTACTGGTGTAGGCGGTCCTGGCGGTTTGGCTACTAAAGTAGGTTTTTCGGATGCCCCTTTCAACACAAGACCAGACTTTCCGGACCCTAAAACCCCTGCTTTCACGGTGGGTGAAGCTGACGGTTGCGGTGCGGGAGACTTCGGTTTAACTACTTCTGGTTTTGTCTCCTTGACCACCTCTGGAGCAGCAGTATTGGGAGCAGGCGATGCTGATGCTGGCGGCTCTTCGGTGTGCGGCAGAGTGATCTTTGTTCCATCCGTCCATTCAATCGTCTCGGGAGCCCAGTCATCGTCGTCATCGTCTATGTCGGCCCAGTTCGCTTGTTTTCCAGGGTCGTCCGACTGGAGTCGAGTAGCTAGATGTATTCCGTACCTCTGCTTAAGTTCCTCATCTGTAAATCGTTTTGGCTCTGGGGGAGGTGCGGCTGTAAATTGTTAGACCCTAACTTGTACGTATTTTCAGATTGACATACGTCTATTTTTATTCCACACTGCGTTCCCATCCGGAGCACCTCCAGGTTTACCTCCATTTGCGGAACCAGTAGATCTTGGAGACGAATCCCGAAGACTGCTGCCAGTCTTTGCGACCAGACGTGGGCGCGTCGATGCGAGCGTCGAAGTTCCTGGCTGGGGGGAAGTGGATCCTGCTGCTGCCTTCTCTCCCAGCTTGGAAGGAACGCTAGGAGTTACTCCCTTTGCAGCAAGAAAAGTCTTATTCACCGACACCGGCTTGAAAGACGAAGGCTTCTTCAGGGTAGATGTCGTTCGAGTGTGACCCTTCTCGTCGCCTAATCCCTTGGACGCTTCCGTTTTCGATGCCTCCGTATCAGATCCTCCACTGACGCTGACCTCTGCCGAGTTGACATTTGCTTCGATTGATTCTGCATCTTGTTTATTCTCGTTATATTTGGAGGTGCCATTTACAGCAGGGAGATCGGAGTCAACATGGTGGTTCGATGTTTCAGCAGGTGTGTTCTGTTTTCGCGTGTCAGCTTCAGATAGAGAGCTAGATCTCTGGTAAGATTGATATCGCGAAACTCACTAGCTCATTCTCAGGTCTGGTACTAAGAGCAGCGGAGATTTCAGAAGTGGCTTCAGTTGCCATCATACGTCTTCAGACCAGTTTGGATGGATGCTAGGGATTGCGCATGCGTTGTCCCGATCTCGTGTTCTCCGACCTATCTGGAGGGAGGGAGAGAGAGTGAGGTCTCGTCTAGGCGTATCGCAAGATTAGGTAGAATCTCTCTCGTGATAGGAGGTAGAAGAGTTGCCTGTCGGGGATGCGGTGTTCTTAGGTCGAAACCTGTAAAGTTGGCTCCGTAACTGAAGTCCAGAGGTACCTGCAGGTGGTCAACTTTGGTTGGCCAGAAACGTACTAGCGTGTTACCGATTAGCGACTCTTCAAGGCATCACGAAGCGGAACCACTGTTTTTAGGAGCTGCAGTCTTACGGACTATGACAATTGTTATGCGTTCATTTTCGCACAAGTAATACATTTACATGCCTTATATGTCACGATATATATGTTAAAATGAAATTTCACATAGTCCTTCGCTGAAATTCTTCCTTAGTGTCGAATGGTGCGAGCGTCTCCCTAACGGTTAGCTATGATGGTGAGCTTTGACTCTTGAGTTTTGCGTGAGTCGTGTGTCGCTCTGCTGTATGCCGACAACTCCCCCAAACTCAGCTTTCGTCCTTTAGTATTCTATAGCGTGCCAATTAATTATCTACGACATAAGCAGCCTGAATACTAGGGATTCCTGTGACCATGTCGTTGGCTGGAACTACTTAATCACAGTGCTCACTTGACATGCTTTCGGTCATGTGAGCTTTATTAGGCAACTTCCTAAGTATTTTCTGCCTCGGGTATTTCGATCCATGAAGCCGATCCACGTTCGCGATTCCTTATAGTTGGCTGTTACGAATCTAAGGCCCCGACACTGTTTCGCCATTAGTCACTCCAATCAGAGTTGCTCTGAAATTTCTGTTCTTTGGCGACATTTATACAGTACGTAAAGACGAAGATAGCTATTAAGGTGTTCGAAATAGCTGGTGAACATATTGTGCTTTACACCACAGGCAGCATTTTCCCTCGGTTCTACTGATCATACTATCTTATAATGATACCAGATAACCTTTGAAGAGATTCTCGCGAGATTGATATTGATCGGAATGCCTTATACTCCGGATGATGGTGTACATAACAGCCTTGTTCTCAACGATTGCCTTCGGTTCTGGAGGGCATTGGCTACGAGATATAGATGGGAATCTGGATCCAAAACAGAATATGATCCGACCTAAAATCACCAGATGACTGTCCATATGTCTGAAATCCTGCACATAATGATGGTACAAGGATGCAAAGCTTCTGATCTTTTGTAAACTCAGTTCGTACACTCTATAAGCTATTTACATCGTGACACGCCTCATTCCGGGGAACAAATGAAATTTCGGCAATTTAGTGAGCGTTGTTCTTGTGGTGGCCTATATATCCTTAGCAACATCATCACAAACTGAGCTGGGATAACTTACGCAAGTGGAAGTAGTACTGTTGCGCATAGCCGATAACAACGAGGGCACCAATGACGTGGATGATGGCTATTAAATCCAGAATATCAGCTAAATCCCTCGCAAAGTCTGTGGGAGATGATGGGTGGAACCTACGTGCAACGGATGGATTCTTTCCGAAATACCGAGCTTGGTAACGGCCGAGGAGTCCCTTTGGCTTCACCTCTGGAGCAGCACCACGTGGAAGCTTCTCGTAGAAGCTGACGACTCGCTGCATACGAGCAGCATCTTGAGCGGCGCCGAGTCCCTAAATCTCGTCAACTTTTGTTCCCTAAATGCTCGGCTGTTGGGTCGAGGTCGATAATTGCGAGGAGATCGTCGACGGAATCCAGGAATCGGAGTAGCTTACAGATGGAGAGGCAATCTATTTGATTGATTTAGTATATTCCGGCATTGAAAGAGTTGGGAATGATAACGTACCTTAGGAGGGATGAGGGTGGAAAGCGCCCGGCGTTGGATGAAGCTCATTTTGAAGGCTGGCGATACCTGTTAGCCCAATTGGTCAATCGTAGAAGCCGAATCGTGCTCCCGGATACATGCACAGACTTACTTGAGTAGAGAGTCCAGGAAAATGCAGGTTCAGAGATGGTTGATGCTCAGTTGAAATCGAGGTTGAAGTCTGGTGTTCGGGAACTGCTTTCGACTAGCGCGGTTCTGACTAAGCGAAGCTTAACATCAGGACCGATGGACGTCAAGCATACATGATCTCCAGCTTCAAGTCGACTTATTATCTACGACGCCGACCTGAAAGATGCCACAATTGCGACCCTCAATTGCAGGCCATCTGCTCAGATCCGGACTCCCGGCATCAAAGAGCTACGGACCTGCTGCTGCACGCTTCATCGGTCAAACTGCACCAAAAGCCGATGCGGAGGGCAAGTCAAAACCCGAGACTTCTGTAGCTTCCTACCTGAACAAGGAGGATACATCTGTCAAACATGATAAATTGGACTACGGAGCGGCAGTAGATGGCGCTACTTCGTGCGTGGACAATTTCGGACGTAGCACCACGATCTTGCTAACGATTTCAGGCCATACACACCAGTCCCTCGAAGAGTCATGAATGGTAGTGAGGATGGAGAAATTGTCCCTGCAGCGGTGCTGTCTGGGGCGCCAATTGAGCTTCAAGCCAGAACTGTCCGGTAGGATTGAACGTCGAACTATGAGCAGCTTCAAATGAGACTTATGACTTTCTTTAGGATCTACCGAGAATCAAAGCCAGCAACACAATCTGGAACGTGGAAAGGCCATCATTGGCGAATGGATTGGGATATCTTGAGCAAAGGTCATCGTTGGGAGAATCCGTTAATAGGATGGCAATCCTCGGGAGATTTCATGCAAGGGACTCACATCAATTTCAAGAGCAAAGAGGATGCAATCAGATTTGCAGAGAAACAAGGCTACGAATACTTCGTTCAAGAACCAAATGAACGAAAGTTCGTTCCAAAGGCGTATGCGAATAACTTCCTCTGGTCCGATAAAAAATTGAAGATTATCCGGACCAAATAGACTCCTGAAAATTGTATATAAGAATAGGAGAGGGGGGTATTTTAGACTCTGGGAAGATTCAATAGTAACGGGCTCTTTTACTGTATTTATCTCGAGTCACGTTATTAATGATATTACTGGTTGCACTTGTACTTTGTCTTTGCACGTTAACAGGAAGCCATGGTTCCACAATCCCCAGAATACATTATTATTAAATTCAGTAAATAACTTGAAAGACCTATTCCCTATTAAGATAGGTTTGAAATTCTAATGATCGCTGGGTTATCATATCTCGTGGAGGTACAGCATATCCTTTGGGTGGCAACGTATCACGGCGCGCTTCGCGCTTATTTTAAGCGCGATATTATATCAACTACCATTAGAAATTCTGAGAAGTGCCCCTACGCCACAACCCCTTCCATCTTCGCTATGGATGATCTCGAGTCTTTGGAGCTGTTGTCTCTGGTATCCAGAGTGACATCAGAGCTTCAGAACCATCTGGGGATCAGCGACAAAACCCTTGCAGAGTTCGTTATCGCCCAAAATCTAGAATGCAAAAGCCTCGAAGAGTTCCAGAAGAAGTTGGAGGGGATGGGGGCGGACTTCCCGCAGAGTCTAGTCGAAAGTGTCGACAGGCTGGTATCCACTATGCATCCAAAGTTCAAAGGGAAAGGCCGCAACGCTGAAAATGGTGAGAACGGAAATCGCAAAGCGGAGGAGAAGGAATCGATCTTCAAGGGCCTTGCTCTACCAGACAAAGAAGTCTCTTGGAACGAGGATGAATACACCAACGGGAATAATAATGGCACAGATGCTATTGACGATACGCTGGCAATGCTGGAAAACTTAGAGGGCAAGGCAAAAACTGAGAAGGCGGCAAGGCCTAGTCGAAAGCGCAGCCGAAGTCCTGACGAAGACCACGGAAGAGAACGAAGCCGGAGAGACAAATATAGGTCAAGATCGCGATCTAGGGAGGATCGGCATAGACGAAGGAGAGATGAGTATTACGACGAGGATGAATACGGGCGATCAAGGAATGGTCATAAGAGCAGCCGAAAAAGGCGAGACGCAGACGACAGTTTTAGAAGGCCACCCACTCCCGAAATTGATGATGAACCGGTATTATACAAAGTATACGAAGGGCATGTTACGGGGGTCAAGGATTTCGGCGCATTTGTTAATATTCACGGAATTAGAGGGAAAGTGGATGGTCTTGTACACGTATCAGCTCTTGTTGAGGGGCAGCGCGTAAATCACCCGTCGGATCTGGTATCTCGAGGTCAAACAGTCAAGGTCAAGGTTGTTAAGATTGAAGGCTCAAGAATTGGTCTCTCTATGAAAGACGTTGACCAAGAAACTGGTAGAGATCTCGCTCCACAGTTGAGGATACAATCAGGCGCAAATATGGAGCGACTTGGTGGAGGACGTGATTATGGAAATCTAATCGATGATAAAGCGGTCGCATTTGAAGCTGATAATTCGATTAATTCACGCAAGGTGAAGAAGAGAATGACGTCTCCTGAAAGATGGGAGATCCGACAACTCATAGCATCCGGTGTAGTCAAGGCGTCTGACTATCCTGACCTTGATGAAGAGTATCATGCTACTCTAAAGGGTGAAGGCGAGATGGAACTGGAAGAGGATGTCGACATTGAAATTAGGGAAGAAGAACCGCCCTTCTTAGCTGGACAAACTAAGCAATCCCTCGAACTGTCTCCAATCAGAGTTGTCAAAGCCCCAGATGGATCGATGAACCGAGCGGCCATGGCTGGCACAACATTAGCCAAAGAACGTCGCGAACTGAGACAACAGGAAGCTCAGGATAAAGCTGCCGAAGAAGGAGCTAAAGTTGACCTGTCAGCTCAGTGGAATGACCCGATGGCGGATCCAGATGAACGGAAGTTTGCCAGTGAGCTGCGAAGTGCAAGGCCACAACAAACCAACGAAGCGGTCCCAGAATGGAAGAGGGTCACATTCAGTAAAGATCAATCTTTCGGAAAGAGGACTAACATGACCATCAAACAACAACGTGAATCCTTGCCGGTGTTCAAATTCAGATCAGAGCTGATTAAGGCTGTTCATGATAACCAATTGCTGATTGTGGTTGGTGATACTGGTTCGGGTAAAACGACACAGTTGACACAGTATCTCGCTGAAGCCGGTTTTGCCAATACAGGCATGATCGGTTGCACGCAACCGCGTCGTGTAGCTGCTATGTCTGTAGCAAAGCGTGTAGCTGAGGAGGTTGGCTGTCAGCTCGGCGAAGAGGTTGGATATACGATTCGGTTCGAGGACTGTACAAGCCCTGCGACAAAAATAAAATACATGACGGATGGCATGTTGCAAAGAGAAATCTTGATGGACCCGGATTTGAAGAGATATTCAGTCATAATGCTTGACGAGGCTCACGAGCGTACAATTGCGACGGATGTCCTTTTCGCTCTGTTGAAGAAGACTATCAAACGCCGTCTAGATCTTAAAATCATTGTCACATCAGCAACTTTGGATGCTGATAAGTTTTCGGCATACTTCAACGAGTGTCCCATTTTCTCGATCCCTGGCCGCACGTTCCCTGTAGAGATCATGTATTCTAGGGAACCCGAGTCTGATTACTTAGATGCGGCACTCGTTACAGCCATGCAGATCCACCTGACTGAGCCTCCTGGAGATATCCTTCTCTTCCTTACTGGCCAAGAAGAAATTGACACTGCTTGCGAAATTCTTTATGAGCGCATGAAAGCACTTGGTCCCAGCGTTCCAGAACTAATAATCCTTCCAGTTTACTCTGCATTGCCCAGTGAAATGCAAAGTAAGATTTTCGATCCGGCGCCTCCTGGAAGTAGGAAAATTGTTATTGCGACGAACATAGCTGAGACCAGTATAACGGTATGTTGAACAACTCCCGTTTCACATTTACACACATTCCTTTTTGAATTTAAGTGCTAACGTTTTCATAGATCGACCATATTTATTACGTGATTGACCCCGGATTTGTGAAGCAAAATGCCTACGATCCGAAACTCGGAATGGATTCCTTGATCGTAACGCCCATTTCGCAGGCACAGGCCAAGCAGCGAGCAGGACGTGCTGGCAGAACAGGCCCAGGCAAATGTTTCCGGCTCTACACTGAGGCTGCATTCCAGTCAGAAATGTTGCCTACCACGATCCCGGAAATCCAGCGCCAGAATCTCTCAAATACGATTCTCATTCTCAAGGCCATGGGCATCAATGATCTTCTTCATTTCGACTTTATGGATCCCCCACCGACTAATACTATGTTGACAGCTCTGGAAGAATTATATGCTCTATCAGCACTCGATGACGAAGGCCTTCTGACCCGATTGGGTAGAAAGATGGCGGACTTCCCCATGGAGCCGGCACTGGCAAAGGTGCTTATTGCCGCTGTGGACCTGAATTGTTCGGACGAGATCTTGACCATTGTAGCTATGCTCTCGATGCCGACCGTCTTCTACAGACCTAAAGAGAAACAACAACAGGCTGATCAGAAGAAGGCGAAATTTCATGACCCTCACGGAGACCACCTTACTTTGCTCAATGTCTACAATAGCTGGAAGCAGAATAAGTACTCTAATCCGTGGTGTTTCGAAAATTTCATCCAGGCCCGTTCTATGCGCAGAGCGAAGGATGTCCGGGACCAACTTGCTAAGATCATGGACCGCTACAAGCATCCCATTGTCTCATGTGGGCGTGATACCCAGAAGGTGCGGCAAGCGCTATGCAGTGGCTTCTTCAGAAACTCGGCCCGCAAGGATCCACAAGAAGGATATAAGACACTCATTGAAGGCACACCCGTATACCTACATCCTTCTTCGGCGCTTTTCGGAAAGCAAGCGGAGTGGGTGATTTATCATACCCTGGTGCTCACGAGCAAAGAATATATGCACTGCACGACTAGTATCGAGCCGAAATGGCTGGTCGAGGCGGCTCCGACATTCTTCAAGGTGGCCCCGACAGATCGATTGAGCAAGAGGAAGAAGGCGGAGAGAATCCAGCCGTTGTATAACAAGTTCGCTTCGGAGGACGATTGGAGACTGAGTGCTCAGAAGAGGCAAGGAAGAGGTGGTGGCGGTGGTACTTGGGGCTGATTGGGGAAAATGCGTGGGTATGTCAACGGCATTTGGCGTTTGGGAGTTTCCCAGCAAACCGCAGTTACCATGGAAAGGGCGGATTGCATCATGCTTCCACTACTGTATTTAAATTACATTGTATCACGATTATACGACATGAAAATGATACCTTTGAATCGTCTTCCGCTCAGATCTGGGCTGCAAGGGGTTTCCTTCGCTGATCCAGATAAATTCTCCGAAGTAACTATTGCTTAATCTTCTGATTGGTGACAGCTTGAGCTCCGATTAAGTTCACTTAAGTTAGGCTTATTGACTTTCTGACCTAATATGTCGTTGGGAGCTAACTACCGTACGAGCATGTAGCGTGTACTATTTTTGGCGGGATAAATACCACCGCCAATCAGGACTGCGTACTTGCTCGCACTCGTTTAGCACGCAAAACGACCACGCACATCTTCGGAAACCACCAATCCATGCGATGCCACAGATGCCACAGCCCCCGATTTCTGGCATGAAAGGGGACCGATTTTACCGCCATGGCAGATCATGCTAGTGATGCAGCTGCGGGGACGGGGCCGAGCGTTCCAGGCTTCGCTGCTGGAGACGCCTCTTCACTGGGCTTTTCTAGCTTCCAGGCCCATAGTGGTGACGAGAAAGCCCATGTTGAGGGCACTGACTCAGCAGTAACAGGCAAAGGCGGAAGAGGCGTCTGCAAGAAGAGCCATAAAAAGTCAAGAAACGGTTGTCATAGGTGTAAGGCCCGTCGTGTTAAGGTACGTGTCCTTTCAACCAATAAAAGTAATCTTTGTTGCGACAGTTCTGTCGTTTCCTATATTCCCGTCTTAGTTTGCTTCTTGTACCGGGAGGATGGCACTTGCATACACGATAGCGAATAAGAAAGTACATTTTAGTTTCTCTTCGCGGTTCGTATCCACTGTTTTAGTACTTCTTTCTGTATTGTGCTGCCTGTGCTTCCCTTATCAATTTTGTGGGACAACCACCTAATCCTGAAAACAGTGTGACGAGGTCCACCCAGTCTGTAAAAACTGCAAGCTGCACCAAGTACCATGTGTGTACGATCTGCCAAAGCAAAAGAAAGTATATGAACGGCCAGACACTGCCAGAAGCGCTCCTCGCGAGATTATCCCAGTCCGCTACAGTCAACAGGATGTCGAAAGTAAAGGCGTGGACGACCTCCCTGAGACCAGGGATCGGCGACTTCTAGAGCTGAAATTGCTTCTCCATTACACATCAAAGACCTGCTTTACGGTAGGGAACAAGTTCATCCAGAATCCTTCCACGGTCCAGGGATCACTGTCAGAGCTGTGGAGATTTACCATTACGGAGGTCGCACTTCAGCACGAGGCCTTACTGAACGCTATATATGCCATATCAGCTTTGCACTTGGCCAAGACCAACAAAGACGACGTAGAAGCCTTGGCAATATACCCGAAATATCTGGATCTTGCGCTCCGTGATCATCGGAAAGACGTAGAGGTGCTTAGCAAAGCAAACGCAGACGTAGTCTGCATGACGGCAAGCGTGATTCGACTGATCGCCTTTGCTCTGTTGCAAGACCGGTCACTTGAACCATATGCTCCTCCAGTAGAATGGCTGGAAATGTCATGCACTGCGGGAGGCGTTTTCTACACGGCGTGGGAATGGATTTCGGATGACGAAAATTCTCTCACGATGGCACTTTTAAAACATTCCAGGGTGTTATGGGATTCAACGGTAATGTTCAAAGAGGAAAACCGTGCGGAACTGGCGCATCTTTTGGGTCGAACTCCACAGCACGCGGAATCGGAACCCTGGGATGAGAGTATACAAGAGGCCTACGACATGGCTATTCGGTATATCGGAGGCGTCGTTATTTGTATCAATAACGGCGAGCCGAGCGATAACATCTGCAGAAGACTCATCGCCTTCCCCATTTTCGTACCCCGGAAGTTCATCGATTTGGTTGAGGACAGGCAACCCAGAGCTCTGCTTGTCATGGCGCACTTTTTTGCCCTGCTTGGGAAGCTGAGGGATATCTGGTGGGTAGGAGATATTGGACGGCGAGAAGTCGCCGCAACGCAGGCGATATTACCGGAGGAGTGGCAAGACCTCATGCAGTGGCCGCTGAAGACTGTAGAAGAGAAGCTTGCCCTTGGTTAAGTTGGTTCATATATCATCAATATTTATTATATTGAAGACAACAATTACAAACTATCGACAAAACCGAAACCAAATCTCTCAGATCCAACTCAGCTCACACAGAAACTCTCCGCTCACCGTTTAGGGATGAAATGGAAGCTCAGAACAGGGATTGAGTTGCATTTTGGCACAGTTGCTTTGCCAACAATCAGACCGATTCCCAGCATTACAACAGAACCATGATGATACATAGATGCCCTAACTGCTGCCATAGTTTAGGGTGATTTTATTGAAAGACTGGTGCCTTTGCGGGCACCATGCGGCTAGTTTCTGAAGCAGCGATGAAGCCCATCAGTGGTGTAAGGAGTACAGGATTGGAGAATATACGGTTGGGTTATAAAAAGGGTTCTTCCGGGCGGGGAAATTCCACTCCAAATTTTCATGGACATAGAAACTAGATTTCGTTTCAGGATAAGATATGTCTCAACACGAGAATGAATAGGATTCCACTCCTCTAAATTATAGAAATGCTGCTGTACTTGATGATGGTATGTGCTGCCTCTTTGAACGTGCCATATCACACAGTATTTGGTGTCATGACTGCAAGGCGTGTTTATATACCACTTAAGCTGTAGTTACAGGTGTATGAACCATCAGAGTTATCAAAGAATAAGCCACTTCGGCAGCAGCAAGAACGGTGGTCTCCCCCGGATTATCGTATACCGGTGCCACCTCGACTACATCTGCT
Organism: Scytalidium sp. 3C; assembly: GCA_000743665.3. Lineage (NCBI taxonomy): Eukaryota > Fungi > Ascomycota > Leotiomycetes > Scytalidium > Scytalidium sp. 3C. Next base: position 111,917 of record JMRO03000057.1, on the reverse strand, counting down.
CCGATAACTTTGAGACCCGATAACCCATCCAATATAGTGAGAAGCTCCCTAGATGTCCACCCACCTGGTTCAGCCGTACCAGTAGCTGTATTGATTGATTGATTAGCTGCCTGGGAAATTTCGAAACAATGCTTCCGGTTGCCCAAGACATGGGATGTGATGCAAGAGGAAAACTTACCAGGGGCGTAAGCTGGGTCAAGCACGTCAATATCGACGCTGNATATATACTTTACTACTGCCAACTCTGTCTTTCAACTTATCTATCACACCTTGGATTCCAAAGCGGTCGAGATCTCTAGCAGTTACAATTTCAAATCCGCAGCGTCGGTCGTTTTTGATGTCTCCCTTCGGACGAGATACTGGTGCTCTAATGCCGGCATGGATGGAGGAATTGAGAATTAGGCCCTTATAAGGATATTAGTTTTGTAAAATTGAATATATTGGAGGAAAACTGTGTTCACTTCTTCATGTGCGATGTGAAGAAAGGTCCCATGATTCAAGCCTCTAAAATATCGAGTTGGTCAGCGACTATTAAGCCTCCCTGGAAAGAGAAAATGCCTACGCATAATGAGATATTCCTCCACCTTTGATGAAGTTGTTAGTATGGATAATTAAAATATTTGAACTGGTTGGCACCTACCGAGAACTTCTGGATCCCATGTATCTGTTTTCAAAATACGTTGTCAATAATGAGGAATAAAGATGTCAGGTATCTGGATATAAGTACCTATGTGGCTATCGAAATGGATCACAGAAACTGGACCCCACCTTTCGTATGTAGATCGCAGTGCAGAAAGAGTAGTCGTGTGGTCACCTCCCAAAGTGAGGATTCGTGGTGTGGAACTCTTGGACTGAGTATGTGCTGGTCTCGCGGAGATGATCTACCCGCCTCATTCAGCATACTTAAAAAGGAGTCATAGAATAAAAGGAGGAATGGGCTACCTTATGAGCAGCGTCTAGCTGCTTGAGTGCATACGTATTATCCAAGAAGGTAAGTGGGACATCTCCGCAGTCGACGATCTTAGCCCAAGAGGCCAGGACATTCTCTCCTGGATACTCCTTCCATCTTCAGAAATGTCCTTTTTAACAGGGAAATAGAAATTGGACGAGAGAGCATACCTGTGTACACACTCCAAGAAAATGCTGGATCAATGCGTTGGGAGCCAGTGCGAATTCCAGAGGGCCCGTATCGTGCACCCGGGCGAGCTGTTACCGACTGGATTTAGGATTAGATATCAATATAAATATAAATAGGAATATTTTTGCAGGACAGAGAAAAATGATCGGCTTTAGTATTTGTTTTCATGATGGAGCATACATTTAAAGAAATCATTACGAGAAAAATGCAAAGGGGGATAACTTATCAGGTTTTATAAAGGTCAAGAGGAAAGGAACAAATGATTGATGCTTGCTTACCGTATCAAAAGGCGCCCCAACCACCGCAATATCGTAAGTCCCATTGACGGCATCCCGATCAGCTAGGCAATTGACATAAGGCAAATTGGCAAATGTCTTCAGTCCGTAGAACTCCTGGTCGAATATTATCTCCTTGCTCCCGCCATGTCCTCCGTAAATGTTGACGGGGTCGGACAGCGCAGCGAGGGGTGGGAACGTGATCTGGCGCGCTCGGGTGAGATAAGGGAAATAATACAGAGCTGAGAGCAATGCAAGATACATTTCTTAATTTTTAATCAATTGAGTTTTAGGAAAGTTTCATTGGGTGGGTTGGGGAACGACAGGGAAATCAGGACGGTATCTATTCAGTGACTGATAACGATTTCGGTTACGAGAAAGTGGGGGATTGAGTTTACAGCACACGCCGTAGTACAGAGGGAAACTGTGTTCCCCAGAAACTTTCATGGTTTTATCAGTTTCATGGGTTTCTAACGCAGTTGACCCAAGCTCGGCTTTGAAAAGATGAAGAGCTCTAGAAATGACTTTCTAGCTATGCCGTTGGTTGATTTCACTATTTCTGGGTATCCAATACGCAGATCATCAATGACATTATTCCGTAAACGGATCGGTTTTCCATGAATTAGTTTACTTATGAACTTAGATTGAGGCTGCCAGTGGAATATCGACTTTCAGTTGCAATACATGGATAGGCCTTGTTTCTATAAATTATACTAATTCTATCCTTTCTCTCTTCATCCTATTTTTTGGAAGTATCTCACCACGCATGATTCCATGAACGTAAGCTGGACCAAGCATTTGAAACCTTCCATGACCAATCGGTCGAAGAATATAAGGGGTGCTGCAACCATAAATGACGGCTACCTGATCTCCAGGTTCGAGAATGCGAGTCCCAAATCCTGGCGGATCCCTGTCGAGTCGGGGGATCCGATGCTGTAAAACAATTTGAGCAAGAGAAGTCTGAAATCATAACGATTAAAATTTCTGCTGAGATCGCACAAGTTTGCCAACACTTGACGTGCCCCCTCGCCGGTGAAGTATATATCAGATGGCGAGCAAAATAACGAAGTCAGCTTCAACAAGATGTCCAAAGTCAATTCAGAGCTGGGCTCTCCAAAATAATCAACGACTTTTGAGGCAGTAACCGTATCGACAATGATGCCAAAAAGTACTACAACATTAGATTCAGAATCTAATCCCATAGCTTCCTTATAATATATTGCCCGGCCCCCGGCCTTATATTCCGCATTTTCTATTGTCCGTAGCCTAGACAAGCTTGGTAAATCCCAACGGATCACCCACGAAGGGAAATTCTGAAGAAGATCGGAGGACGACCAATATCTAATATCCTCAAAGATGTCCCATAAATAACCGTCGCGGTTTTCCTTCTCTTCTTCTGCGTTAAGTATAATGTAACGCATTGTGTCCGTATAAACCTGTTGGAAAGTTTTACTGTAATCGACAGTAATCTTCCTGCCTTCAGCCGTGGTTCCTAATAAGCCATAGATTCTGTCTCTGGGGTCAGAAGATTTGAAGTTTCGAGTCACGTAAAGCGCTCCACAAAGTGTCCGTTCGTCATACGAATTTTGTAATTGTACTGTGGAGTATGCTATGGAATCCAGTGATATTTTCCCTAAAGCCACAAACCCACAGATACTGTCCCGGAATGTGGAAAGAGTGATTCGGAAATTCCCAATATAAAATGTCCCTGCTGTGGCTAAGAGGTATTCTTGTCTCGTCCAAATACGCCCAAACCAACCTCTCTCTAGAAGAGCGTAAAGGTGCTCCCAGTCTTCCGTATCATTCGGCATCCCAAACTTTCGTGACAAATCTTCAACTCCATGGGCTGATTTATACTCACCCCTCCAGAACCTAGCGCTAGCAGAAAACATCAACACAGACCGTTCGGTGGTTTCCTCCTGAAGACCAAGCCAGATGATGACATGACTAGCCGACTCGAAAATAGGTTTCATTAGTGGAATTTGTTTAGATTTCTCAATATCATCCATTTGACAGATACAAAGAGCGTCAATCCAGAGTGCTCGAAGTTTTTTGTCGTCTCTTAGTTCAAACAATGCGTCGGAAAGATGTCGAGTAATCGGTAGACACACCCAATGCACCTTATCCTTCAATGCATGTGGATTTGTAGCACCTCGATTCACATTCTTCTCAGAATGGTCAAATGGAGGTTGGAGTTCTGAAACATTGTGTTCTAAAGTGGATGTCTCAGAAATAGATTTTGCAGAAGCCTGGTTGGGCCGAACGCAACATGAAATGGTACACGGGAAGATGGGATCTCCCCATGCGTAGGAGAGAGCTTCAAACGGAAGACTACCAGGTTCTGGGTCGTCCGGCAGATAGAAGACTTCGATTTCAGCTCTGAGCGGCTCATCTTCTTTCCCCGGTTGTAAAAGCAGCAGCCTAATAGACCTCTCTGGCAACGGATGGTAAATTGCTGGGTATAGAGGCATTTTTGGCACATGTTCCTGCGACTCACACTGTGACCCAAAACGGACGGTGAGGTGCCTATATCTGGAGCTGATCTCTGGTGAGAAAGAACGCTCGAATCTCACTAGACGTTTCGAAAGGACTGGACAGTTCGTCAGCGAATTTTAAATTGCTGAGTCGGCATACATGTGAAGTTAAAACGGAATGTAGATACAGGCGGGTGCTTGTGTTGAAGCACAGCCTCACAGTACACCTCAAAAGTTACGGGACAGAGTCACAATCCTTGTCCAACAACCCGAAGTCGATTTTGCATCTACTGCTTCTTGTACTCTGATATAATATTTTGACAAGGAAACATTTACGAGGCGCTTCCGGGGACGTCTTTTTTGCCAATACTTCAGCTTGAAATGATTTGACATGGTTTCAGGAACAATTCTCATCAAAAGTAAATCGTACTCCTTGTCCCTACATGTATATTCCATCTAACCCAATCCCAAAATCCATACCGTGTCGTGAAACGCTTTAATATACAATCGAGCCTTACACCATTGTCCAATAGAAAAAAAAATTAAAAACTTCATCACTATAAAGTTTGGCATGTCCCGAACTGCAGCATCTCCTGTGCAACAATCACGAGCCCCCCGATCGCAGCCCAGCTGTAGAGAACCACAACAAAGATCAATAAAACAATCCACGTCGTCCGCTTCGGGTACCGTTCAAACTCTGCAACGGAAAGGCCATACGATTGGCCTAAACTGAGCCAGTGTGTCGTGAACGTTGTCTGGGTGGAGGTCGCTTGTTGGACCTTGTACCCGGTCATCGCATAGATAAGGAGGTAGGGAGCCGCGACAGAGATCATGAGGAGGAGCACAGTTATGACCTTGAAGGGCAGTTCGAACTTGTAAGATGGCAGACGCTTGAACCTGCCGTGGGAAGGGACTGTGATAGTGCGAGCTGGTTCAGATGGTTCCTTGCACTTTTTCTTTTTAGGTTCCGAGTGGAACATCACATAGAAAGCTTTGCGCGTCTTTCCAAATCGGGATCCGAAATTGGCAAAAGGGTCTTTAGGAGGCAATAAGGTGAAAGTGCTAGAACACTCAGTGGATGAAGTGGCTGTTGACAAGCTTGTGGATGTCCTTTCTGGTTGGTGCCTTTCGCAGGTGTATGAGTCTTCACGGTTGGGAATAAGGTTGAACTCGAATGTTAAGTCTCCAATCATTCCTTTTTCCTCGGTGCTCAGTGGATGCCCCGTCTCATCACCGGATTTGGGGGTAATGGTTCCCACGGCGCCGTCGATAACAGCTCCTCTAGCAATGGCCTCATCCATGATCTCGGAGTGAACAAGATAGAGAAAGTTGTAGTCCCGAGTCACTAGTCCAGCGAGCAAATTGACAATGGAAGCTATGACATATGGAATGACCGTCAATCCAAAAGCGGCATATCCGTACATATTTAGCTGAGAGCCCCTAGCGGACCACAGCGTGTAACAGCCAATTATGGTCTGGGCGATGGACCACAACACCTGAAGAGCGCTGAAATTCGAGGATAGCGCCATTTCCTCCGTGGAATCGCCTCTAGGACGTACATCCATGTGCGGTGGGACTAGGCAGAGTGTGTATCCTGGTGGAAGCTTGCAGAGGCCATGCACCTCGACCTCTTTGGGATTGACTACCTGACTCTGCAACTGGCTTGGCCGATATCGATAGGAATAGATCATGAACTCGCCCCATTTGCCGAGAAGTGTCTTTGCTCCACGATGATCATAAGGAGCCTGCACCTTCAGCAGCACGTCGAGATTGCTTTCAGTCGAAGAAGTCGTAGTCACTCGCATCGTACCCTTTTCCAGTTCTTGGGATGACTGATCCGACTGTGAGTCAGAATCACCATTGCTACGGCATTTCTTCACCTCGTCTCCTTCCACGACGGTGTAGGAACAGCCCGAGACTTTCTCTCCGTCCAAAGGCCGCCAATCTTTCGACCGAACAACCATGCACAGCGCATTGGCAAGCGTGGCCTGGTGGAGTGAAGTATCGGCCAAGGCACTGGCACGGAGGAAGATATTGAGACCTCGCCGTACGCCGGCGTAGGGGACCAATAGACAGCATGCTTTGAAGGCCGCCGAGGTCCATCCGCATTCACCAGGGAGAGATTTGACAGTGGCGGCGTGTATGGCACTGCGGATGAGGAATGAATACTTAGCAAAGGGCGCGTTGAATCTAGAAAGTCTGGGTGTAAAGACAAGAAAGGCGGTAAGACATTGGGGAAGATTCAGAGATTCTGTTCGGAAATGAAAAAGGACATGACGATCAATGAAAGTCAGGTATTCCTCACTAATTTGTCACGTAGAACACCAGGATATTATACCAATACGTCGGCGCACAGTGGAGATCGGGATTCTTATCGGTGTTGGCCACGCTAGCACCTTGGACTCTCCATGCGATCAGGCACAGCGTGACGGCTACCACCAGCTGATGATGAGAAAACATGGCCATTGTTGCATCTGTCTTTCCTCCTGTATACGTGCTTGAGGAAGAAAGATAGTACCGTATCCAGTTAAGTGTGATTTCAAGGAGTTGTCATGCGCCGCCAACTTTGAGATCTGATGGATCTCGCTGGAGGAGACAAATAGCAGGGAAGAAATCACATCGAAAGAGAAGATGATCTCTCAACCAAGAGCACAAGGAAGTGGTGATTAGAAAATAATTCGTCACTCTGGAGAAGCAGGAGATTAATAAAAAAAATAAGGAAAACCAGACGCCGGTTTGACAAGTGACGTCTGAATAATCTCCTAACTCAACACAAGCTTAACCGTTTTGCAAGGGGGGAAAGGATGCGGGAGCGGAGAATAACCAGGCCGTCTTACAACACAGCCTCAGCCTCAAAAAACACGGGACCAGTTAATGATCGCTTCCTACAGTAACTGAAGCGCCAAGAACTCTCCTGCCCAGTTTCAGTGGTCACAGCGAAAGAAGCATGATGTTGATCGACGGTTAATCATTGGTCTTGACAGCCCATTTGGATTTTGCATTGGCAGTAGGATTTCCCGTGGTCGCGCACTGAGTTGTGGTTTTTGCGGGGCGGCGGTGGCTATGCGAAATCCTTCGCTCGTGATGTGTTTCGTAAAAGCCTAATTTCAGCCAATGAGCGATCGCGCAGTGCGGCCACTAAATGGAAATGGAAGCCTTTCGTGGCCTTCTAGAACGATTACCCGGTTCCTATCATCGCACTATTACTGGCTAGCACTTGCCCTCTTATCAGGTAGGAGTACAAAAAAAGTTGGCATCTTGGTATCGTGTGAGTTTCCAATTGAATGGCATGACGTCCAAGTAGACGTCTTATTCCCCAATTTAAGCTTCTTTTTACCTTTTTCATCGTAAAAAAGGTTCTCCTTCAGGAAGTGGAGCCGTCGGGCGGCACAGCGGTGGGCAGATGTCGTCGTAATCGCCGCGGGAAAAGTGGGAGTATTGATCCGCAATTCTCGCGATGGTTCCACAATGCGGTGTACGGTACGGAGTACGTCGTACTCGTACCGTGCGAGAAAGGTTATGAGCTTATTTCGACAACTGGGAACCTAACTTTAATTTTTAATTCTGATTCATCATTTGGCGATTTGTCGAAGCTTCAAACTCGCAACATCCCTGGTTGGTGATCAAACGCCGATCAACGGTTTCTACGCGGTTTTTGCCAATGAGAAGATAAAGGATGCCCCTCAATGGATGCACAGTTTCAACGAATCATAGCCTTGCGCAAACTCGCACCGAATCGCGACAACGACAAACGCACAAGTTTCAACCAATTGTGAAGGGCGCAATAAATCTCCCGACATCATCATCACGAGGCATAATTATAAGCAGCATATTAAAAAAAGAATTAAATAAATTTAATGTTCAAAGTGTTTTGATTGTCTATGTTCAACTATACAAAATGTGTCATGTGTAACTCGCGCGCTCAGTGTGCCAGGACAGAGTAAAACTGAAACAACCAAAAAAAGAGAAGACAAAAGACGAATGGGGTTGCTTTTATATCTTTAAATGTAGATGTAGCAGAGCGGGCCAGCCAGGGTGTTCATGACGGTCTCGATCTGGATCGGAGGAGCGTTGACGCCCAGGTCAATGTAGTCCTGGAGGGTGCCGTTGCGGGAGGGAGGGCTGTTCAGCATGGTGATGGTGCCACCGATGGCGCTGAGGCGGGCTGGGAGGTCCTGGTTCTGCCAGATCCACCAGGTGCGGTCGATCTGAGCGTGGTGCAGGAAGAAGGCTGGGTCACCGGGGGAGGTGAAGATGTCTCCGCCTGGGTCACCACCGAAGGTGAAGTGACCACCCGTGTGCACACCGAAGACACCGTTGGCAAAGTCACCTTGCATGACGTTCTGGAAGTCTAAGATGTCCTTGTTCTCGGTGATGAGGTCGGTGCTGTTTTGGTCGGTGGTCCATCGCGAGGACACCCACTCGCTGATGTCACGCTTCAAGCAGCGGGGGTTGTAGCCAAGACCGCCATTGGGGCCGACAACGTCCTCGGGTTCCGCAAGGGTTGGGGAGACAGGGCCGAGGTTGACAACCATGCTGCGGGTGGAGGTTAGCTATGCGACTTCAACTCAATTGACAATGTAATTGGCAGGGAACGTACTCCTTGAATGGACCGCTGTTGATGCAGCCACCACCTTGTCCCGGAGGAATGCAGTTGAGGCCGGTAGGCAGAGCGTTGGTGCAGTTGTGTGGTTCATACACACCGTTACCGCTCATGGAGGTGTCGGAGCCGTCGAAGACGGGCGAGTTGAGGGGGTCAAAGGCATATTTGCCCCAGTTCCAGTACTGCGATCAACGGTTAGCTATCCCATGGGTCCCCGCAGTCTAGCAGTGGGGCAGCTACTCACTGGCTGATATCCGGTGTAACCACACTCTTCTCTGAGAGCAGTCTCGTAGGTGTGAACGAAGTATCTGTGCCAGGACAAGAAGTTGGCCTAAGAGACAGAGACATGTCAGCATATAGGCTCAAGCAATTAGACATCAGGCAATTGTGCGGGAGGTAACGTACGGTACCGTGGATAGTCAAGGTCTGATTGATGTGGGTGGCCACGAAGTCGTCATATCGGTTGCGGGCGCCAGGAACCAAGGTGGGATCCGACTTGGAAGGCTTGCTCAGCAGGCAGTTGACGGCATTGGTGTAGGCGATCCTCTCAGATGAGGAGAGCGAGGCCCTATATCAATGTGTAAGTACAAAGTTCCTCACGAGCTATATATGTAAAGAGGGCTGCTGTACCACTCGCGACGGACAGCGACGTTCTGCAGAGTGCAGCTGCCAGTATTGCCCTTGAATGCCTGCTCCAATTGGTAGGCAGCAAGGTTGAGCATGCCCTCGGCCGCTAAGATATCAGTGCCGAAGGTCGAAGCTGGAGTGTAGGCGGTTGCGGCCGACGCCAACAAAGGCGCGGTCACGGCCGCGAAGGAGTAGAAACGCATGGCTGAAAAGGAATGTCAAAGCTGAGTGATCAGCAGGTCGGTGGGTATATTAAAAAGATGTAAAAGAGAGGACGCAACAACCAAGGAGGGTCCCTATCAATGTGAAACGACGATCCTTCCTTTGCAGAGGACCTCTTGGCTTGGGGAGATCAAGAGATGAAGGATCGCAAGGAAGAGCAGACCCGGGAGTATTTGAGGACGGGAGCAATTTGACACCAGCTAGCGCATAACACGCGTATCTCGAGATTTCGGTGCCGGGTGTTGGGATGAGGGTCTCTGGGCCAGGGGTGCTGTCATCCCAAATGGGTTGGTTTCCTTGTGCCAAGAGGTGACGAGCTGCCATTGCCACGTTGCTGGGCCGGATCCAGTGGGTGATGTCCTGGCTCATCATGCAGAGGCCACGAGTCTGGCGGGACTCTTGGGACTCTTGGGAGGAATGCAATCCCAGATAACATTGATTCCCCACCGTGCTGCACCGCAGGAGAAATGTCGGCATGCGGTGAGATTGGATAGCCCATCCAAACCCGTCCAAAGTCGGCGGCGGCTCCCACATTAGATGGGGCCTTTGGGGGAGGAAGTGAGATGTGAGAGAGCATGAACCCAAGCAGATGTCTCGGTGGCGCAAGGGAGCATGACGGGGGCTCCACCAGGCTCCTCGAATAGGGGAGCGTCGCAGTGCACGGAAGGTCATTCCATCCACTGCTGTCGTAGGTGGAAGGTCCCAGGGATGGGGAGGTCGGTCACAGCCTAGAAACGCACCGCGAACAGCACTTTGGGGGGCCCAGGAAAGTCAAGCGAGCCGCCGCAGCCACGCCCCTCCGACTGCACCCCAGCGGAGGTAAGGCCCAAGACCGCCAAGAGACAGCGCAATCTCCTTAGCGACCCTTTGCCCTAAGCCGATCTCCCGGCCGCTACGGATACATAGAAAGATGGGTCCTCTTGCGCTCGCATCCAGACTTTTTTCGTTCGCACCGCGATAACCACATCATGGTTCGTTGTCACAGTGGCAATTACTGTATATGGGGCGAGAATTGGAGCTGCAAGCAGAAGGTTTCCTACTTTCAACCTTCCGCTCTAAGTATCGCCAGGCTAGGAAGCTTCTACGTACTGTACTACGTGCCGGGCGTCCCGGGTAGTGGGGAGAGGATGCAGAACGCAATCCCCAATCTGATCCCCACCTGTTGGCATCCACAGCCATGGGAAACGCCCATGTGGAAGGCCGCAAAAGATGTATTGCTTGCTTGCGTGGTGCTGCCTCTAGTGGGTAAAGGGGGATGGATGTACGCTTACGGAGTCCTCCATCTCCTCATACGTCTCTGAATAAGCTCTTCATAAGCCAGTTGGGCTTTCCCACATGGCGCATTGCCCAGTGCACATTCTGAAGTGCTTGTGGAAATATCTACTTGGGGAAATGTTCCGAGTGAGCTGGGCTAGCTGGATCTATCTGAAATCGTATGGAAAAATAACCAAACGTTCTTGGTGTAAATTTGCCTCTGCATTCCGAAACGGGGAGGGAGAATCTGACACGACAGTGGGCGAGGAGACACTGGAAAGACAGACTAGAGTCTTGGTTCAACAGCAATCATGATTCTAGAATCCTATGTACAGCAGGTACGCAGAAACCCATGTGCTCGGTGCGGCCCTCACTCCCACGTGGTGAAAATTTCTCCTTGATCAGACCAGAAAGCTTGACACCTGCTTGGGTCCCGAGACAGAAATGCAACGATGCAACCTTTGCAGCCCACGATTACTTCCTACTTGCCCGGTTTCTGCTGCTCCGGCATAATATAAGCTCCGGTTATCTGCTGTGAGGGGAGTTCTCCTCTGTTGCGGAGATACAACCCTTTCGGTACAGACGGGGCTCTGGTCCATGAACTCTCCCCGCTTGGGACTAGAGCAATTCACACGCGCAGCACGCAGCACGCATCACACGCATCGCACCATTATCACCCCTCGGTAAATACAGCGTGCGGTATTGCCGTGGTAAATTTGGAAGCTGTCTCGAAAAAAGTTTGGGAGGACCTCATCATCGACTTGCAAGCGAAGTTACACCGGGACGGGTATTCTTTCGCAAGCTAGACCCATACATTTAGCATCTGCCGTAAGCCCCAATCAACGGCCTGCCCTCCTTAGGGACCCTCGGCGCCAAAGCCGGGGTGAGGTCTGAACCCCTGGGGCGCTGTGGTGGCCCCTCCGCCCAGCGGAACCTTGCGTGCAGGGCCATCATTGTGTCTGGGCTTTCTGGGTTTGGTGGACTTGTGGAGGGAGGGGCCACCACTGCAACGCTGCTAGCGACCAGCTTCTGGATTTCTTCCTTCGCTTGCAACCGGGTGAATTGGGAGCTGTACCCACCGCACCTAAACAAAACCAAAGCACCTACACAGTACCTAGAGCACACACCAAAATCGCACCCTCGCGTTCCTGTGCCTGGCGGCCGTTTCTTCACCCCGAATCCCGGGTGCATTCTATATCACCGTACATATTAAGATGAACCCCTTAATATATTTCCCTAGTTGTGTTCTAGAACTGCTTAGTTTCTTTTTTGTGCTTTGTGTTCTTTTCCTACATTTTCTTCAGAGTCTTTCTGACTCCGCTGAATCAATTGGGCCAATTCGTAGATTTGGTGGCTTTTCGCAACTGGCTTTCCCGTCTGAGGGCCCGGCACATCTCCACGGCGAAGGCTGCTTACCACCCGCGGTTCCCTCCCACGCCTCCCTGAACGGTTTGCGTTCGCTGGAACACAGCATGGAGTGATAATAGGCTTCGGGATTTACCAACCTCCGTGCCAAGTCTACCCGACAATAGCGCCGGCACTACATTACCATCTGTCCCTCTTATTCGCTACTGGACCTGGTCCATGCAACAAGAAGAGACCCAACCAGGAAAAAGATGCAGTAGCGCAGCCAATCGACGTATCGGATCGAGATTTCCCGGTGGAGCCTCCAACAGTTGTCGTGAGATTAAACTCTTGGCACCATACGGTCCCCGGTTTCTCCATTCCACCCCGGTCTCGGGTCTAGGCACACTGGAGAAAGTCCACTCGATCGCGAATCGAGGTAGGTGACCAGCAGCGTTTCTGCAATTGCTCGCCAAGCCCCCTCAATGGACGAGCACAGAACACTCAATACAACGGAGCACGTACCTCCCGCCGTGATAACAACATTGTATCCCTACGTATCAGTATCTTGGGGTGGTATTGGGGGAGCCAAGTGCCGGAGGAGAGTCAGACGGTACCACCACAGTCCCAAGGTGGGAGAGGTGCGTGTGAGGCGCGAGAGAGGGCGGCGCAAAAGCCACCGAGCTCACACAAGGCACCCTGGGGGCCGAAAGTACGCTACCATCCGAGGGTTGCCCTAATTCTGCCGCCGGCTCGACCTAAAAGCTGCCACCAAGACCACACCGTTCCGGGCGCGCAGCCTCTTTTGGGACTGTGTAACTATCGATTTCTGCAGGCAGGGTCGGTGCTGTAGCCAAATCCCCAAGTAATCCCGCCTACGGCGTTCTTCCGATGTCTCAGAGTGACGTGGGTTGAGGAAACGCCGGCGTCCCCTAAAGTGAGTTGGGTAGGACGAGCAGAGGAACCTGAGCCGTTGGTACTACGGAGGTAGACACGGCTCAAGGTAACCCACCCCAATTCCGGCCACATTTTCTCTGTTGTGCCCATCTCCTTCTGTTCTCGTGGTGGGCAGAGCGTCGTAGTGATGTCGAGCAATTACCAGAAGTGGTTTGTTAGACATTTATGAATAGATTGGAGTAGAAGGTGGTGCTCGGCTAATTAATTTCATCTACATATTTAATCTAATTGCAATCTATCTTTTTTTGGCCAGGAAGATTTTCCCCTTGCAGAGAAAGAGAGTCACAATGGAAAATTCTCCTAAACCTGGAGAGGACCAGGAGAAGAGAGACAGAGTCATAGAGAAGGGCAATTCTCGTAATTGATTGGGTTCCAAGGCTCAGACAATAATTTCACGTACATGTTATTGCGGAGTACATGCACTTCTCTACGAGCACCACGCTGTAACGTTTCGAGGTTTAGTTAGTACGCCTAGTTGATGCAGGAGTCGGACCCGAACGGGGCTGCGAGTCGGTTGCCCGTGTGTTGTGGTGGGCGTTTCTGGGTGGTGACGGGATCGCGGATGGTGAAGTCAGTGGTGGTGTTTGTGTTCTCCTCTGGGCGGGACGCGGTAAGATTATCGTGGTCCCAGCTAGATGGGAAGCCAATGGGCGCGGAGGGATGCCATCTGAGGTCTCAGAGGTGGGCGGGAGGAGTTCCTGCTCAGTTTAGCTTCCCCTCCTCCCATCCGGCCTCATCTTCCCGGCGGGTTATGCTTCCGAATGTTGTCTGCTCTGTGCCCTCTGGATCTGGATTGCAAGCACAGCTGAGGAAAGACATCCTTTCTCCGGGGTAGTTTTAGTTTTCGTGGTGTGCACACAACGACGCAAGGCCAGATGGACGTACCATACTCTACGTCTGACAGCAACCAACCATGGCCGGCTGTGCCTGAGACCTCGGACGTTCCGTGAATGGGTGGTGTCTGCTCAGAAGGGAAGCAGTGCCGTGTGGCGAACGGCAGGTGCCTTGGGGCTGGATTCAGGCACCGGGGATGCGGGCCCTGCATTGCGGCATTTCCAGAAGCGACTTGGCGACCGAAACTTTGCGACTTCATAGCCCCCCTCTGGTGACCTCTCGACATCCTCTTCCTACGCCGGACTGCCGCCACGGCAGGATTAGCCTCCTGCTCTGTCCTGGATCCGTGGATGGTGCAGCCGATGGGGATCATGCAAACCTCAAGAGGCCTGCTGGTTTGTCCGCGGCCGCGTTCCGTTGGCAAAAACGCCCAGTGGCGCGCAATGGAGGTCGGGAGTCTAGATCTGGGTGAGAACTGTAAGTTCCCAACTGCTCATGACACTTGTTACGCTGGTTACGCTTCGTTATGCCTGTCATGCTCGTTGAGTCGGTCCTCTGGCCTGGTGGTCATCGGTGCGGGCTTTCCCCTTAGGCCCGATGACCTTCGGTTTGACTAGCATGCTCTTCTCGTGAGGTGGGTCAACCATCTGCTTGTCGTCAGATCCGTCTTAATTTCTATTCCGTCGGAGCGGTTCTTCTTGGCATTGCGCAAATCTTCTCCCTTTCAAACTCTGCTGCGAAGCCACCAGGTTCAGGTTCCGCCGAGAGTATCCCTTCGAAGCTATTCGCAAGGCTCGGCTGCCCGCGAAGATGGCCAGGCATTCTGTGCTCGGACGCTGCCCTCCTCCCTTGCATACGAGGAAGCGTAGAGCTAGTTCGCGTTCTGGTCCCGAAAGCCTGGGAAGAGACTCTGCGCAGAAGACGCCAAGTTTCTTCTGGCCTACCATTATTTGGGATTCTAAGGACCGGCATCACGCAAGCCAGTGCCTTCTAGTCTGGTTCCCCCAGGAGCGTAGTAGACATCCAAGGACCATTCGGTTCTGGTCGTCTGGTACCTGAATACTTGCATTCCGTGAACTATAGAATCTCTTGGCATTTGTATCAGGGGCAAGGCAAAGATCCACCCCGTAGGGCCATACTGTCCTTAAACGGGCTTTGGGAACTACGTACTTATACATAGCATGCCATCTCCAGATTCCCATTGCAACTGCTGATCGCCATTTCCTTTTGCTAAGCAGCCCGATCCCTGAGGCACCATTGGAGTCTTCGTCGTTTCACCTATTACCACCCCGCGAAGGAACCTTTGACGATCCTACCCATTGCAGTGTGTCTTCTCTCCGCATTTCTCACGGTCCACGATCATCGTCAGCTTAGGGTCCTCTTGGACGGCAGATCGACTCTTTTATCTCAGATCTTTGATTGTCGATCCTGATAGCGGGGTGCGAGAACAGACGTCCAGCAAAGATGCCTTCCCTCACCATGGCCGAGATGATCGTGAAAGAGGCGACGGATACTTCGGTGAATCCTACGATCAGCTATGCTTCGAATGCCCCTCAAATTCTGGGTGTGGATGGCTTCTTCATGGCGTTGGCGCTGGTCACGGTCGTGGCGAGAATCTACGTGCGCACTGTCATGCTGAAGACTTTTGGTGCTGACGACTACATCATCTGTATTTCAATGGTAAATATACTCTCCGTACCTGAAGGAGCTGGCGTGAAACAGTTGAAAAACTTCGCATTGCTAACACAAATAAAAAAAAGATATGCGCCATTCTGACTTTTGTCTGCTTTATCGGAGAGACCCACCATGGACTGGGTTGGCACACAGCAGATATCACCGAAACCATGATGATCAAGCTCGAGCACTGGAGTTTCTATTTGTCTTTGGCCGTCACCATCGGTATTTCCCTCGTTAAGATCTCGATCGGATTTTTCTTGCTTCGACTGGTTCCGGGCAAGAAGTTGAAGTGGTTTCTCTACACCATGATTGGTACGTCGCTCCCATGGCCACTGTCGCCTACCGACAAAAGCAAATAATGAAATAATTGCTTCTGAATTTCCTTTTTTGGAGTCTATTGCTAAACGTTCGTCTTATTAGCTTTCCTGACTGCATTCACTCTTGCCTGTGTCGGAACTTTGATTTTCTCTTGCGTCCCCGTCGACGCCAACTGGGATACGACCAAGAAACCCACCGCCAAGTGCTTCTCCAATCAAACCTACACTTCCATCGGTTTATTCAACAGCTGTAAGTCGAACCATTACAAGTTTTGTCATTCCGCGCAGTTGCATTTGCTAACTGACAATGTACAGGTGTCAATATTATTACTGATATTCTGTTCGCTCTCCTCCCCGTCTACATTGTCTGGAACCTCCAGGTCAACCTGCGCACCAAGATCACCTTGGTTGGTATCTTGGGTCTCGGTTTCTTGTACGTATATACTGGCCTTGCGCATATCCACCGCTTCAATTTGTACTAACTTCTATCCCAGTGCCTGCGCTTGCTCTATTGTCAAAGCCGTCTTGCAATCGCGATTCTTGCAGACTCCCGACTGGACCTATTCCGATTCATACTTCGTCTGGAACGCCATCGAGCTTAACATTGGTATCATCGCTGCCTGTCTGCCTGCTCTTCGACCTCTGTTTGCATTCATCCTGGAGACTACCAAGGCCTTCACCACTCGTCACGGTGGCAGCTCCTCGAATAACACCAAAGGACACAAGTACTATATGCATGAGGATGGCATCGGGCTCGGAAGCATGGGCAACAGCGCGGTCCAGAGCCGCGTGCGAACTCAGACGGATAAGGATAAATACGATGTCCGCGTGACAACCCTGACCTCCAAGCATGATAGAGGAGTGAAGTTCGGGGATGAAGACTACAGCATGGACAGCAGGAGCGATGATAACATTTTGCCTCCTACCAATGGAGGAATCACGAAGACAGTCAACGTCATTGTTTCTTAAAAAAGTACCTAATGTCTTGTGTTTATTTTTCGGCGGATACACTTCTTCTCTTTTTCTCACCTATTAAGATGGGATTTTCTTTCGGTAAACGGCTAGCGATGTATGATATAACTGCGTCTTATGTTTTACTTGTCACTTTTGATGTCGATACCTAAGGTTTTTTTTCTCTCTACTTTTGTTTGGAAGCAACTGTGACTACTCTCTGGTTGGATCGGGGGATAACAGGGCGCGAGGGCGGCCGAATGGGGCCAGCACGGGAGGTTTCTTGATTCTCTTTTGTTTGGGGCCAACTACAGTAGTACCTCGGAAGCAGCGGCTGGGGGGAAATACCATGCATAGAAATGTTCTATCTATTACCTTTACAACGTCCATTTGGAGTATTTGGAAGCGAACATTGATATCTTTAGAAGCGACGTAGATAGCGATAGTTGCAAGAATGAAGAGGTCCGAGCACCTTGCAATTAACTCCATTAGTCCAATCTCTCCTTCTCTGCTCTCATGGGATTCCCCCAATATGGGAAGGTGGCAGCGGATGCGACGATGGAGAAAAATCAATAGTACGGAAACGGAGGACGCGGCCGGTACTTGGGGGGTAAGCAAACGCGATCACTTCTCCCGGGTGCTATGAACGGCCCTTGTCTGTTAATACCATCAAACCAGCCATCAAGAGGAAGAGGGAAACCACCACAAGTCCCGTACTGTATTGTGGTACCTCCGTGTACCGCTACTGGGTACTAGTTACTTCCCCGTATCCTCCTTTCATATATCACTGCAGCTAATTAATGTGCAAAAGAACCAGGCTCATGCAGCCTGCTTGTTCTCCCCGGCGAACCACCCACCCACCAAAAGCCCCCTCCCCTGGCCACTTAGGTACTGTGTACTGTGGCAGATACGCTCAAGCTCGAGCCTCTTCTGAAGCAAGGCCTTGTCGCCGCAAAGGCTTCTTTACGAGCTACCAAAACGAGCAAAAAGGGCCACAACTAACACGGAATGTCCTTGTCTCACTTTGTTCCTGTGTCTTGGTCTAGGCCGTCTCAACGATTTACGGCACTTTATCCTCGCCCGTGATATTCCCGCAAGCCTGGTTATTTTTACTTTCTCGGATCCAACAGACCGGGCGATGGATACAATCACTCACTCACTTTGCTCGCGTAAAACAGATGATGGATGGAGACAAGGAAAAAAGAACTACAACGAAAGTCGTCTTATTATTGAGTAAGATAAATCCCAATACGAGTTGGAGATAGTGTTCGAGACTTGGGCAAAATTTCCCGGGGAGTTACAAAAGTAGCGCCGGTAAAGGGAACACTTACTTCGCCTGCGCTTGTGTAGTGTGGGAAAACGAAGCCCAGTGGGACGAACGAAGGACTTTTAGTCCCGCCCGCTAGAAAGCGTTCCGAAGAAGATTTAGGGAAATCCCAATGCTCTGGGTGCTTTTCAACGCCGTCGCATTCTTGTTTTTGCTTTTGCTTTTTATGCCCTCTTCTACACTTTCTTCATTAATTTGGTTTCGGATGGCCTTTTTCGTAAGTTTTCTTTACTTTTTTTTTCTTCAAAATGGCCTGCTTTTCTACTCCACCGTCCACTCTCCCAGCCTCCTGCCTGTAATCCTCTAGTTCGCGTCTTATGGCTCCAGAGACCAAGTGGGCACGGCGGAATAACCGTACCATTATGGTTAAATTCCTGCTGTGACCCACCACCTCCCAACTCCACCAACCAACACCAACACCAACATCATCAAACTACCCACAAGGCCACCTCATTCCTCCCCGGGATCGCGAAACCATCAACTTGGGTAGGAAAAAGCAAGTTACTCTTCTGCTAAGCTTTTTTTTTTCTTCTTTTCTTCTCTTTCTACAGTGGTACGGTATTTCCCCGGCAGTCAGGTTCAGGGTTAAGTGACTGATCATTTTTGATTCTCCCGCGTAAACGTCTTGAATTATTTCCTAATTGGTAAAGGGAGGTGCGCTTCCTACTCTAGAGTACAAAGATGGTCGGAATTGTAACGATTCGCGTAGTACAAAGAAAAAGAGATGGAAGAAAAATAATAACCTCCATACGATCGTACTCCACGATCAATACCAATAACACTTCCAGCACCTCATGTTCTATGTGGGATATTAAAGGTTCATCATTATGCGAGGGCTGTGCAGAGACGGGATAACTACGACTTATGCAGCGACCCCGAGGGTGCCGGCCACCCGCCCAGTTTCAAATCCTCTACCAGGGATACCTACATATGCGGGCGTGTCCATTGTAGGATGGAGGCTGTGATGTCGAGCCCCTTTTGCGGAAACTCATTCTATTGATTCCCAGAGGCCTGTCTCATGGCGTTTTCGTCCAAGGACCTGGTTCTGCCGGTCGAGATCCGGGAGACTAGAATCTTTTGCCAAGCTGTCAGAAGTCTTGGGAGACCTGGGAGACCTGGAAAAGAGCTTGGCGATGGATGGGTCGACTAGTTGAGTCTTTAATTTTGGAAAGGTAGGTTAGGGGATGCTTGCTGGTAACGAGGTATCACCTTAACCCATGCATTTCTGATGCTTGTCCGTGGTGTGCCCCTGGTATTCCGAATGGAGCACTGCTGCGCTCTTCCCATCGAGGCGCTCTTGAAAACCATCCTACTTCCCTAGGCTTCCATCCCTCATGAATCGCTATAGCACCTGGCGGTGTGAACCGTTCCACATTCCACTCCCACGCCATCATGATGGTCGCTACAAACATTGCTACAGTGGAGCCCCAGGATATGCCCATAAACGTGCTGTTCATGGAGATGGAAGATGAGGGGACGTAAAGGGCAGACTCGCCTGTTGTGAGCCTGCTGATGGCGTTTCGAGATGCGCTGGTGAGAATGGCATTGCCGAAAAGAAGGGCGATAAAACAGCACTTGAAGAAAAATGTCAGAGGTGAGCTGAATCTAGGAAGACCTGGAAGAGTCCGCATCCACTCGATCCCTCAACCAGGGGTGATAAAAAATCACTTGTACGGAAAGGACAAGTCCACGAGAGAGATTGCGCGGAAAATAAAGAGAGCACTTACACCCGCGATACTGAAATTCAGAAAACTTCGCCGGCTATAACCTCTAAAGGTGCCCAGCAAGGTCAACAATAGCACCGAAGCATTGATAATGGCCATGATATAGAATACAAACGGAACGACATAGCTGATACGCCCGATACCAAGGTGTGAAGATGCCACGTAGGGGATGCCTGTAACAATTGGGTAGGAAGAAGTTGTGCTTGCAGAGGATGGGGCTGTTGGACTTGGCGTTTGACCCGTCACAATAATCAGATCTGTTTCCGTTACCACCGCGTTTGAACTGGGAGTTGGGGTGCGGGATGCTTGTCTTGCTCCAACCCAGCCCCATTTCGGGTCCCCTCTCGAAACCACAGAGGTCGTTTCTGACCCTGACTCTGGCTCTGACTCTGGTGNTTCCTGAAGTACCAAAGGTCGAGTCCCATAGGAAGAACACCTCTATCTCGTCCTGCTCCAACCTCCTTTTTATCTGAAGCTCTTCCCCAGCACCGATATCACATGTAAAGTATTCCGGATCAGAAGGAGATCGAGCGGGATGGGTGTTGCAGAGGGCATTCATGTACAGGAAGCAGGTCCAATTGACAACTGGATAGAACGGGAGTCCGGGCGTGGGCGGGTCGGTGGTGTTGTCTGTCGATGTGATTGTCACGGTGAGCGACCAAATCGGAATCCATTGTAAGAAATGGTGGTTTGGACTTGAGTAGCCGCCATTGCTGCCGTCGTAGATAGTCCCGCAGAGAATGAGGAGGACCGAGGCGCAAATAGTGAATAGGGCGATCAGCCACGTTGCGATGGGAAGATAGCGCAGCATTTTGAAGATGTAGGCGCTTCCACGAGCTAACCGTTCTTTTTGCAGTACTTCAGCCAACGTCCGCAGCAGCTACAGTTAAGCCTTGAGTTGGAGTTGGTTATTCATGTTGCGCTGGCCTCGATCAAAGATCAGATCGCACAACAAAGAAGACGAAATAACGCCGAAGAGGGGCTGGGGAGCAACCACGATCGCGAGCGTCTTTTAAAGATGTCAAGGAGAACTCGTATCCTATCGTACTTCTCTCGCAGCAAGCCTTGGCATCGATCATGTGCAAGAGAAACAAGAGCCAGCCGGGAATCGCTAGAACAGGATATGATACAATGCCGAGAACCCGTAAATCCTCCTATGCGTCCTGGCAACGGCTGGCGTGGATTGGATGGGTGGTTGGTTGGTTTGTTGGTACCCCGCTGATGAACAAGTAGCGGTGGTGACGTACCGACCGCCAGCTTAGCTGCTTGCCCTGGATGTAAAGTGAAGACAACTGATGAAAGAAGCTCCCAAAATACCAAATAAAAACAGATAATATACAGTAATATTAAATAACAGAACTGTAGAAATATTGGTACAGCTCTCGGCCTGTGGAAATGCCGATGACGATGATGTCAACCTTGAATGTTGTGGGGTAAGAAACAGGTTAGTCCGGATGTTTTTTGTTTATTCGCAGCTGCATAAATTATTTATGCATGAATAGCGCTCTACACCATAAAATAAATTCATAAAACATGTGAACGTCAAGAGAAATTCAGATGATTTAAGTACTACAGTCTAAACTCTCTGTAACGATATACGATATACCGATATCCTCGTTATTGCGATATTTTTTTTGGCACCAATTCGATTTCTATACAAACTTCAATATTCAGCGATATCGCTATTAATTGCTCAAATATCGTTATATCGTAGTTCCTGTAGCTCTAATTGCTATGTCCCACAAGCAAATTTCTCTTGAACAGCGCCGTGCCCTTCGAAAATAAGTTCATTCGCGACAATTTTGCCTTTCGCAAAAAACTTGTATTGAGTGGTTTCAGGAGTAATTCAGTTATTGAATCAGTTAATCTACTGTTTCTGAGTTGTTATCGAATCATTTTTTATATCTTGATAAAGTTCAAATTGCAAATTCCGATTTAAATCGCGTTCGAATTCGCCTTAGCCAATGGCCAGATCTCGAAAGGATATTATTTCTTTAGCAACAACGAATTAAACGTTAAGGAGGAATAACAACAGGTGAAATCCTTTGTATTAAAGCTCAGCAAATTTGGCAACAATTGCTTATATATCAAAGATAACCCTGTCCTAAATTCAGCAATGGTTGGCTTCAAAAATTCAAGCAACGACACGGTATAACTTAATATATATAATACGGTGAAGCTAGATCTGTACTTGAATTAACAGAAGAAGAAATGAAGAGTTTTTGTACGTTAGCAAGCGAATATAATGAGTAAAATGTATTCAATATAGATGAAACTAGCTTATATTAGAAGAAAATATTTTCTCAAAGTTTTGTTATTTAGTCATGTTTTGGAATTAAAAAAGATAAAACCCGTATTTTAATAATATGTTACTGTAACTTTACTGGTAGTAAACGATTCCTTCTATAGTTTATAAGCAAAGCTAAAATATTTCGTGCTTTGCGTGGAATCTCTGTTCCTACTATAGGTGGTTAATGGAAATAGAATAAAAAAATATAGATGAATACTATAATTATAATTGAATGGTTTCAAGCTTTTTATACTTTTATTGGACTTATACAACAGGTGTTATTAACCATAGATAATTTCTTTACTTATATTTTAGTACTTGAATTTGCACTTCCTCTAGCAAATATTCGAATTGTATAGTTTCTTACTAATTCAACTAATCGATTTCAACCTTTGGATCAAGGAATTATTCAATACTTGAAGTTATATTATCGACGGCAACTACTTTTATTTATAATTGAAACCTTTGATCGAGGTGAAAACCTTATTGATTTAATGAATATTCATCTTGTTTTTCGTTGGATTTTACGTGCTTGGAATAACTTAGTTTCAAGTACTATTATTTATAACTGTTTTCGAAAATCAACTCTCATAGATAACTCAATAACACTTCCTACAATTATTAATCCACCGGATATCAATCAAATATATGAACGAGTAACAAAGGCTAGAAATATACATGATATAATAGCAATTTCAACGTTTCTGAACCCCGTGGAAGAAACTTTAATTGATAAAGTAATTCAACTAAACTAAGAGAATATTTTACAAGAGGTGATCGCGGAATATCTTCAATTCGAAGAGAACAGTGATAATAATGATGATATTGAACTTGTACGACTTATTTATACACTCCAAACAGCTAAGGAAGCTTTACAGGTCTTAATCGAATTCACAGAAAACAGGGATAACTTGAAAACAGAGTATCTAAGGTCAATTGAACGATACAAGCAAGAATTGGAGCGTTTAGAGCATGACAGCCGTGTACAAAGCACTTTAGATAGCTGGCTTACATAAGCTTCCTTACAACGATAACCTCTTTATAACAATATATTTCGGCTGTACCAATTCCATCGTTGCGGCGAGTTTAGACTGTATTGCGTGCGAAGATATAAAAAGAATTGGATTATAGACCTCTCGCTTTCTGTTGTCACATCTAGCTTCTACCAAGTCATATTTAAAGCTGTTGTGTTATTTTCTCAGACATAAATCATATACACTACAGGTAAAATTACAATAAAAGATACAATCTTGACCCAGCTAGCTAGGTGCCCCTAAATCTTGCCGATTCATGCGCCAACTGCTCCAGCATGGCTCTTCAACTTATCAATAAGACTAAATCTGCGGCCGCGTTTCTGGTTACCCAACCCAGACTCGGAGGCGGTCTGGGGGGAATCTTGCTCAAGTCCAGACACCATGTTGTCGTCATGCCTCTGTGACATATTGGGAATGCCATCTTGTTCTCGCCGAGCATTGCTGGTCATGCCTTGGACATTCTGGTTTTGACCGGCTGGCCAAGACCCTGGGACTCTATCGGAGTTGTTTTCCGCATTTCTGGTACTACCCATGGCTCGATTCGCTGCCCTGGTGGCTTCGTGGTGGTTTTGACCTGGCGGCTTGCCGTCCACGTCCAACATGCTGCGTCCTGTTCCGTTCACTGGGACGCGCTCACGGTGCTCGATGTTGTGTTTTCCACCTCCCAATCCTTTATCCATGGCCAGACCCTCGTTCCTGTTGGCCTGCTGCATCTTGGAAGAACCTCCGGTGGCGGCCATTCCCGGCATTGGAGCTGATCTTGGGGTACTATCTATCTCTTTCATGGAATTGTTCATATTTGATCCTGAGGCTGGGCCTTGCAACAAGCCGCCGTTAGCGCCTTGGGGAGCTCTATCCAAGGTGTATTTTGGTCCACCGAGGAAGGACTCGACTCTCTCCCCACGCCCATTTAGTGGACCCCCCTGTTGCTGGTATTCTTCAATAGTCTTTGCTGGAAGAGTTGTAATACCGTGGTATTTAGCTTCTTCCTGGTGGACTTCATGAATAGGAATCATGGTGTGAATAACTGTGGGTTGGATGATCTCCTTTTGCAGAACAGGTTGGACAACCTATAGGAATGTTAGGCATCCAATATGATATATATGCATTCCAAAAGAGAGATATCAGAAATCCTTACCTCATGAATTCGGTGATGCACGTGTTGGCTGGTGATCATTGGAAGAGTCGTGGTAGTATGGGTTGTCTCTCCAGTAACACGGCTGTCTTTAAACTGTGAGCGGTCGGCTTCGAGACGTCGCTTTACGACTTCTGCATTGTTCTTGCCAGAATGTCGACTCTCGACTTCCATTATCCTTTCAACATGCTCTTCAGGGAGCACCTCAACTGCCGTGATGGGTTGGACGGAGACGTGATAGTGATCCTGTTGAACTTCCCGGTCGACAATGGTCTGAGCTTCCTCTACCTCCTTTCGGGTGATGCTCTCCCGCCGAGCGACTGGATTGACAATCTTGAAACCGATCAGATTAGTATATTGAAGGCATGCAGGCGCCTTTGAGGTCTACAACTTACTTCGTGGACAACGGTATCATGTTTCCCATCTTTGCCGATGAATTCTGAAGCCACAGCATTGCTTCTTTCCGTTACAGGAGCTGCCGTCTTAGACATAGCATTACTTCTTTCTGTGGCAGGAGCGTTGCCTCTTCCTGTTGTTGGAGCTGCCGTCCTAGACATAGCGTTGCTCCTTTCTGTTGTAGGAGCTGCCATTCCAGACATACCGTTGCTTCTTTCTGAGGCAGGAGCTGCCATATCAGACATACCATTGCTTCTTTCTGTTGTAGGTACTGCCATATTAGACATGGCATTATTTCTTTCTGTGGTTGGAGCGGCCATCATGATAAGTCTAGTGTGTATTGGGTATCAAAGTTTGGTTGTTCTCTTAAAGCTTAATCTTGAATTGATTCGAAAAAGAAATTTCAGTGACCACTTGAGGAATATAAATACTTAAAGGTATTTATATTCTTCGAGAATGAGATCATCAACCTCGACATCATTCGTGGCGGAGCTTTCGACAAACGTCATTGACCCGATTGATAGAACTTGACAAGAAAATAGCTGGTGGCACCGGCTATTGAAGGAAATCAGACGAGATTAAGGGAACACACAAAGGAAATAGTGGTATACTAATGGAATTGAGTGCAGATATTCGTCAATTCTCCACAGCCTACCGAATTCTTCAGCTCCAACCTCACGATCCGATCAACAGAGGTCTGAGGACATCGGGACCGATGCGTGGCTGAGAAGACCGTTGGACCCCTTCAGACGTCATGGAAAGGGTCCAATCGATGATATGATGTTAGATGAGCCGATCTCCATGTCACGATGTGTGAGATGTTTGGGTCCGAGATGGGGACCGTCTGAGACATAATTTTGGTACAGGGTAACATTGATCATCGGATGTTCTCGGCCGAGCAGCCCGCAACAGATTTGACCAACAAAAAATCCCCTTCCAGATTACAAGACAGTGCATTTCTGATGCTGCTCAGCTGAACTATGTAATGTTATATTATCCCACTGCTAGACATCAAACGTGATAAGCAACTTGTAAACCTGCTTGTGGAAGGTTAGTCAACATCAGGATGCCCACACCGCTTTGCGGCAGAATATCCCCGTACCCAGAATTCTGCCGAAGGCGGTGGGCAGCAACTTAGCCATCCACGCCATCGTATTGGAAGGAAAGAATAGTTCCCGGGGCATGGATTTCGCGGCATGAGATTTTCTCATTACCTTCGCGCTCGCTCGCTATACAAGATGGCACTCAGTAAGCACACTTGGTTTCTTTTATCTAATGCTGAGCTAATTGATTTCAGACCCGAATATGCCGCTCGATCGGCGACCTCTTGTGATCTCGGGTCCTTCAGGGGTTGGCAAAGGTACTCTTTGCAAGCTGCTTTTCGACAGACACCCAGACACTTTTGCGTTTTCCATCTCGCACACGACCCGAAGCCCGCGGCCAGGAGAACAACATGGGGTGGACTATTATTATGTTACCAAGGATGAGTTCAAAGACCTCATTGCGAAGGATGCTTTTATAGAGAAGTATGTACATTAAGAAGGGGGAAGATTCTTCTTTTTTGGCATATCAGTGGACTAACACGAAATGCAGTGCCCAGTTCGGAGATAACTTCTACGGGACTAGCAAACAAACAATTGAGATCCAGAGTGCCAAGGGCAAAGTGGTCGTATTGGATATCGAAATGGAGGGAGTGAAACAGATCCGAAAGTCGCACATCGACGCTCGATACGTCTTTATTGCCCCGCCCTCGACGGAAGAACTTGAGAAGCGACTACGAGGACGCGGGACCGAGAAGGAGGAAAGCATTCAGAAGAGATTGAACCAGGCGAAGTTGGAGCTGGAGTTTGCCAAGACGGGAGTGCATGACAAGACGATTGTCAATAACGACTTGGAGGAAGCATACAAGGAGTTGGAGGAGTTTGTCTACGCAAAACCATAAAACTCTTAGATTTATATACCCTTTGCGCGTGTGCGTGTTTGTCGAGGTTCTAGACTACATATATAGATCGGCAAGGTGTCAGGGGTTAGACTAGATACCAGATGTGAACTAGAATTTTTGAATTGGACAGTTGAGAGAGTAAGAATGCCATACATCACAAAGATTACTTCTTAGCTTGAATATCTGTCAGTATTGTTCCCCTGAAAGATAAATGATAGCAGGGATAAAGACGCCACAAACGTGAGAGCTACTCTGGTGGCGCTCGTAGATGTCTAGAAGATGACGGGTGCTGCTAACGTATCATCTCAGTCCTTTATGATTGGCGATGGTCATGCAGTCTTGAACTACAGCCATTGGATTTCCTACCTTTGTACCATGTGTAAGGCCTTGGATAACTATTCTCACATGTCGTGTCAAGAGTGTGATTCACAGAACTGTGCCGATTGTCCAACCAGCCAACTGTCCAACGTTGCACGTACGGATAATCCTTTCAGCCACGGCACTAAAATGTGACCCTTTGATTTTGCAAAATTCAACACATTGTCGATCGAGAGCTTAATACTTGCGCAATATAGCCGTCCAGTGCGTCTTCAGCCAATCCAGCACGGCAAGTGATGTGCAGAAGCTAGCAAAAAAGACCAGCAGCCTCTACTTCGTTGTCAGGCATTGCAACCGTTACAACGGCTTTTTGGGCCGATCTCATCCAAAGGAGAATGGAGAGATGGATGCTAGAGTGGACCAGCACGATATCCAGACCCTCGCCAGGGAGACACTGGCCAGTCCAGAATGGCATTCTAGGTCTTCTACACTGACTCGCCTGATCGCCTGGTGAACTGTAGATGGCTCGGTTAGCAGAACAAGTGAAGATATACCGCAGCGTGTTACATTGACACACCGAAGAAGCAAACATAACCGGGGCTGAAAGCGAGCTAGCAGCAAGCCAGCAGCACGCCCCCTGAGCAGTTTACGTACCGAAGCACGCGAAGCATTCCCACTTTGCGGATTCGGGCGGATGGTGAGGAACCGACAGGCCGTTCGCTCCCTGCCAAAGTCGAGAACGAGGAGCGCATTTAGCCCAAAACGATGCTAGAGGCAACTCCTGTAACTCACTT
The DNA here is from genome assembly GCA_000743665.3 of Scytalidium sp. 3C. Lineage (NCBI taxonomy): Eukaryota > Fungi > Ascomycota > Leotiomycetes > Scytalidium > Scytalidium sp. 3C. The sequence goes on along the minus strand of JMRO03000057.1, from coordinate 84,284 downwards.
GTGCCCGTTGACGTCCCTCGCGTCCCCAGCGGGCGCAGCGAGAGGGCTTAAGCGATCACCACCGCGGGCCTGAGGGGAGCTGTAAGTGCTGGATCGCGCAACCCATCCCGCAGATCAGGATGATCTCAATTCTCTGAAACCTGTGCTCCAGTCAGGTTCAGCGCTGCATCCCCAGCCCATCCACCACAGACACCCAATGGCCCTGATCCGGAGTGGAGTGAGCGGTGAGAGGGCGGTGCGACGACGCAGCTGCATCGACCCGAAAGGGGAGGCCTGGCGTGTCTGGCTGCTCTCGCGCGTGTCTGCCAGGAGTCCGGGACGCCACCAGGACCTGGCACTTATTACTGTAGAAAGCGCCAATGTAGGTGGGCTTTTGGCTACCCTGACCAACTTCTCCTCCCCGCCAAACGAGCGTTCTTCCTCCTTCTCCTCCTCGTCGACAAGTGCATCGAGTGCATCAATTGCATCGCCGGCAGCTGGGTCGAGAGGAGATGTCGCGTGGTGCAGTTTGCCTCCTCCAATTGTGACGACAGCAGCTCCCCTCCGGTTCGTTTAGCGGGCGGTCCATCGTCTGCGTCGCTCTTTGTCATCCTGCAAATCGACGGTCCGTGACCAGGGGGTCATGTCGAGATGGAAGGCAAGGTGAGGAGCCTCTTCTTCTGGAGCAATGCCTCTTCCAAAGACAAGTCCTTTGCCACCTACGAGTATCAACTCAAGGCTCAGGCGTACGAGACCGTGGCGGCCGGGAAGCAGCCGCACACAGGAAGCAATCCGGTGCCTGGGAATGGTCCCGTCAACTTACAGCGCATCTTAAGGTCAGGGGCCCGCGGCCAGTCGCCCGTGGATATGGGAAGGGGACATTCGGCCGATGGGCCAAGCATGCCTCAACCACGGCGAGAAGAGCCGCAATTGCGACCCAAATCTGCTCGCCCGTCTTCAAAAGAGAGTTCGGCACCCGCAAGTCCCTTGTGGACTCCCAAGTTTTTGCGACGCAAACCCAAGTCCAATATCGAATCGGTGACGGCGAAAGCTCCAGCGCGCCCTGCGCCGCTACCTCCCTCGAGTCCTCCACCACCGACGAGAATACTGAAGGCTTATGAGCCTACGGGTTCTACAAATACTCGCCTGCCTGCCTCTGCCAAGTCCAGCCGCAACGATGGTCGTCCAGCGTCCGGTACATCGCATAGTGACGCGTTGGAGACACATTGGAGCACCAGCTCGCCGCCTCAACAGGTTCCAAAACATGCTGCTTCGAGAACCGCCCTATATAGTCACGATGAGGAAGTAGTGGAAGATGATGGCACAGTTGTCAAGGACAGTACCAAGACTAGCGATCGAGGCAGTCTGCTTGATTCTCTCCCCACCAGACCCTTGTCCAGATCAAGATCTCTCCGCGGCAGTTCTGGCGGCGACGGCGCGACCTCAGGCTGGATGTCATCGCTCTCACCCACTGCTCCACAACTCGAAGTCAGACGTCCTGTATCTGCATATGGAAATTACGCCTATTCTCCTGCTCCACAGAATATTGAACGCACGGTTTCTCATGGCCCTCATGAGCCAGCACCCCCCAGCCACAACGAAGGGGAAGACACTGTTGAGGAGGAGAATACCGAGCCAGGCAAAAGCAACCCATCGTATCCTTCACTTCGACGCCGCACGGGATCAATTGTCACCGTGACTGCTTCTGCCACATCACAACAAGGACGGCAGCATATCGGATCACTGCAAATGTCTCCACGAAAGACGTATCCGACGCCTCCTTCCTCTCCTGGGAAAGACCAAGCTGCCGTGTCCAGTATGGATACGGCTACGGAGCTGGCTTCCGCTCAGACTCCACCGCTCAGTATCAAGCTTGAAACGGCCACGCCAACGGAAAGCCCGAATCGAGATACTGCAGCCAAACGCTCAAGTGCCGACTCTGCAACGAGCCAATCAACTTCCGAGACTGTTGGAGAGAAGCCGTCTTATTCTTTGCAATCCAAGTATAGCACAGGCAATCTTCGCTCTGTACTCCTTGAGCATGTCAGCAAGAGTGCAAGCTCGGCGAAGGTCTCAGCAGATGCGCCAGATGGGGAAAGCAGCACTACCACAGGCGTCACTGGAACTGAGGTTGCAGCTATTCAGGTTCCTTGTAAGTCAAAATTTGTTTACAATCCAGTCACATTGTCTACTCCTTGCTAATTCTCTTCCAGCTATTACGATAGAACATGATACATCTACCGTTCAGGAGCCCGAAACAGTGACCGAGCAGTATGACGAGCGTAAGATTTATCTTCCACCAAGGGGTAATACACTCTCTGTGGAGGAGACTCACACAGACAAACACAACTCCGATGGCCTTGACGATGCAAGTCCTCCCCCCATCGGCGGACTTACCCCTTACTATAGGAATATTTTAAATAGAAATCTCAATATCGACGACATTGAGCTCATGTCTACGGACTCTGACGAATCTGATGATGACGGTAATATGACTGATAATGATTATTCTTCGTCGGAAGACAGCTTTATGGGCCCTCTGGATGTGCCGAACAGGCGCAAATTGAAAAATAAAGGAACTGAAAGGTCATTATCTACCAGTCTTCCGGTGCGGCCCCAGAGTAGCTGTGGGGTACCTTCCAGATCTCCAAGGGAGAGCTCGATAGGCGTACCTTCAAGCCTTGCCTCCAGATCCAGACCCCAGTCTGCAATTGGATACAACTCTGATGGACGTGTCCAATCCAAATCCTCAGCCAAATTCACTCACCCAAGGCAGCAACCACCATCAGCGAGAGAGCTGTATCTAAGCGATGAGGATTATAGCGACTACTCGGATGATCCTGATGGCCCGCCTGGCAGGAGTCGAAGCGCCGTTGGGGAAGAAGGTCTACTGTTTAAGATGGATGGATACGGTAACTCTGGATTACTACCTGGCTTAAATGATATTGAATCTGTTGGTATCTCCCGCAGCTTGGGCTTGGGTTTTGGATTCGGACTCAGTCCAGGATTCGGCTCGATCCCAGAGGACATGTCAATGCCAGCCAGAGAGGAGCGGCCTGAAATAATCACCGAGGAGGCGCCTGCTCCAACTATATCCTTGACGCGGAGGCCGAGAAGCCAAATCGGAAGCAGCTGGGTCAGTGAAGCTGCCAAGGGCTTGGGCCTGATGAAAAAGGATCGCAGTGGGAGCGTCGAGTACGAGAGCGACCTCGGCCTGGACGCTGACAGCGTTTCCGTCGTTGACGTACCAAGAGCACCTTCCGCAAGGCCAAGTGACAATCGAAAGAGCGATGTCAGGAAGAGTGATGCTAAAAAGAGTGATGTTAAGAAGAACGAGCACAGGAGGAGTTTTATACGTCCCGCGAGCAGAGGATCTTCTACTCCCAGCACCAAGAAAGAAAAGAAGAAGCCTGAAAATATCAGGAACATCGAAAACGCGATAAAGACTCTAGGATTCTGATCCGCATCACACACCCTCTTGTCATAATTTTATGTGTAATTTTGATTCACGTTTGTATGGTTATATGGCTGTATCGGTATTTTTGGTTTTGCTACGGAAAAAAGGGGGGTTTTAGATGTATGGGACTCGCCGGATTTTGCATTGTGGCGCTGTTGAAGTTTTGGAATCTGGTTTTCTTTTCATTATTTTGGGACGGCTTTTGGTCAACCTGTTAGACTTCTTTTCTGTGTTGTTGGCCCTTTGGAAAAGAAAGAAAAATGAGCAATCAACGGTTCGGGCTTGGTTTGATACCGAGAGTTTTCAAGATTCTGCTTCGGCTCTGGTAGATCCACTGTTTTAGTATACGCATTACATTTTTTGCTAATGAAGACATGATAACTTCATCGAGGAACAGTATTATTTGTCTTGACGTTGAGCATTCATGCCTTGAGAATGTGATAATGAGGTTGGTGATATTTGCAAATGTGGATCTTTCTTTATTTTTGAAAGATTTTCAAACTACTTGGCACTCTCAATCACTACGTTACGTCTCAGTCCGCATCCAAAGCATAGCACACAGACAGACAGACACACCGCCAGAATCTATGGAGCGTTTTCGGACAAGATCATTATCGAGACTTTTTTTCCTTTTCTCCCATTTCCTTGTGAAACGAGATTATACCTCTTTCGACGTCCACGCGCCTCTTCACCGAGTTTGTATATTCAACAAACCCTTGAAGAATGGGGGTCTGGTGGCACGAAGGACACATGGGACCTTGAATTAAGCATTGTTCGGGGTAAAGATGCGTCTCCGGGATCCCCAAACTGGGGTCGATTTGAGGGGGCATGGTATAAGCGCTCCAATAACAACACAGCTTCCATAAAAGCAAGTGACAGTTATTCCCTGACTGCTGATAGAAATGTCAAAGTGCTACCGCCAGTGCTCCTTTCGTGTGATTTACGGAACAATAAATGGGGAACGGCACAATTTATTATTGTATACGAGGTTCACCAATAACGGGGCCTGAAATTATATCCGGAGTGATGCCACGAATACAAAGTTTCGGATGATCGTCTCCGCAAACGTGGGGAAAATGAATTCAATTGGAGAGGCTATCTTTACAGTTTGCTTATATATTAGCTTGCTCGATCCCTGGATGGAGGGTTGTTTCTTCCAATGGACTTTTTCCCCTATTAATTAATACCCAGTGCCTAGCAGCAGCTTGAATGCCGAGATAATCATGATTCCAAAGGTATACCAGTTCCTGGTTGCTTTGTTCGCCGCTTTTGGCTCCTTTCTCTATGGCTACGATCTTGGAATCATCGCCTCAGTGGTTGCTTCCGACTCGTTCGTCGACAAGTTCTTGACTGAGCAAGCAACCACGCGAAGCGGCACCATCGTTGCCTTGTTCACAGCTGGTAAGAGCACTGCTACCATACCTCCTTTCCTCTCGGTACTTTAGACTGACTGGCTGGTACAAAGGTGGTTTCTTTGGCGCTTTTGGTGCTGGATTCTGCGACCCCCTAGGGCGTCGAGGTACTCTGCTTCTAGGTTCGGCGCTCTTCATAGTCGGAGGCGTCTTGCAGACCGCCGCCGAAAATGTAGCCATGCTCTACGTTGGTCGTCTGTTTGCTGGATTTGGTATCGGTATCCTCGTTGAGATTGTCCCGCAGTTTCAAGCTGAGATCTCCCATGCCAATATTCGTGGTATCGTCACTTCGCTCCAGCAGACTATGCTCGGCATAGGTTCTCTCGCAGCGAACTGGATTGGATATGGTTGTTTCACTCACTGGGCCAATACGGGAATCTCGGCCCAGTGGAGGCTTCCGTAGGGTTTCCTCATTGTTAATTATTCTGCTGAGAGATTGCTAATGACTGTGATTGATAGTCTTGCTTTACAGATGGTCCCGGCTATAGGTCTGGGAGCGTGCATCTATCTGTTCCCTGAATCTCCTCGCTGGCTCATCGATCATGATCGTCCAGAGGATGGCTTACGCACTCTCGCGAATCTACACGCCAACGGTGATATTCATGACTCCTATGTACAGGCAGAGTATGAGATCATCCTCTCCCAAATTGCGGATGAGCATCAAAACGCAGCCAAGACATACGCGGAGCTATTTAGAAACCGATCGAACGCTCGGAGAATCATACTAGCTTGTGCCTGTCAAGCTTCTGCTCAGATGACTGGTGTGTCAGCCATCCAGTACTTCTCGCCAGCTATCTTCGCGCAGATTGGAATTTCCGCCCACCAAACGCTGCTGTATCAGGGAATCAACTCTATCCTTGGTGAACTTGCTCAAGCTATTTTTTTCTTCCTCATTGATCGGGTCGGTCGTCGTCCGCTCCAGATCGGAGGCAATCTGGCTTGCGCTGTTGCATTCATCATTGGTGCAGCTTTGCTGGCAACGTATCCACCGACTTCTCCAAATACAGCTGCGCATTGGGCTTTTATAGTTGCAAGTACCTGGGTGTTTAACTTTTGTTTCTGGTATGTCTACTCTCTCACTGGCATGTTAATTGTGGATCTAACGATTCTTAGTGCATCTGGTACGATGTCCTGGATTATCCCCGCCGAGATATTTAACACTGCGACCCGTGTCAAGGGAATATCTCTTGCCACCATGGTTTCTTTTGCATTCAATACGATGATAGGCCAGGTTACTCCGGTGGCACTCGCTGCTATCGGATGGCGATACTATATCCTGTTCATCGTGTGTGATGTCACTAATGCGCTCTTCTTCTATTTCTTCCTTCCTGAAACAAAAGGAGTCACTCTTGAGGCGATGAATGACTTGTTCACAAATTCAGCATGGATAGTTCCGGGAAGTAAGTGGAAGCCTGCGATGGAAGTGGACGTTGATCGTTTGGCGGAAATAAAGCAGCTTGGAGGTGGGAAAGGGGGTCTGGAGTTAGAGGAGGTTCAGGTGGAAGCCGAAGCCTAAAATATTACGGGCTTATGTTCAGAATTAGGTAGAAAGATCTGGTAATCCGGGGTTATTTCATTTGAGAGATGTAAACAATTCCAATACAGAATATATATTGCTGATTTGTGTGGTCGCAAATATTTAAGCATCACCGGGCTAATATTACTCTACCTGCAAGCTGAGGTTCAAAGTCGCTTGTTAATGACGGAATGATTAATGCCGGAAATTGACCCAGAATATCCACTCATGCTGTTTGTTTCACAGCTATGCAGAGCTAGTGCAATAATTAATCGTGGAATTGATTGGTTCTACTTTACCACTATACCTAATTGAGCGATACGAGATCAATTGGGAAAGTGTGGAGTTTCGACGTCTCCTTTAGATCTGACCAATAAGGAAACGGCTCGAAAACATCCAGACTACCATATCACATCGAGCATAATCCCTCAATGGTGGAATTAGGTGCAAACTCCGTAATCTCCAAGATATAGTGTCACTTAACCTTGGCTCGTGAAAATTGGGAAAACTAGTAATTCTCCCCTCAAGATCTTAAATATATATAAGTAGCCTGCCAGTTCTAAGAGCGAAAGCCTTTAGACAAGTCCACTTTTAAATTATCTTTGCCTAAGAATACTTTCCTCAGAACTGATCCTTAATGTATAACTTCCACCATTTTATTGCCTTTCAACTATGCCTATGAACCGTTCCATTTGGCAGGATAAGCCTGGCGTGCCGGGCGTCATCCGTGAGAGCCCAATTCCTTCCAAGCTCGAAGACCGTCAGGTTCTAATAAGAGTTCATTCTTGGGCAATGAATCCATGCGATGCTTTCCTTCAAGACCAATCTTTGCCGTTTATCAAGTACCCGGTCGTCCTAGGTCAGGACGTTGCTGGGGTCGTTGAGAACGTAGGATCTACCGCTGCCTCCAAGTTCAAGGTCGGAGATCGCGTGTTTGGATTTACCATAAACAACGGGTTTCAAGACTATGTTACTCTTGACCATACTCTTACTGCCAAGATCCCGGGCACCTTGTCTTTCACCGACGTCTCCGTCTTTCCTCTTTGCATCAGTACTTGCGCATTTTCTCTCTTCGACAAGGATTTTCTGGGTCTGCCTTTGCCTCCTCTCAATCCTACTAGCACAGGAAAGTCTGTTCTAATCTGGGGAGGGAGCTCTGCAGTTGGCTGTAATGGTATCCAGTTAGCTAAAGCCGCAGGCTTCGAAGTGATTACCACTTGCTCACCCCGCAACTTCGACTATGTTAAAAGCCTTGGTGCTGACAAGGTGTTCGACTATAACAGCCCCTCAGTTACGGATGATCTCGTCGCCGAGCTTGACAAAGGCACTTGTGCTGGCATCTACCTTGCTGTTGGAAAAGTCGCTGACGCATGTCAAGTCTCGCATAAATCCAAACAGAAGCTCTTCGTTGTATCTTCGAATCCAGTTACCCCTGGAGATGCTCCAGAGGGTGTTGAGGCAAAGTTCGTTTTTGGAACTGGTGGGATTGATATGTTTAGGGAAATATTACCAATTACATTTGGTGGATTTTTGCCAGAGGCACTGGCTAGTGGTCATTATAAAATTGCTCCTCCACCGGAAATTGTGTCAACAAAAGGTATCGAGGGGATCCAGGAGGCGTTGGATATCCTCAAAAAGGGTGTATCAGCAAAGAAGTTGGTCGTTGAGATTAATTAGTATAGAATTACCGAGTATTCCAGAGCGTTATCTGAAACATTTGGCTGGGAATAGCACGCATGTTGGAGGAGCTGTTGTCTCTGTGCGATGCAGTTTGTTGAAGTTTACTATACATGCTTCTTCCACTTTGGAAGGATAATCTGGGCCATAATAAACAAATCCATCGGCTTGTTATCGGCGGTATTGCTTCTTTTCTCCATACCTTCGCCCGATTCAGCTCTAATATTTGAAAACTCATGAAACGTATCATCCAGGAGCACAGTCCCAGGAGTGATTACGGAGGTTTTACTTCCTAGGTCGCATTCTAAGCTCCATGCTAACAATCCTCTATTTAAAGCTGAGACAGTGTCTCGTGCCCTTTGTTCGAGGTTCAGTCCCTCCGAACCCCGAGCTTGAGGCGATTTGGACACCTCAGAAATGTCAATACAGGTCCATCGTTTTGGATAGGGAGTTTTTACACTCTCGAGTTCTGCAGCGACGAATATTGCAAGCTCTCTCTTCTCCTTATCAAGATGGACCCAGAATTTAATGGCTCCGTATGCGATATGGGGTTGATCATCATTGATACAAAGGTAAAGCATGGTTTCCTCTAACAAATTTTTTGTATACCTTGTATCGGGATACATTCGGAACTCTGAGTGACGAATGCCGTGAATTCCAGAGGGAAATGTGAGTAAGACGTTGATCGGGGATAACTTCCAAAATTTCTGTAAGCTTCTTTTCTGCTTCGGACTAGTAAGAATCGAGAAAAGCCTAGGAACACGGATAGGAAGTGTGATCTCTTGCTCATTCGGTGTGTTCTTCATACTTCGAACAGTTAAAGTAATTGAAGGAAACCCGAGTCTCGAGTATTTTCCATCAATATTGACAAGAGGCATCCAGGAAGGCCGACGGTTTTGTTTAAATGGTAGAACGGCAAAGAAAAAGTTTGGTAAGAGTGTTTGAACCAAAGGAAGTGTCAATGTTAAGCCAAGATTGTCAATTCGAAGACTTCTAGACCAGCCCTGAAACCGCGAGAAGTCATCACGCTTAGAGGAGTCACCACTGAGATCAAAGTATCGTGGGTCTTGAGCTAATGTACCTGCTGTGGCAAACCAGAGGACACCCTTCTTCAGTAGACCTTGGTAGTTCCATGCCAGAAAGGTCAGGTCACTTGTTTGTTGAATTATCTCCAACTGGAGCCGGAGAAATGCCTTGGATCCCTCTCCGTATAGAAGTGGCATATTGATATCAAACAAACCCATGAGACAATAGGCAGTATCTTCTACTCGAGTAGTCTTGCGAGTCGACGCCCACGACATGATGTTTGCAATGCTTGGACGGTTCCGTGCTAAATCCCATGGATCTTTAAGGACGTACCCTGGGATTGCGGTTATTTGTTCGATAGTATTTCTTATGTCTTCGTCGCTTTTTTTGCCTATTCGAGTCCATGAATCAGAGAAAAATATCAGTCGTCGCGGTGCTATGAGTTCCTGTAAAGTCCAGCCTCTCTTAAACCAACGACTGCTACGGAAGTTACTTTCTTGAACCGCGCATTCAGCCGGAGAACATGGTGGGACATCTTCGAGAAATGCATAGCAAACTTCAGCTTTCTTATACCAATTGAACATGGAATTGATGGCTTCGCTCAGTTCCGCTGAATTGGTCTTGTCAATGCAGTTGGTGTCGGCCCATAACCATAAATAGCCATTTTTACGCGCTTGATTACATGCGCTACTGATCTTTACATACCCCTTCTGGGCCGTTATTTTCCTTACTTCATCTTCACTGTAAACCCAGCCCCATCTCGGCGGATTCTGCTTTCTAGAGTAAAGCCAGTCCTGCAATGTGACCTCTTCGGTCCCCCACGTATGTGACAAGATGGCGTATTCCGGTATCTGAGATTCAATGAATTCATGCAACTCTAATGTTTGCGTGTTGATCAGGCGCATATTTCCTCAAAGCTACCGAAGTGGATTATTAAAGATTTGTGCAGCGGAAGGCCAGGAAGTCTGCGAGTCCTGCGATATCAAATATGGTTCGTCTTACGAGTATTCCTCCTTGGGAAGACGTTCTGTTCTACCTCGTACCATTACGTCTTTGAAAATAGACTTCAATTCGGAGCTCTCTTCCGGGGTGGAAGGCCGGTTGACAAATAACTTATGTGTAATGTGAAGTTAAATAACAGGAGCGACCATATCCAATCGTGGTGTATGTTTATATGAGGGTTCGGTCGAATGCACTGGAGCCTCTCAATTCGATGTGATCCGTTTTTTGTTAGACTTGAGGACAGTTGTCTTGATGCGAGTTTGCTGCACAGCCTCATCCACCATTGTGGCTATACCGCATGGCTTAACCAAANTACGGGCGAACTTGCACGCAAAGCCAGGTTGTTCACGTAAATGAGTTGCTTTTGGAGGAGTAGTAATTATTAACATCTCCCAGATCGAACAAGGACCAGGAATATGTAGAAGAGGCCCCAACAGATTGCTAAGAAGTCTGAAATTTACATATAAATTGACGAAATAATTGGCTAGTCTAATAACGTTCTATTACACGCTGTTCTCAATCTCTCTCAGCTCAATTAGACAACAATTTGCTCTGCCCGTACTCTTTTATAATGCCGGGATAAACAGCATCCACATAATGAACAATGCGTTGTAATACTACGTCTAATTCTCTTATGACTAGCACCACTGTATCTCTATGTTGTGGGCTATTAAATTGGCACCATGTAGCTTGCGGGTACTCGTATGAATTATCAGATAAGCCCGCAAATAAATCATCGAGAAAGTTGTCTGATAGCCTCTCATTGAGGTCTGATGGAGGTGACTATTCCTAGGAAATGTAGCAAACAAAACCTTGTTTTCCAAGCCAGTCATATACTACATCGCATAGCGAACCCATACGCAGTCCCCGGTTGTCATCAGGTTTTGCACGACCTTTTAGGTAGATCACCCACTTTACGGTACTTTTCTCTTCAGATGTGGTATCTTCTTCAGATGTAGTATCTTCTTCAGATGTGGTATCTTCTTCAGATGTGGTATCTTCTTCAGATATAATATCTTCTTCAGATGTAGTATCTTCTTCAGATGTGGTGTCCTCTTCAGACATGGCATCCGTAACGCCTAGTCTAAAAATTGGGGTTTGCTGTACTAGCATTTTGCGCCACGACGCTCCTTGATATCTGAAAGCGGCTGTATCACTAGTAGACTGGCCGGACCGCGGTCCCAAATACGGTCCGGTCCGGTCCAGACCGAAAATTTACGGTTCGGTCTTAGATTTTCGAGACTGAACCGTACGATCTAAGACTAATATACGGTCTCCTATATTTATTTCAGACCGGACCGTAGTCTTACGGTCCGGTCTCATATATTTGACTTGAGACCGTGGACCGTTCAGACCGGACCGAAAAAAAAGACCGTGGGCCAGCCCGGACCGGACCGCGGCCAGTCTAATCACTAGCAATCGGGACCCTGTCAAACCCTGCTTCCGATTTCCATTTCCCTGCGGGAATATCGCCTGATTGCAAAAAGAGGGAGGAAGCGCCCTCCAAGAGAGGGTTAATCTGAAACTGCGTTGAGAAGCATCCCAGGATATTGGCTGAAAGAATAACTTCTGTTGGATAATTGGAGAAATGCTGATTGCGTTATGCCAGGCCTTGCGTACTAACGGTGCTGTAGTAAGTAGATATCGCATCGGCAGTGCAGCAAGGATGAGATGAAATATCTCTGGTACATCCGTCACAGGAGCTTGAGCTGGCATAGTAAAATCGAGACTGTATGTACTCAACAAAAAAATGTTATATAGAAGCGTTGAAACTACGGGTACAGTTTGAAGTAGGAAGGCGTGTGCCTTCCAGAAGCATCGCCTATATTTATAGCCAATTCCATAATATAAGCGTGCTAAATGTCTCCATGCTAACAGCGTTCCATTGCTTCTCATTAATAGTGGGTCCGTTGGTGCACAAATTGCCCAACTTTGGTTCAGTTGATACTATGAGTACAGTTCTGTTTGATTTTAAAGATTAATTATCGATGTCTTATTGGCTGACTCTAATGCTTGCAACTAGAGATCGACGTAAATACGATGATCTTTCCTTCCGGGCCATTGCTTGTATATGCAGAGATGAGTGCAGGTGGCCATTCACAAAGGCACCATCATGGAGGGAATAAACTGATGGTTTCCTAGTTAATCGTAATCGGCCAGTATGGCCTGTGGTTCAAATTAAGCTTACCGTAGAAATGGGTCGCTTACTTCATACTTTACGTAAATACGTCTCTACAGCGCCTCCTTAATACTTTTCTCTGGGGGCGCGCAAGGAGAAGAACAAGTGATGAAGCTTGACGGAGAAAGGATATCATTGCACTCCAAGCATTTTGAAGGCCGCAGCATAAGAGCTAAACTGTACGTACACCAGATAATCCAATCGGGAACAAAACAAACCTCTTGAATAAAAAATTTAACCAAGCCGCTCTACATGATCGCACAACCCATGCCAGCCGTCGCTGCTACAGCTAAGAGTGACCCTCCCACTGCAGCTCCCCCGATAAGTCCAGCTGCTTCGGCCTGGTACGGTTGCTGCTGATACTGTTGTGGATATTGTTGTGGATATGCAGCCGCGGGCGGTGATTGATATACTGGCATCGCCTGTGGGGGCAGCTGTTGCTGAGGAGAATAAGCAGGCGGCGGGCCACGGCTTGCCTCTCTTATCCTGTCAATCGCAGCTTTATTTTTGGCTTCTTGCTCCACCAGTATGTCTTTATAAACGCCGTTCATCTGGCCTAAGAAGTTCACCGCTCCCTCGATAACTTGCTCTTTGTACTCCTCCGTCTCTTTCGCTTGCTGGAGCATTGCCTGTCGCATCTCCTTTTCTTTGTTATCTCGTTTCTCAATCTCAACCGCGTGCTCTTTGCCCTGTTGTTCTGCAATTACACGCAGCTTCTCCATTTCTTCTTTTGCCTTTGTAATTTGTTCTTCTTTCTCTTGCAGTAGGCGCTCGTTGCTGACCTTGAGCTCTTGCTGCGCACGCTCGAGATCCTTCATCTGTGAAGAGTTCTTCTCTTGTGCATCCAACAGTTCTTGTGTGTATTTCATGTCATTCTCCTGGAGTGCCTTCTCCATCTGCTTTCTCAGCTCCTCCTTCTCTTGCTCGTGCCTCTCCTTTTGTTCAATGAGCCTCTTGTTAACTGCTTTTCCTGCATTGGTCTGATCCAGGTCCTTTCCCTCAACATTCATCTCATGTTGCAGCTTTGGGATCATTTTGTGCTTCTCAACTAGAATTCTGATAATGTCTAAAGCCGAATCACGGTCGTTCATGAATCGCTTGACGTGGCATTTGCGCTTGATCATAGGCTGCCAAAACCTGTCTCCTTGCATTAATTCAAGCTCGCGTTTCTTGCCCTCTTCGCGGTCGGTCTTATCCCACATAGTTGTAGCAAGAACAACAGAGTCCATGTGTTCGAGGCCCGTCATTTCTTGAAACATTCGGAGATTCGTCAGATGTGACCCTTTCATCCTGGGTTCGCCAATGGTTTGGAGGTATACCATGCCGTTGAGGCGGTAACCATTTTGAAATGCAAATGAGAGCCATGAAGCAAGTTGTCGGAGAACTTGGTCATCAGTTCGAGTAGTGTCATCGAATCCAGGGGTGTCAATCAATTGTATCGTATGATCGTCTAACTTGAATGAATAACTGTTACATTCTTGAGTGACTATGACTGTTAGATTATTGTCCAGGTGTTTTATGCAGTTCTTTGGCTCTCACACGAAACCAGGCTATGACCCGCAATATTAACGGTCTCCCCACAGCATTTCTCGATAAACGTGCTCTTGCCAGCTCCAGTAACTCCCACCACAGCGATGATCACATCTTCTTTGCTGGAATCAATATTAGCGGAGTGAGGGGAGAGAGTACAGATCGTGGCAGGCGTACCATAGGTTTGTAAACTTCGCTGAGAGGTCGTCTTCAGGCTGGGGGGTTGGCGCGATGGGTGTAGCTGGTGATTCGGACATGGCGATTAACAGAATGTATTAAAGATATTATGACACTTCACTATCTATCGGACGACGAAACCCATCAAATTTTACGGGTTGTAGTTGCAGCTGTGCTATTTAAAGGCATCTGGGGGGTAACAGCCCCTCAGCTGCAAGTTCCTTATCACGAACACAATGGCGGCTCTGGCCGTCCCTTCCCAAGGCCCCGGTACGAGTAGCGCTCAGCAGCCCTCCTCAAGTTACCAGGCAAGTGGTAAGACTGGTCTGATATATTGTGGTGGCTTTCAATAAAAACAAGATTACAGATGGCCTGGCGAATGGGGGAGCCTCAGCTGGCGCCCCTGTAAGGCCAAGAACCGCCTCAGTTTCCAAAATGGTCATATATTGAATTTACGATTCTTCTTGGCTGAAACTTTGTCCTAAGGCTCGTGATCGAGTGCGGCCGATAATAGGAGCCTTATTCCCAACCATCAAGTTCAACATGTTACAGTCTTGTGAACCTTTGCGATATCGCGGGCTGGAGAGTCTAGCCAGTGCATTATGTCCCGGCTCACCAAGAAATTCAGTTTGCTGTCCTTGGATCCGCCCGTTCAAGAAAAAAGTGTCCAACAAACCAGATTGTTACCATGCGTAAATTCGGCATCTGAGGATGAAAAAATCATCATGTTCCTAGGAGTGACGGGATCTGGCAAGAGCTCGTTCATCAAAGCCATCACGAATCATGATGATGCTGAGGTGGGGCATGGGCTGTGCTCAGGTCTGTTGTCTTGGCAGAGCACGTCTCCCTGGCTCGAAATCTAAAACTGACTATGCTGATCGTCAGAAACCGCGACGGTGCGGGCTTTCCATATTACCATTGAATCCGTAAAGTTCATGCTCGTTGATACCCCGGGGTTTAACGACACGTTCCGCGACGATGAAGAAATCCTAAAGGAGATAACCAACTGGCTAGCCACCACCTACAGGGAAGGGAAAAAGATTACGGGAATTATTTATCTGCATCCTATCAACCAACCTCGGATGGAAGGCACCTCTCTGCTGAATCTGACGGTTATGCAGAAGCTGTGTGGATCCGAGACCTTCGAAAACGTGGTCCTTGCTAGCACATTTTGGGATCTCGTTGAGGAGGATTCTGGGATTCGGAGAGAGGAAGAACTCTGTAAAACACCGCAATTTTGGGGTGGAATGAAGAGGAATGGTTCCAGGGTTATCAGGATCAAGGATTATACTCAATCAAAGGACGTTCTTCTGCAGCTGGCTGGAAAAGGCGGGGTTGCATTACAGATTCAAAAAGAAATGGTAGAGGATGAAAAGAAGTTGTCAGATACGGCAGCGGGACAAAAGCTTAACCACGATTTAGCAAGGCTCCAGGAAGAGCATCAACAGCAAAAGAGAGCTATGGAGGAGCGTGCTCAAGCAGAGTTGAAACGCCGAGAGGAGCAAAATCAGCGTAAATTAACTGAGGAGCTGGCCCGTCAGAAGGCTGTTCAGCAACTCCAGAGAGAGCTTGCTGAGGCGAGGCAACGCACAGAGGAGCGCCGTCAACGGGAGAAACTGGAAGAGATAGCAAAACAAGCGAGACAAGCAGAGCGAGAAGCAGAAAAAGAGAGACAGCGGTTAAAGGAGATACAGCTACGGAAAGAGAAACTTGCTGAGGAACGAAGACAAATGGAGGCGGCTCAGAGAGCCAATGCGGAGAAGGAGAGGCAAAAACGAGAACTTATTGCGAAGAATGTGCTTGCGGCTAGTTATCGAGCGGAGGTCAAGACCCAGCGTCAGGTGTTTTTTGAAGCATGCTCAAGATGGACTGTGCGCACATATACGTTCACTTTCGAAAATCAGGCGCCCGAGTTTATGAGTTGGTGTGACAGATGTTTTCAGCTAATTACATTTGGCGGATACCGACGTAAGCGCTTTATCTCATATTCCCTGGTTGAGTTGCACCTGGCGCTTGACACTGACGAGATATACAGAGTGTCATACATGTGTCTTACAGATCTGTGATTCATGTTGGCTAAGAGGCGATCACTGTATTGATGGCAGTCAGACCCATCGAGTCACGAGCTCTCTGCAAAGAAATCGACCATCCCGCTGCTGCAACAGACTTGCACAAAGTGTACAATCACTAAGCTGTAATCGTTGTTGGAATGACATCCGGGGACTTTACTTTCGTTAGTACATCCTTTTAATTCCCATTTGAAGTTCCAGTTGAAAATTCTCATCTCACATTCCCAGATTGCTGTTATTGTTCAAATGATGACTATGATCTCTGTCTCAAGTGTGTCATTTCAGGATGGACTTGCCTCGGAAATCACAAGCTCCATCCAACAGTCAACTGGCCTAGGTAGAGTGTCGTCACATATCGCTAATGTTTGGATGGACCCCCCCGAATACCCAGGATGCTTATGAGGACTTCTCAAATTGAACGACATCGTAATAATTCTGGTACCAGAGATACAAAACAAATGGCACCGACAACCATCGTCTCTTCGGCCGAAACAAATGAGAAAGAAAACAAAGGTCAAAATCTCGGCCCTGAAAGGCACGATCCCGATCCTCCACCAGCTTTGCACTTAGAATGGCAAGGCTTTGGACGAAATGGAAGAACGCGACAGCAGAGTCCAGGAGAGTGAGTGTAGGGATCCGTTTTGGAATTCTCGGCTACGGGTATCGATTTGCCAGAAAGTGGTATCGATTCAGACCCACCCACAAAAATGGGCTGTTTGTTCAGGCTTGTACGTAAAAACAGACCTTAGGATTCGCCCCTGATCTTGTTTTGGCCCTTGCCAATGCCGTTGTTGCAACCCATGCGTAAACGATAGCGAGAAAGAGGCCCACTTGCGATATTTGGTATGAGTTGTAACGCATATAATATCAGTAGCGTAGGCGAATCTTTGTATTTAGATTTCCTCTCTAAATTATATAGACAAAACTCTACAAAAATTACACAATCTTATACTCGCGCCGCAACTAAATATAACCAGAAACGGATCCATGATGCCAGCTATCGGCGTGCATCTCGTTGGCAGTATCCCACTCCCCACAGAGGCGGAGGCTTTCCAGAAAGTTGCTACCGCTCTTCCTGGTCGGTTACTATCTATTCCAGATGGCGAACCCAAAGAGCGCGGCAACTATATCGGCTGGCAGTTAGATGCTTTTCCCAAAGATGCCATCCAGTACATCCTCGGTGGCACCGACCCCGTAGCCAACCGCAAATTTTCGCTGTCTGATATTGGGCCGTCAAACTTTGACACCGCCGCACTCAGGTCATATGAAATCTTTACCGACTTGAGAGCCAAAGGGGTGATTCCTGAGGGAGTGCGGCTGCAAGTTTGTCTGCCACCACCGTTGAATTGCATTCAAGGCCACACGCGCCGGGAATTGCATAAAGAGCTGGAACCTTTATATGAACAGCGCGTCGTCGAAGCCTTGAATGTCATCGTCAGCAAAATTCCTGCAAAAGATCTCGCAATCCAGTGGGACGTTTGTTTTGAGATTGCCGCACTGGAGTATGAGCGCGGCCGGATCAAAGATAGCTTTTTGAAAGCTAGCTTCTTCGAGGCTCATTTCTCCCCCGTCAAGCCGGGAATCTTAGAGCGCCTGGCCAGATTGTCGAAACACGTTCCCGCAAACATCCCACTGGGATTTCACCTGTGCTATGGAGACTTTATGCATCAACATTTCACTGAGCCTCAAGATCTTGGCCTGCTCGTTGACTTGGCAAATGGAATTACTGAATCACTCGAGCGGCCAGTACACTGGTTTCACATGCCAGTTCCTAAGAACCGCGATGATCTGGCATATTTTTCACCATTGAAGGATCTTAAAACGGATGCACGCTTATTTCTGGGCCTGGTGCATGCGAACGACGAAGATGGGACCCGTCGCCGCATTGAAACTGCGCAAAAGGTCCTGGGTAATAGGGAGTTTGGCGTGGCGACAGAATGCGGCATGGGTAGGACTCCAGCAGAAGAGTTAGACAGTATCTTGCAAATTTCGAAGAATGTAACGCAGATATACACACCCGAACACAGAAAATAGCATGGTCAAGGCTAAGATATTAGACTCTACTGGCCATCTTTACGCTTAATCCTCAGGCGTTTGTGGTTACTTCTCCCCTCAAGATCACAAGTCCACGTCCTAGCACAACTGCGAGATTTGGAACTGTAAATAAACATCATCATATCTGCGAGATTAGTTCTAGATTAAAGAGGGTATGCAATTGCGTTTAAACTACATGGCTTCAAAAGCTCTTCCGGTGCGGCCATCTTAATAAGTATAACGATAATCTGGATGTGAATCTCCTGGAACTTCTAGCTGTTCAACACGTTCCATACTCATGACTCCCTCCAGCATCTTGTTCCTATATTCTTGCTCGCTCTTTTTCTGATTCCAATACCTATACAGAAGAACTGTAAAGCCTTCCAAGACAAAGGCAATAACAGCCAGCTAGAGGAGGAACTTGGAGGCGAACGGGTAATATGGTGATTGACTAACGTGGTTGGGAAGTCTGGCACATATTGTCCAGCCTCATTCTGTTCCCCTAGACTTTCGGTTCAATTCCAAAATAACCCATCACTCTGACAGCCTCTCTCAGTCCCAATATCCAGCGTGAGTCATTTTCTTATAAAGCTCTGCCATCTTCACCAATTCTGCTTTTGTAAATGATTACAGCCATCTCCTCGCTGCGGCTGATCCGTCCTTTGGATAACTCTGATTGGCCATTAGACTTCGATCCAGAGAAAGCGCCCGAAAACAGACAATTGTTTTTCCCACTCAGGTACATTATCCCAGGACTTTCATAGACAATAAAATATTAATAAGACACAGGAAACAGACCTTCATTTTACTCGCATATACCCTCGTACTGGACTGTGATCTTAGCCGTCGGATGGCAGGACCAGGACCTCCTGTCCAGGGAAGCCAATAGGCTATCGGACCGCGGGCTCGGCGCTGTAGGCTGAGGGACTTGGCGGACACGTCCTCTTTGTGGAGGAGGAGGATGGAGCATCAGCTTTCCAGAAGCCAGTCCCTGCTTGCTCCCGTAATTCCCAATTTATCACGGCGTTGGTCTCGATAGCTTTAGAGAAGCTCTTCTTCGATTACGCATCTTCATCCAACCGTCTGTATTGCTACCCCGCACCACATCTTCAATTTCCTGCCTTGCCGATAGATATCGCCGCCTGCCCACCATGGCTGATACTTCCCAAACCAACCCAAACTCATCGTGGCAGTGGATTTACGACCAGTCCTCACTGGCTACCTCCACAAAGGAGATCCGAATTCTCCAAGTCCTCCCTGGTAAGCCCGACGATCCCATCCGCGGACATCTTTCGAAGGTATCACTGGAGGGAGCCTCGCCCCCGATCTTCAACGCCCTGTCATATACCTGGGGCAGCCCCGGTGACCGCCAGGAGCATATCATGCTCGACAACGAGGAGATTCCCATCACATCGAACCTGCACGATGCATTGCAACGAATCCGAGCCGACTTCCACTCAACTCCTATTTGGGTAGACGCCATATGCATCAATCAAAGCTCTATTCTAGAAAAAAACAATCAAATACCTCTAATGAGGGACATTTTCCGGGGCGCAGCTACCGTTCTTGCTTGGCTAGGCAATTCCACTGCTCTCACTCCAACAGTAGTGAAGTGCCTCACAGTCATAGCTGATGCGTCGTCGACAGACCAGAACGACCCGCTATTTACGACGTGGCAAGAATTTGCCGAAGCTGCCGGGGCGTCAGATATCGACCTACAGTGTTCCCTGTCCAGTTTCTACTCGTTTGAGTGGTTTCGCCGGTGCTGGGTAGTTCAAGAAGTAACGGTTGCTACGAACGATCCCTTGTTTTTGCTCGGGCCCTATACGTTGCCGGCGACGCTTCTACACAAGTCGACCAATCGGCTGGGATATTTCCTACAGCAACCCCAATTACATGTGAATGGCGACTGTAAAGATCACTTACATGTCAGTGACGTTCAACCAGCAGCAGATATCTTTCAATTACGAAACAGGAGGTGGAGCACCATGACGATGCTACTGGAGGTGACAATGGCCTGTAAAGCAACACTACAGCAAGACAAAATCTATAGTTTGTTGGGTCTAACACAGCCGGGATTCGCGTCCCTCATAGAGGTTGACTACAATAAGTCATCTCCAGACCTTTATGAGGAACTCACAGTGGCCATTATAAAGTGGACCAAGAAACTGGCGTGTTTGACAGCAGCGCGACAGCATGGAGTCTGGTATTTCAAGCCTATAAACAATGAGATCGGTGTATTGCTGTTGGAAAAGCATTCGAGAAGCGTGTCTTGGGTGCCAGACTGGAGCAACCCGGCCGATGGCTACGACGATATACTGAGATTCTGGTGGGGTCCGGAAATGGTTTACCAGGCTGCACTGTCGGTCCCTGCCGAAGTCGAATTTCTTCCAGGAAGCATTATGTCTGCAGCAGGGATATTTGTCGACTCAATTGCCACGGCCAGCAAGACGCAGATGCATAGTCTTTTGCCTGGTTTTGTTCCACAAGGATCAAGTCGGTTCCAGGGAATCCTCGCAACCTTTGCTCAAGCGGCGAAGCCCTGCTCCATGTTCTGTTCCAGGGCGAAGATTCCAACAATTCCTACCCATAAGTGCCCGGCACTTATGTATTCCCCACCTGGTCGCTGTTTGACAACCATGGACGAGGCTGTATGGAGGACAGTCTTTCTGAATCGGCACCCCACTAAAGAGTTAGAGCCATTACCAGACGAGTCCCGAGAAATCTTTGAGGATCTAGTGAGAGATATCCCAGAATCATCCCTCGTAAACATCTCGCATCAAGGGGCCGATCACCATTCTACCAAATCGCCATTAAAACCTACTTGGGAAAATTACCTCGAGAAGAAAATAAGCAACAAATCCGCTTTTGTAACACATCTGGGTTGGATCGGAATTGGCGAGAAGGATTTGAGGCCAGGAGACATCGTGGTAATACTTTTCGGCTCAGACGCTCCCGTGGTTCTTCGCGCGGACGGTGATAACTACAAACTTATTGGGCATTGTTATGTCCATGGGATAATGAAAGGGGAGTTTCTGCAAGAGCGACTGTTTCCCGTGGATGACTTGAGCCGTGAAGGACTTGAGGGTCAGATTTTCAATATTTGCTAGCCCCTTCTCAGGAAAACAATCTGTACGGAAAACGCGCAAAAAATCACAGAACTCTCCCTCAAGCCACAACATAACGCTATAGATGGGTATGAGCCAGGGCTTATACTAATTAGGAAATGACTTCCACTCCCATACAACCTTATATTATACTAAAGATATACCTACAATCTTACACGATTAGGATTCTTGTTGCGTCCTTTACCACCTGTTATGCCTTCCTTATATTTATTACCACAATCTAGGGCTATAACCTCTTGAATATGACGCGATATTCGCTCAGTCTAAGTTATAGCCACTTAGATGGTGTTAAAGGGCAATTGCCACTGTACATATAAGCTATATAACCTGAACATATAGACTACGGAAACCTAAAACGTAGGCTTATATAGCCTGAAACATAAAATTATGATAGCCTAAACGCCACCCTAGAATCTATAAATATAGCGTACTTGCTCACTGTAGATAAAACTAGCTCTTTAGTTGAATTCAGTTACATGTTACCTATACATCGATCTCATGTGACCTCGCAAGAATTACCATCATCACACTTCCATCATGTCGCTTGTCCCTCACTCAGTAATCTCCCTTACAAGTTTACCCTCAGGACTATAAAAGACTCAGAATCAAAGCTTGGTTGACCCTCTGCGGATTTGAGCAAGATGGAGACCACCGAGTCAGATGACCGCTATTAGAACCATATGTCACATCTTGCATCTGCATCCGGTTCCAGATCAGCCACGAAACTGAGCATAAAGGGCTCGGAACCCTCTGTAAAGCCTCCAGTAGACAGACCGATAAATGTGGACGCTATTCCTATCTTATCTTTTCCGGTGCGTAGAATTAACGGCTGCGCCGCTTTAGGTATTCCCGCCTTCCTGCAGACGGCACGGCTCGACATTTTGTTCCACTGGTATTCGTATTACTATGAGGGGAAGTGGAGGACTCCAGCTCTCTGCCTCTATACTAAAAGATGGTTGTAATCAAAAGCCACGCTATCACTGCTCTAGGCTAGAAAGTCATACGCTGCGCCGCTTAAGGAGGCGACAGCTGTTACGTCTAGATCTCATGATCTCATGCCAATGCGGACCGAACATAAAAGCGCAACAATCCGAAAGAGCGCGCGCACGATCTAGCAAACCACCCTGGAGTGTTACGAAATCCTTTCCGTCATGAAAATTTTGGTTACAGGCGCGGGAGGGTTTCTCGGCCAAGGTTTGGTGAGAGAGCTGCTGAGGGATCCCTCCAATCAGCTGATCCTTACGGACAAGACCGATTTCGGGGTTCCTGCTGGGTCGCCAAATTCCGGGAATGTCACAATTATACAGGGTGACCTCTTTTCGGAGAGTGACCGGGTAGTGCAATCGGATCTTCAGGTTGCCTTTATTCTTCATGGAATTATGTCCAGCGGTTCCGAGGAAAATTTCGAACTGGGATTCCGGGTCAATTTTGACGCAACGCGAAAGCTTCTAGAGTCCATTAGAACAAAATCTCCTGGAATTCGTGTCATCTATGCTTCTAGCATTGCGGTTTATGGACGGCCATTTCCTGAAGAAATCACAGAGGATGTTTTCCCAGCTCCAGAAGGATCCTACGGCTTACAGAATTGCTGTGTGAAGGGCTAATCAATGAGTACACAAGACGACGTTTCTTTGATGGCTTCAGCGTTCGTCTGCCTGGAGTTGTCATTCGACCTGGGCCACCCGCTCAGGCGGCGAGCGGCTTCCTCAGTGGCATCATCAGAGAACCTATGGCGGGCAGAAAGTGTCTTGTGCCGACGAAGGATCGATCGAAGCAATTTTGGGTCTGTTCTTCCAAGGTGTTGCTTAAAAATCTCATAAACATCATGTCACTGCCAGTGGATGTGCTACCTCTCCATAAACGAGCGTTAAATGCTCCTGGGTCACTTGTTACTATTCAAGAAATGAGGGATGCCTTGGAAAGGATCGGAGGAAAGGAAAAGCTGAATCTGCTAGAGGAGACCGAGGATGCTGGATTTGCTGATTTGGTGCGTTCATGGCCAGCTAATTTTAACATATCTCTAGCCTTGAAGCTTGGCCTCCATGCAGCTGAGAGTTTTGAAAAAGCGGTTGAAGACTATGTACAAGATTTGGAGTACACAAAGTTGTAAACAACCCTCAAGCGAGCAACAAATCGATAGGTATACTCCTATTTTTGGTTTATAGAGCTACGAATCTTAGACGATTACATGGTACGCCCCTTGATCATCCTATTGTAATTTGCGAGATAAGATTAGCCTACCTAAATGGATCTTGCGATTTACCAGTTCCGGGGCGGGCTAGCTATTACCTCACTGACTAAGGTAACCTGTTCCAGCTTGGTGTACATATAGCGGTTTCTACCGGCCTCGAATATCCCTTTAAGTATAAAACCGTGAAAATTTGCAGTAGTTGCTGGTACATTAATTGATAAATCTGTCTTCTAAACTTAATTCTAATTATTTGTTGTACGATTAATGATATCTAGGACAACGAAAACCTAGAGATGTCCTCTTAAATAAATTTAGAAGGTGGGAAATGTGCCCGCCCAGGTAACAATCTGGTACTGCCCAAGGATGCTCAGCATGCTCACGTTTATCTCATGTTAAAGTGGTAGCGACTCACGCCTGGGGAATAATTCGGAACTAGTAAAAAGAAATCGTGCCTGTAATAATGGTGGTAATCCCCTAAGATCGCCACAGTACAATCCGACGTGTAATATTTATACCGTAATCACTGAGCTTCCGCTCCCGCTTTGGCTTCCGCTTTCCCGACGTGACCCCCGCAGATATGGTTCGGCTGGGGTTGAAAGGGACCNAAGTCTTGATATATGGCGCACACCTTGGATGGCGTAGATGGTAAACAAATCCATCAGTGATTTCAGACTTGAGAGTATTCGATAACTGATTTGCTCTCCGAGCTAAGAAATACCTCCTCTGTTTGCGTCTAGTTTTTGCCCAGAAGACCCCAGCTAGTAGCTCTCTTGTAGGACAACTCTGCCAAAGCCGTAGAGAAGAACGGACGTGAATCTGTTAACCATGGTTTCTACAACAAATGGAGACGGTAAATCATACGTTGACGTATTGATTGTCGGTGCTGGCCCAGCCGGGTGAGCATTACTCGCAATGCCTTGGAAACACAGTGCTAACCAGGCTCACGAAGTCTCATGGCAGCAACGTGGTTTTCGCGATGCGGAATTAAGGCGAGAATTATTGACAAACGCGGTAACAAGATCTTCAACGGTCAAGCAGATGGCTTGCAGTGCAGAACGCTGGAGATCTTTGATTCTTTTGGGTTCGCTGATCGGGTCTGGAAAGAGAGCAATCACATGCTCGAAATTTGTCTCTGGAACCCCGACGAGCAAGGAATAATTAGAAGATCTGACCGCATTCCTGATACCATACCGAATATCTCGCGGTTCCAACAGGTTGTCCTCCATCAAGGTCGCATCGAGCGATTCTTCTTGGACTCTCTGAAAGAACATAGTGATATCCGTGTCGAGCGTGGAGTTTTGCCAGAATCACTCACGCTTGATGAATCCGAATCTGAGGATGAAAATGCTTATCCAATAGAAGTTGTTCTACGTCACTTGTCAGAGTCCGAGATAAATCCTGAACAAAGCAAAGCTACTACACAGGGGGCAGCACCATCTGATGGATTATTCCGAAGCAATCTCACCCCTGACGATACAGAAGAGCTTCTCGCACAAGCTGCCAAGAATAGTAGAGCAGGTTCGCAAGAAACTGTGAGGGCGAAGTACCTGATTGGCTGTGATGGTGCTCATTCTTGGACAAGAAGACAGCTGGGTTACCAGCTAGAAGGAGAACAGACAGATTACATATGGTAAATCTAATTCATATCACTTATTATACCCTTCTAATCTGGACGCAACAGGGGAGTTCTTGACATAATACCGATAACAAACTTCCGTGAGCCCTTCCAAGGTCTTCTGCAGGCGATATATGACTAATGTTTTACCAGCCGATATCCGGATGCGATGCGCCATTCATTCAGAGAAGTGCGGATCGGTCATGGTTATACCTCGCGAGAACAAGTTAGTTCGGTTGTATATTCAGCTGACAACCACAGAAAAGGGGACAGTACCTGTAAGAATATCCTCAACTCGTACTACTTACCGCCCTGACAAAGTAAATAGGTTGATCGGGCAAGCATAACCCCCAAAATGATTCTTGAAGCTGCTCAACGTACAATGGCACCCTACACGCTAACCTATGAGTACTGTGACTGGTGGACCGCTTACCAGATTGGTCAGAGAGTAGGATCAAAATTCTCGAAGAATGAACGGGTGTTCTTGGCTGGAGATGCCGTCCACACGCATTCTCCAAAAGCCGGACAGGGAATGAATGTAAGCATGCAAGACACGTTTAATCTGGGTTGGAAGCTCTCCAGTGTGCTTAATGGGATTTCGAAGCGCTCTATCCTTAAGACGTATGAGTCGGAACGACGACAGATTGCTCAAGACTTGATAAGTTTTGACCACAAGTTTTCCCGCCTCTTCTCTGGTCGTCCTGCCAAGGATGTTACCGATGAAGCTGGTATCAGCATGGAAGAATTCAAGTCCGTGTTCGAAAAGGGCAATTTGTTTGCCAGTGGTGTGGCTGTCGATTATGCGAGCAGCCTAATTGTTGCAAAAGAAGAAAAATCAATTGGGGAGGAAAAATCAGACCTCTCCAACATACCCGTGAAGCAAGAGCTGGCGAAACATATCAAGATTGGCATGCGGATGCCCAGCTTCAAAGTATTGAATCAGGCAGATGCGAGACCTTGGCACTTCCAGGAACTACTGAAGAGTAACGGCAGGTGGAGGGTGGTTGTCTTTGCAGGAGATGTGTCGGACAAGACGCAGATGGAGAGAGTGCAGAAACTTGGACGAGGACTTGCCTCTTCAAGTTCATTTATCTCCAGATTCACACCACGAAGCAAGCCGATCGATTCCGTCATAGAGATCCTGACAGTACATAGTGCGCCACGGGTTTCCGTGGAGCTCTCTGATTTCCCCGAGATCTTCAGACCATATTCTGAGCGCGAAGGATGGGACTACTGGAAGATTCATGTGGATGATCTTTCATATCATGAGGGCCATGGTCATGCATATGAGAATTACGGAATTGATGCCAAGAGAGGATGTGTTTTAATTTTGCGTCCTGATCAGTATGTTTCATGGATTGGAGATCTGGAAGATATCACGGACATGGACAGCTTTTTCTCTGGATTTATGCGGGCACAGGACTAACGGTTGGTTGTGGAATTATTCTCAGTCATTGATATAGTTTAAACTTCAATCATCTAGATTTCATTCCGCGTAAAGCCAGATTGAGATTTTGAGAGTTGGCCTTCTATTGTGGAGAGCCTCGTTGTTGCTCCATACATTCAAAGCATCCGCGGTATAAAGGGAAGCGTTTGAGGCCCAAGTTGAAGGCCGTAGATATACGACATATTGAGACACGTCCATGATTGTAGGTCAATGACGGCACGTGTATCCAAGGTTCTTTCTCTTATCACCTCCCCATCCTGGCACGAAGAAAATCTGCTTATGTTCGAAAAGGTGAACAGAGCTGATTCAGCGACAGTTTTGGTGAGGTTAGAGTAAACAAGGTGCGAGTAGGATGTAACCTGTTTCGGTTCCTCAACTAGACCTGGCCCCAGCTAAAATTGGAAGAAGGCAAGTCAAGGATTCCTTCGGAGCCAATTTTTGGATCCTGATCACCTGAAGCTGTGCAACACCCGGCGAATCAAAAACGGACATCGGGTCGGCCGATATGTGAAGCACCGACTGCCGGCGTCAATGATAGATACATCAGGCACCACAGCTTGTTTTCGCTCTTCCCTCGTCGAACAAATAGGTGTCAACTGGTTAGGTATGCTCCTAAGGCAAACTACTCTTTTAAATCACCTTTGGCATCCCCATGGAGACCGTGAGTCCCAATCCAGGCCCGACCGCTGCTGCGAGCCTGGCCCGAGCATGCCAAGCCTGTAACGGTGCCAAAGTAAAATGTGTTCCCAGGGTCGAGAGTACCAACGACTCAAAGTTTCCTTGTGCAAGGTATTATTACATAGATTGTATGGATCCAAACGGAGGGTTTAATATTACTCATAGGTGTTTTCGCCTAAAAAAGGAGTGCCTCCCTGTGCTTCCGAGAGCCCGCAAGCGGAGGTTACCTACCGCCGCAACGTGAGCGATGCGACTCTACTCTGACTTTGGTAGCTGACATTTCGTCCTTCATTAAGGCGCACTGATAAAATAGAAAAAAGGCTTGAAGATCTAGTCTCTCTTCTTGTAACGAAGCAACAACCGTCGTCGTCGATACTGGATCCTGCTACTACAACTGCTGAGGAAATAGGCAACCAAACCCCCAGTAGAGCTCCTAGTCTTCTACCCTGTGCGGTATTATCAGATTCAGAAGCCCCAGAGCTTCTCATGATATACAGGACGCCTCTCGCTCCCAATTTCTCATACGTTATCATCCGAGAAGACATCTCAGCTCAAGAGCTTCAACAACGGAGCCCTTATCTCTATCAAAGCATTTTGATGGTTGCCACTTTCCGTGACCCAAACCGCCAAGCCACCATGGCGACGCAGCTTCTGCAGACTATGGTCACGAATATTACTTTAAAGGCAGAAGCCAGTTTAGACTTGCTCCAGGCGCTACTTGTCTACTTTTCATGGTAAGTGAACCTTGGGATTCTATTAACGCCAGTAGCAACGTTTAAAAATATATGGAATTATAATCCTCCATGCGCTAACTGGCTAAATGCTATCCAGGCACCACTATCACTCGCGAGTGGTATGTGTCACGAGCATTTTGCATCTCATAATAGGCTTAGTGGCTGATCTTGGACTCAAAAATCCACAACCCAGAGAGAAACGAGACGTAGTTGACTACACTATGAACTATAGGCACCATCACAAGCCCGATGGCGACGTCCATACCTCGGATGAGAAAAGGGCGTACCTAGGGTGTTTTATGCTCGCATCAGTGTATGATCCTCGCCATCCCACTGCCTCGGCGGAGCATCTCTCGTAGTAGCTGCTTACTTGTGAACGACAGTGCATCCATATGTTTTAAACGAGTAGATAGACTTCGATATTCATCATATGTGGAGAAGTGCTGCGACTTCCTCTCTTCACAAGCGGAGTACGGCTCGGATCGTTTCCTCGCTGTCACCGTACGGCTACAATGCTAATAGACAGGATGCAAGATACTTTCTCTGTTGAAGATGGCACCTCGTTGGATTTGAGAGCTCCAACTGTATCTCGCAAGAAAACTCAACTCTGTTCCGTCTCCCACATGAGACGTGATGGACAAGATGGAACTGCCAGCTGATGCCGCAAAAAAGGGGGGAGATGTCATGCCCGGCGGAGGAGGAGTGGACGAGAAATCTAGCGAGGATACCTCTCAACACATCACTGGGGTCGAACTATATGTGGTAACTGCTGGATTAACCGTGGTAGCCTTCTTGATGATGCTGGACTCAACAATCGTAGCAACTGTAGGTTAGACACTTCCTTAATTCCACTACAGCTATTGAAGTGTATAGGCGCTTCCTAGGATTACAAGCACTTTCAACTCAGTGAAAGATATCGGGTGGTACGGCAGTGCGTATCTGATTACAATGTAAGTTTGCGTCCTTAACAATGATTTGTACTAACTACTGACTTTTATTAGCTGCGCATTACAAGGTATTTCCGGAAAGTTATATCAGTTCTATAATTCCAAGGTACGCATTTATAGAATGTGCAAATGGACAAGAACCAGCGCAAAATTCTAACCGAATCGCGAATTTAGTTCGTATTTATTGGAGCTGTGGCACTCTCCGAACTTGGATCCCTCCTCTGTGCAGTGTCATCCTCGTCTACCATGTTCATAATTGGGAGAGCTGTTGCAGGATTTGGAGGTGCTGCGGTTCTTAATGGAGCTTTCACGATAATTGCCGTTGCGGTCCCTTTAGATAAGCGGCCAAGTACTACACACCTCTTCCTACCAAGTTACCAACCTACTAATTCAATGGTGTTCTGTAGAAATTATGGGCGCTCTGCTTGGAATCGGTTCAATGGGGGTATTCTTTGGGCCTCTCATCGGTGGTGCATTTACACAGCACGCAAGCTGGCGATGGTGTCCGTCCGCTTATAATCCTTGTCTCAGCGACTGCTAATGAATTTCCTAGGCTTTTACCTCAATCTTCCAGTAGGAGGCATAACCATGCTCGCCCTGGCTTTTATACAAATACCAGATGCCAAAATAAGATCAGAAACGGGTTCTATACCAGGTTTCAAAATGATGCTAGATAGACTGGATCTTCCAGGCTTCACGTTGTTCGCACCTGCTGTTGCCATGCTCCTTTTGGCGCTTGAATGGGGTGGATCTACTTACCCCTGGAGCTCTACAACTATTATTGGATTATAATGCGGCGCAGGTGTGACGTTTTGCCTCTTTCTGGGATAGGAATTCCGCCGCAAAGAAGCAGGCATGATACCGCTGGGTTTGTTCCGCAATCGTGTTATTACCTGCGCCGTCCTTACCATCGCCATGTCTCAAGGAGGAGTGTATCTGATTTTCTATTATCTACCCACTTGGTTTCAGGCTGTGAAAGGCTTGAGCCCAACTGCTAGTGGCGTCCACATACTTCCCTCAATAGGATCCATGTCAATCAGTATTGCTCTTGCCAGAGTCTTAGGTGCGTTTTAAGACTCTTCTAAAGCCTTTTTATATGCTCTTCAGTGATTACTAACATGTTACAGTCTCGAAGATTGGCTATTACACTCCTTTTATCATTGTAGGTGCGGCCGCAGCAGCGATAGGAGCAGGCTTATTGACGACGCTTAAGCCCTCATCTGGAGCTGCAGCTTGGATCTGCTTCCAGTTACTCAATGGCGCTGCGCAAGGATTGATTCGACAGCAGCCCATTACAGCGGTTCATGCCGTCGTATCCACGGATGAGCTGCCTGTCGCCAATTCTCTTGTGGCTTTCAGCCAGATGTTTGGCTCCGCAATAATTGTCTCCCTCGGGCAAACGGTGTTCGCTAATTCTCTCAAATTGAGTATCAGGGAATATGCGCCTGAGGTTGATGCTAGCAAAGTTCTCAGTGTTGGTGCTACCAACTTCAGATCTGTTGTGCCTGCATCTTCTATTCCAGGAGTTGTACTAGCATAGAACCGAGCGCTAACGACAACTTTTGTAAGCCCTACACTGCAATCTTTTTTGCCTACCTCTACTAATGATGCTCAAGTATATTGCCGTCGGTGCAGCCTGTGCTACCTTTGTGGCTTCATTTGGTCTCAAATGGAACGACATCAAGGCGGAAAAAAACGAGGAAGCAAACAAGGCTTAGCTCCCTTTTGCCTGTCTGAGACACTGACTAGATAGCAATAGATGGCAATTAATAGGCAACAACAGGTACGCAAGCTATGGTTTAGGGAACTATTGACGGGTATAAATATGACGTGTTCCTCCAGTGTAGCAAGTGCTTGTTTCGGTATTTGTTTTATGATCAATTGATTTGATTTGTGTTGTGATGTTACGTATATCTGCGTAACTGGTACGTTCTAATTGTTAGAGGATTCGCCGCAAAATCTAATGAGGTGATATAACTATGTACTTCTACTTGTCATCGGTTGGGATAGTGAGAATTATAAATCAGAAAATCTTCCTGGCCTCTAATGAATAATGACGACTTGGCTGGTACTCCGGAGTAGTTGAAAACAGGCCGCCCACGACGCTGGCCCATCCACCACGGCTTGCCTTTCGGTTCACTCCTGCTCATCAGAAACTGCCAGCAAAGTGGCCTTGCTCACCTTTCTGGAAACAGATTTTTGCTCATGCCAGGATTGATGTGTGATAATCAGCTGTTGTGATTGGATCTTTTGCCCAAGCCTCCAGTTCTTCCGAAGAGGTCGCTGGCAGCCCCCACAAACCCCACAACCCCGTAACCCCGCAATGTTCCGGCGGTAGATATGGACTGAGTACACAGTCACTTTGTTTTCCGAAGCTGATCGGCTTATCCGATGCGGGGGCTGAGAGACGTCGGAAGATCAAAGTTACAGCTAAACAGGTGGCTTGTATCTTCAAACATTGCTGTAGTGGGTGTAGAGCCCCAATTTTTATCGTAAAGGAGTGGTATACATGTTGCATCCAGGATTCAGATATAGCGGCGATTGTATGAAACAAATAAAAGATATCCCCCTATTGCATAGACATCCGCTCCATTAACCCGTTGTGGGCAAAATAGTGCGGGGAATAGTGAACCAAGATAGTTTTCGAGCTTCGGTATTGAAATGCGGCAGTGAGGCGGGAGCGGAACGCGTTGCTCTGTCGGCTCTGTGGCTCTGGTAATTCGACCATGGCCATCTAGTATTAATCCTGCCGCATCCGATATAGGCTCACATATCATGGATCTCATACCTCGCATGTGCTCCCTGCGTGGCTTCTGTGGGGTGCCGACTCTTCCAGGAATCGGTGCCATGAATCTAGCGAAGTTGAATCCTCTCTACCACGAAGCTGGCGAATGCTCCAACGGAGGCAGTCACACTTGGAACTGCGGAGCGATTTAGCACCAATCACGCCACTATTTCCAATTTAATTATTGTTCTCTTGCAGGACCAGGAGCGAGCCATTTTACATGCCATGTTCAGAAATGCTCGGCTTCCCCTGTTCCCCGATGAAATAATTCGGCCCCTGACCCCAAAAATGCAACCTGACTATTACTCGGCCATTCGCAACACAATCAAATATCGAGTACGATTATTTTGAATAGCTACAGGCATTTGCAATGATGCCATCCAAAGACTGCGGGGCACAGAAAATACCTCGGAAGTGATGGAAGGTAGCTGCTTCACACAATCGACTTGAGGCGTTGGTGCACATGACATAGTGGGAGCCGGCCACCAGTGCCAACTAATCCTATTATACTCGCACTATCTGTCTTTCGTGCTTTACCCGTCGTCTCGCAATTAATCCATATATAGTGACTTACAAACCTGCCCATCTGGATATCATCTTTATATAGTTTAATCTGATCTGTCTGAGTTAGTGTCTCGTCATTTCCGACAAGCACAACTTGTCAACATAAGGATCGCAGTGGCGCCAATCAGGAGAACCGTGCCACCGAATGCACAACTAGCTGATAACCATGTAAGTATCTCTATTTCTGCCAGACAATAAATATTGCAGAAGATCCTGCTCCGTATTCCTCTCTGTCAGAAACCCAAGTGAATGTGTAACTCCACAATTGCTCGATATACTTACATATTGTGCGACAGGCTAACGGTAAAATAGCTGAAGAAAGGACAAACCGAGAGTAAAAAAAGGATATCCTAACAGTATTGTTTTTATTTTGCAATTCTCTGATATTATTCCAATAAACCAAAAATGGGTCCAACGGCACATTCCTCCGCCGACGCTCTCCCTCCTACTTTAAATGATTCATCCACCAACGGTGTTGCAGCGGTCCCGGAGTCCGTTTCCAGACCTCCATTCGTCATAAGTGGTGAGCCCGTAGAGAATTTCCGTCCCATGAGGGTCATTGTGATAGGAGCGGGATTTTCAGGAATATACCTGAGCATCCGAATCCCTGAATGGCTTCGTAACATCGACTTGGTCGTGTACGAAAAGAACGACGGAATAGGCGGTACCTGGTGGGAAAATCGATATCCTGGATGTGCTTGTGATATTCCAGGTTAGTCTCGCTTGATATAATCCCAAAGATCCTATGGAGCGTGGCTCATATACTTATGATATCTATGGAGGGGCGATTGAGAAAGACTTTGGGTTATCTGGTGCAAATTATACTAACACAACATCGTCCTTCTTTAGCTCATTCGTACGTCTATACTTTTGAGCCCAATCAAGACTGGAGCTCCTTCTACGCCCCAGCTTCAGAGATCCAACAATATCTTCAGAAGGTATCAGACAAGTACTCTGCTCATCGCTTCATCAAGCTCAGTCACAAGGTTACCGGCTGCTATTGGGATGCTGAAAAGCTAAAATGGTTTGGATACATGGAGATTGAATGAAGTAATGGTTAGCTGACCTGGATTCTAGGAAAGTTGATGTTGAAAAGGTTGGTACCGGTGAAACCTTTACCGACGAAGCAGACGTGGTAATCAATGCACGGGGCGCTTTGAATGAGTACGTCTGGCCTAAGATTGACGGACTTAGATCTTTTGAAGGAAAAATTGTACACTCAGCCTCATGGGATGAATCGTGCGTGTGCCGATACCTTTTCCACTCTAAAACAAATTTGTCTGATTGTCTTTAAGGTTTGATTATTCAAAGAAACGAATTGGAGTTATTGGAAACGGAAGCAGTGCAATCCAGATTGTGCCACAATTGCAAAAGCTAAAGGAAGTCCAATTGAAATGCTTCATCAGAAGCAAAACTTGGATTTCTCAAGAGTTCGGCCAAGCTGCAATGGATAAGTTACATCTTGATCACCAAAAATGTATGAGATCTCCTTTTCCGGTCTTCTTAGACTTTACTTGTAAGCTAAAAGTTGCACAACAGTCACAGAACAAGATCGACAGAAATATATGTCGGATAACGAGCAATACCATACCTTTCGTAAGGTGATTGAGACGGAAGGGAATGCAATGCATCCATTCTCGCTCAAAGGGTCACCACTATCTGAAGGGGCAAGGGCTGTATTTACTCAGTTGATGAATAATCGTCTAGCCAAAAAGCCAGAACTGGCAGAGTTTCTTATTCCCAGTTTCGCCCCAGGTTGTCGGCGTTTGACTCCTGGGCCTGGTTTTCTTGAGGCATTGACAGAAGACAATGTTGAAGTTATTACTACTCGTATACGCTCGATCACACCTTCCGGTATTGTTCTAGAGAATGGGGAGGAGGTTGAACTTGACGTACTCGTCTGTGCCACTGGATTTAACCCTGCTGCAGCTCCCCCTTTCCCTGTCATCGGCATTGATGAAAGTAATTTGAAGACCAGATTTGATCCATACCCGGAAGCTTACCTTTCTGTGGCTGTTGATAGGTTTCCCAATTTCTTTACAATGCTAGGCCCCAACGCTGGCGTTGCAAGTGGTAGCTTGACAAAGATCATCGAGAGTGTTGGAGATTATATCCTCAAGTGTGTCCGGAAATTACAGAAGGAGAATATTGGAGCAATGCACATCTCTGCTCGTGCAATGAGAGATTGGACAAGAATCGTGGAGACTTATTTCCGGAAAACAGTCTTTCTGGATAACTGCAAGACTTGGTATCGAAAGGATGACCGTATCATAGGTCTCTGGCCCGGCAGCACCTTACATGCCATCGAAACTTTGCGGTCTCCAAGATGGGAAGACTATGAGTATGAATATGTTGACACGAAAGACGAAAATTTCAATCGGCTCGGATGGTTAGGTAACGGATGTTCAGAACTGCAACTAAACGGTGGTGATCTCTCTTATTACATTGAACCAGAGCACGTGGATTTTCCTTCAGCTCCACTACCAGAGGAAACTGTACGATGGACAAAACTCTCTTTTTCTTACTAAGTGCGGCATAAATCCAAGATAGTTGATCACTTTGTTGGATGCTACGCTTCAAGATCAATATGATTGCAATTCGTCCAACTAGCTCGTCATATCTCGTATCCAGCAATTCTGTTGATGTCTGTAAACCGAAAAGTCTCCTGAGTCTTTAAGTCAACTCTGAAACTTTTGCTCGTATTGTTAACGCTGTCTCTTTGACTCCATCATCAATGGTGTACACAAAACTCTGCGACCATCCTTGCCTTGTCTTATTGATATACGGGAAAACGTCACCCGTAAGATATGCGAACGAATTCTTCCCCCACTCATCTCCTACGCCGCCGTATGCCCCTAGAACAACGGGTTCGATGAGGCGGACAACAGTGTTCTACGCAGGCTTGAAAGGAAGATCGAGTAGGAGACGCGCCGCTATGGTGGCATGGCCATAATGGTTGAATGGGGCGGAGTTATTGCAGAGATTGGTGAAGTCGAGCGTGCAGCACTCGTCACCTTGACCGGCAACTGTCGTCATCGTGACAGTGTAGATTCGGCTACGTGGTACTATATCAGTATGGGCCTTAGACTAATATTCTGTACAAGTAGTTATATCCATACGAAATGATTTCGATTTTGGATAATCAGGGAATAGGGGAAGAGGAGGAGAATGATTGACAGACAAGGAGCAGTCATAGATATTTGACCATCATCGTAGCGTTCATCATCTCGCTCATCAATGACCAGAGAAATTTCAAAAGTGCAAGTGAGATGATCCTCTCAACAGTTGAATCGTGGATAATTTTATTATTTTATTGTGTTTGCCCGTCTGATTATCGTTCAAGCTTGGTTTATTCCACTACTTCTGATATGTTTCTGCCAAGAAAAGGGTGGCCCAGACTCTCTGGGACCACAATATTGCAGCCTGCTTTTCAGAGAACCCTTAAAGGAGATGGTATTCCTGGCTCTCCCTTTACTTATAGTTCGTAGTCGATTCTTGAATCGAATTAGGACAACCCATGAGAATGAGAGTCTAGGAGCGGATTCTTGAACTGCCGAGATGGAATGTTATGCAGATGAGTTTGGATTCTATAATATTTTCTACACCACGGAGGTTCTATATTCTTGGCTGAATGTGACACCCGCCGGATTAAACAGACAAAGGGCCGTTGCTAAAATTGAGACTCTCAATATTTTGGTATTTGCAGAGCAGCTGTCTGGCTTCTTCGGTAGACAGAAAAGGAGATATCTCACGCAAGAAACGAGTTGCGATCTCGTCACCTACTAACCAAGGCACATCTGGTTCCGCTTCCTGGACCAGAGTTCCATCATCGAAGACCACTTCAACCTTGGCTGGCTGCCGGCCACTGGCATAATCTTTGTCGTAATCTGAAGAAGCAACCAAAGTGCATTTTTTCATTAAAGAATTAACTCGCTCATTGCGAATATTCCCAAACGTCTCTTCATCAAGTTGGCCAAAGACCAAGGCAGCACA
Source organism: Scytalidium sp. 3C (assembly GCA_000743665.3). Lineage (NCBI taxonomy): Eukaryota > Fungi > Ascomycota > Leotiomycetes > Scytalidium > Scytalidium sp. 3C. Next base: position 48,144 of record JMRO03000057.1, on the reverse strand, counting down.
TACTCCATACTGAATACTCAATTTGCCATGTGCTTTGTTCGCAAGCGGTCCAGCATTATCACAACCAGGATAGGAAATAGCAGCAGTAGTGGTCGTGACTTTGACACTTGCCACGCTGTCGAATTTATGGTGCTGTACAATCTTGAGAGCAATGGCACTCGAAGTTTGGGTGAAGTTGCAACCAGCTGCTGGTTTGAATTTAACATCCAATATTCCTTTTCCGATCGGGTACTTCTCAATCCAAGTTTTGAACGCGTCGGCAGCCCCTTCACCAGCGTTTAGAGCCTGAAAGAACCCATCTCTTCCCTCCAGCACCGTGTCGCTTGCGTGAACGCCACAGTGCGCCAGGTCATGACTGGTGATTCCAGCTTGACTAGCCACTCCGTTATGGATAAAAATCTCATCTCCACCGGCCCAAGCCCATGCATTGACACCACCTGCCATGTTCACCGCTAAAGCCAAAGAATTAGCGGCTTGCTCTTCCGTGTCGGAAGATGCTACAGCAGCCGCACCGGCTGCAGCGAATGCTCCGACAAGGCCGCTGGCCCGAAAATGAGTGTTGAAAGCCCCTCCAACTCTAATAGCGGTTCCCAAGAGCGCGCCCATCTCATAGCCTCCCACAACAGCACGTATAAGCTGCTCACCAGTCCAATTCTCACGCTGAGCTAGAGCCAGACTTGCGGAAACAACCATTGAGCCCATGTGGGAACACGAATCAAGGTGCATATCATCACGGGCGACGCTATTGGACTATAAGTTATATGCTCCAAAGGATAAAATGGTGTGCTTACGAATGGGCGAGAATGGTATTTGTGAATGCAGCTATCTCCGCACTCATGGGTCTGCTGCTACCAAAGACATAGGCCTCTGGTTTGCCAGCATGGTTCTCTGAATATTTGAGGACACTATGACTTAACTGCGTCTGAAGACCAGACTGCGCTGCCCCCAGAAAATCAATCAAGCATAATATTGCCTTTTCCCTCACTTCGGATGAAAACTCTCCCGCAGAAATCTGTTTCAATCGCCGTGCTGCCAAATGTGTCAGGCTTTGATTTGTCATTATTGGAGGAGTGAACTTTTTGGAAGATTACGGGGATAATAAGCAATAACTTGTTATATAACAAGTCTTTCTCAGTATCACAGCACGAGGAAGAGGAACTAATTAATAAATATCTCTCCTAACAGAGTAAAAGTCCATGTCTGGACCACTAAAGACAGTCAAGCGTATTATTGCACTTATGGCTCATTGGCAGTTTGGCTTCTGCTTTGTTTCATTCGATGCCGACTATCCGGGAGAGACTGAGGGATCCGATAGTCGTGCAGTTAAGCACAGCGGAGACTGGTTACAAGCTCCGATACCATTGACCCCTGATTAGCGATCCTTTGAATCCAATCTCCCAAACCAGGCGTTGCGAGTTTTCGGGCTAAATTGCCGAAAAGTCGGCATGCAACCCCCCCTTGGTGGACGTGTTGATGTTTTCGTTCCTGGTGGTCTCAGGCTTATGCTGTAAAGGCTTTGTGGGGTCATCTTAAGGGAGGATTCTATTACATCTATTATTACGTTTACTCGGATTGGTGCGACCAGTTTTCAGAACCACTTCTAACTAAACTTTGTGGAAGAAAGGATTGCTCCTGGATTTACCACGTAGAAACTACAGGATAATTAATCCTAATATCTGGAAAGTTTTAGATATACCCTATGAATTCATACAAACCAATAAAACCTACTAGCTGCCCCCAATACAAGTGCCTAGAGCCCCGAGCTCTTTCCGATAATTCTCCAGGCAAATAGCCATCCGTAGACCAGTTCCACTCCGAGAAAAAGGCGTCGTTATTCACCAAATTTTGAAAACAGTTTTCATCTGTCTCCAGAAGCTGAGTAGTCGTATCCTGCAAGTCCGGCTCACCCTCCCCTAGATTAAGAGAGCTGGGAATGGAGTTCAGTGTTTCGCTAGGCCCGAGATTGCTTTCCTTCTGATATGGGTTCGGTTGACCTAGAAACTCCTTTCGCCAATACCAAAAGCAGTCATAGGCTATTCCCATTCCCTGGGATAAGGCTTGTTAGAAGTTGCGCTGAAAGGCTCCTGTTATGTGCCAACTTACACCTCTACTACGGATCCGAACATTTAGGCTATCAGTAGAACCATCTTCTTGAAAGATACGTTTACTTTGCCATAGTTGTGAGAACATAGCGGCTGTCCGGGCATTGAGGTCATTGTTCTTCAAGACTCTTTTCTTGAGTATTTGGATTGCTGCAAAATATGACCTTTCGCCCAGCAACAGATCTACCTTCGGGCTGAGCTCTGCACTGCGGTGTATTCGTAATATCGTCATTGCCGCGAGCGTGAGAGTCCGAAAATATTGCTCCGAGATGTAAAGAGCATAGTCATCTTGTCTGTCTCGTGTCGTAATATTGTCGACGAATTTACACGCAATGTAGTATAGCTCGATTAACTTTATTAATTTCGATGTCGAATTGCGGATAAAGAAGTGGTAGACGCCGAAATGAAGTCGAGTGGAGCTAAACCATATCTCAGCTGTATTGCATATTCAGTATCTATCCTATTATAACATCAATTAAGAAGACCAGATGCATACCAAGAAGGCCTGCACTTTTAGTTTTGATCCTCAGTATCTCATCATCAAAGAACTGTATCATAGAAATAAGTTGGGCCGGGTCTTCTTGATTTTCACGTTCGTATTTATACCCCATCAAGGTATGGATTGCTTTTGACATGACAGCGTCGAGGCTCTGCATCCAAAAGATAGGATCTGATGAATTGAAGGGCTCCTTGCCATATGACTCTATCTCAAAAGCGTCCTCAAAAGTATGATGATGGAGGCCACTAAATATGTTGGTGCTGAAAGAGTCTAATCAGAAAAAGCCCTTGATTACTGGAACCATTACTTACCAGTGACAAATAACTTTGCACCATGCCCATAGGCGAGCTCGGAAGACTTCTTGACTGTTATCAGTTGCCAGATTATTGTGGGAGAAGTCTTGTCTTTTACTGAGCATATGCAGTCCGTGTTGGAGAGAAAGTTGTATTATAATTCCGGCAAATACTGGAGAAGGATCATCAGATGCATTTTCCATGGGTAATGGCCAAGCACATAGTATCAATAGCGCAGATATCGTTTGGAGGTATTCAGGAACTCGTATGGCGGCCTGGGCAGCTAAAATGGCAACCTTGGGTGCCAAAACTTCAAGCATAGTCGGATCCAGCGCATACCTTCTCGATCCAGTTGCTACCATGGTCCAAAAGAGCAGTGGAGAATAGGTGTAGTAGTCCTCGCATCCAAGTTGGGGTTCTAAGATGGGAAGAATTGGGTGGTAATGTTTAAAGAACCTAGCTGATCAGCTTATAATTCAAACTTAAGAGACGTCACTTACAGCTTGAGGCAGTCATCAAGCTTACGAGGTTCAATGATAATTCCTCCCAAAGATGGCGAGAAAGAGGTGAAGCTCCTCGCTGACGGGTATTCGAATTCTGATTCAGATACGTTTGCAGCAGAAGCGGTTACGCAGGATGTGGGGATGAAATGACTGGTCTCCGGTTGAGGCAGTCTTGGCCCTGAAGGCATTGCGAGATCAGACTCCATGGTGTCCACTGCCTGGTTATGGATTCTGCGAAGGCTGTCTATTTCACGTTGCATCTCCCATTTCCTAAAGTCCTACGTTAATATTCTCCTACCAAGAGATGCAGGCACATACAGTTTGGTCTTTCGCCTCTTGAAATTTGCCGTAAAAGTGCAATCTACGCCCGATTTCCTACACCTCGTACATGGTTTGGTGTAGTCAAGATGCGCGTCACATCTGAGCTAGTATAGATCAGATTATCATTCTATTCCAAATACTAAGAGCGAGAGCTCGCACGCACCTTTTGTTGCCGGCACTCTTCACATGCTCTGGCCCTTTTTGTACCAGTATGTGGCGGCGTCATGGTGATTGTATCGATAGGGGCTCTCAAGTCGCCCACTTCAAGAGGTAAGCTGCGATTGTCAAGGAGGCTTGTATGCTGAAGGAGAGGCCCGCGGGGCCCCACAGCCCCAGGTACCGCAGTGTCTCAAATTATCTGACTTTGAGCTAAGCTAGGATTAAACCTCCACATGTCAGCAATTGTTACCATATATGGAATAGCTTTTCAACTACCAATACTACTATAGCATTTCATGTTAATTTTGTTGTTGTTTACAGACTGTATACTGTTTATTCTTATAGCTTTTGAATCAACTGTTACTTGAGTTAACTATAGCTTCACAGGAAGGCCAAAGACCCTCTAAACCAGGTCCTAAACCAAAGCAGTTATTAAAGTTTACTTATACCCTTAGGACTTAGTTTATTAGCTCAAGGAAATATACCTATAACTGTTATCAAAAAGTTAAAGTACTGAAATTCCTTCTTTACCACAAGGTTATTGTTACACCTTCAGCTGTTTACTAAAAACTTCGAATTCGAAATAGTATACCAGAACCAATTAACGATCCTAATTCAAAAATTATTTATCGAGTTATTACTTACAAAAAAACTTCTGAATTCTGGAAAATCCCTCGAGTTACAATTCAATTATAATAGACAAATAGAGACAAAATATTAGCTGATAAAACATTTACTTATTTACTTTATTAACCAAAGCTAAAAGAAGAGTTATTTACTCAAATTCTAACTCGTCGAAAAACCAATCAATTGGTTACAATAAGTTGGATTCGTCGAACAACAAAGAAAATATTCAAGGTTTAATATTTTAAATATAAAGCAATTTTTACTTTCTTTCAAAAGTAGTTCTATAGATTCCTGAAAAAATATCATTTATCTAGACGACGACTTACAAAACAAGTTTCTAAAATACTTTCAAAATATATCGAATATATCAACAACTTTTTGCAGTTTATTCGAAGGAATTTTCAACTGGCAAAAGCTGTTAATTTACTTCTATTACTACTACTATCTTTATTTTTTAGTACAGTTCTTATACCTTCCTTACATCGACAGTTTCTTAAAGTTACAATATTAAATATAGATAAAACACTTATTTCTTTCGAATATTTTAATAATTATATATATAAAATAACAAGTTCAAAAACAATTTTAAGTTATACGAACTATAACAGATGAAATAAACGTCAAACTACATTAATATTATATATATTTGCGGATAGAATTCAACGAATTAAACTAAAGCTTATCTTTTATAATATTCCATAGTTTACTAGTTAAATTTAACAAAAGAAAAAACATTTATACAATTCTATAGTCACTGTTGAATTCAATAAAACAGCTTATAACAACGAACAATTATTTATTTAATAGTTTAATGAAGAACTTATACCAGTGACTAATCAAAGAAATACATTATTAGTTATAGATATAACCTTATTCTATAAAATAAATGCTATTAAACAGTGATTTTGATTAGTGAATATTATTCCAGTACTTATATCTCTTAGTTGTACAAGTCTTTTATAACTTTTAGATACAACCATAAATAGTTTATTTAAATAATAGTTTCAGGAAACGACAGAGGAATATATAGAAGCTAAAGAAGCTATGTAACTTAACTTTAAATAAACTACTTCTGAAAAGCGAATTATGATTATTTTTACTATAGTTACAGTAGTTCAACGATTGGAATCAAGTAAAAAATAGCTAGTATAATAAGCTTTCATACAGTATAGAATAAGTATACGGCCTGACGGTAGTAAAGATAACTTAATTAAGATCAAAGATATTCCATACTCAGCTATCAATTTTGAAGGATAAAAGACTAGCAAAGTTAATATAGATCAACTCAAATATGAACTAATAAAAGAAGTTCCTGTAAGCGTAGATATAAAAGAAATAGTTTTAGTACAAAAAGGTTAATTCAGATTTCAGAATTGTGGCGTTTCAGATCCTTGTTTAAGCTAAACTGTATGGAGAATTGATCAGCAATACCCAACTTAGCTAGCACAGGACTGGCTTAGCTCAAAGTTAGATAATTTGAGACACTGCGGTATTGTAATACGCCAGAGAGCAGCCGAGGTCAACCAGAAGTCCAACACCAGTATTCACCGCCTAACCGGACACTCCTCTCAACCGGACACTGTGGCGATGTGTGCCTGAATTTGTGCCTTGAGAGGAGTGTCCGGTTAGGCGGTGGATACTGGTAACTTACGAATCGATGCTTAGGCGAGTTAAATCTGGCTTCAATTTTCAATCGCAGCGTGCGTCTGTTATGCATGTGTAACGGTCAGATTGAAAAACTGATTTGCACTATCAGATTAATCGATTCAAAGATTATCGAAAGTATACCACTGGTACATTGAAATATTTCATTGATGTTTATGTGTATTCTCAGCCCTTGCTTGGAAGATCCTTTTATTTATGTTGCTCATTTAGCAGACGGGGACTGGATAAAGTTGGGCTCAGAAAGCCATGGATGTGAAAAGTGATGATTTTAATCTTACCTTCAACAAAACGGTGGGGTTCACTCTGTCATAAAGCCTTTAATTCAACAGATCTCAGTCCACCAACGTGTTATCCTTTGCTCTGATCTTATATCCGGGTCGATTCCTCTTGCGACGTTTCGGCAAAGTTATTTCTGTTGGCGTATATATATTGTAAAGGTGATCCTTAGATGCTCTTTTTTCCATACAACGGACATAAATCAAGACTTCTGCAGGCCTCAATCTTAAATTCAAGCCATTCTCTAATTTTTTCTAAGTCGAATAGACTAGGGCAAGTCCGATGACTAGTACAGTTGAACTGCATATATATTTCCAAACCAGGAACTGAGGCTTACTCTGTGTTCTCGACGCGACGGAAATTGAGGCATGAATCACGTATGCAGGGCTGCATATAACTCAAACAATTTTATAGAGATGGCCTTGTTGAAAAGAAGCACTAAAAATTTAGATAAAGATTTAGAATTCATAGAATTGATACAGTCGGTATAGAAGCCATATCCCTTTTAGACACCAGCAGTAAAGGATTTTCCGCCAGCTGCCTTGTCAAATTCTATGTACTTTTCTAGGCCCAGCATGTTAAAGTGGCCTTTGACACCAGCTGTGCGCTGCACTTCGCTCACATGTGCTCGGCGGCTCTTCTTTAACTCTTTCATTGCACGACTAACCTCCTCAAAAACTGGACCAAGGGCTACAGCGGGGAAGATTACAATCTTGAACCCGAGTTGACCAGCTTCATCGACACTAAGATCAGGGGTTATTCCACCAGCAACCATGTTAAGCAGCACTGGGGCTGGTGAAAGGTCTTTGCACACTCTGCTGCATTGATCAAGGGTCGTCATTCCCTCTGGAAATGCAACATCAGCCCCAAGAGCTAATGCCTTTTTGAGGCGGGAAACTGCCGTGTCATATCCTAATGATTGGAGACTGTCGGTGCGGGCAATGAGAATGATATCAGCGGCTCCTCCAGATGCTTCCCTAATTTCTTCGCGTGCCATCACAGCAGCCCGTATTCGACTGAGATAGGTTTCTTCGTCCACCAGCTCTTTATTTGAGAGATGGCCACAGCGCTTGGTTAGCACTTGATCCTCCAAGTGCATAGCTGCTACACCGGCCATGATATATGATTGCACCGTACGGGAGACCATCAGCGTCCCTCCATATCCAGTATCAGCATCCGCAATCAAGGGAACAGAGTGATCTAGAGAAGCAATCATTCCAGCATTACTCGCCATGTCATTCATAGTTGCAAGCCCGATATCAGGCATGCCGAGTCTAGATGCTGCAGTTCCAGCTCCTGTCATATAAAGACAGTCAAATCCTTCATTCAATGCGAGCCGTGCGGTTAGACCATCATATACCCCAGGACAGAAGATTGTTTTGCCATCTTGTTGGAGAAGGCTTCGTAGTCTTGATGCTGCTGATTGACCTTGGTATTGTGAGTACGTCCCCTCACTGCCACCCAAGTTTGAACCCATGATCTTTTGGCTAGTTCAAGAGGCGTCTCTAGGATATTATGAACGTCAGTATCGATAAATAGACTAGGCTTCACCAAGGTTATATGCTGATTCTCGAGCCAAGCCAAGTTTGGCTAGGAGAGATCAAACGTGCGTGTCCTCTCGAGATTGAAAGAGAAGGTGACTTCAGATAACTCCGATACCACACAAATATTGCATTTATATCCTACCTCGTTATGAGCTCTTCAGGACATGATATGTCTTCTGCGGGGATTGTTGGAAATGGCTCTTAAGAGTCAATAATGTTAGAGGCCGAAAATTCGGCGAAGATAATCATTACTGTAGGAGCAAATATATGACAAATATTTTGGCTTGTCTCCGATCCGTTTGCGTCCGAGCGCCAGAATTATACGTAGAAATCGTCATTAATAAATCTTTTTCAGCTATAAACGCATCGTATAAACGTGCTGTTTAAGCCTTTTCAGGCGAGTATATTTGCTGCACTCTTTAGCATCCCTGAGAACCAACAGTACCGAGAATTGAAACACAAATGGAACAACTCGCATACCTACCATCTACTCGAAGGCTAGTGACAGGCCATGATACTTCGGGGAAAGCAATTTTCGAGTTTGACGAAATCCTAAAGCCCGTTAATCCAACACCCAAAACGTCAGGAGAGTCAGCTGGGCTTGGGACTGCCCTAGGAGTGACACTGATCCACCGAACTCGTAACTATCCAGTCCAAATTCAAGGCTCCACCGAAGAGTTAACAGTCGAAAACTTACACCGGAACAAAGGAGAAAAGGGCATAGTCTGTCAGATTGTAGATCTACCTCCTACTCCAGACGGGGATGCAGGTTTTCTACACAGAAATCAGAGCCTTGACTACGGTGTTGTGTTGAAGGGTACTATGCAAATCATTCTCGATGATGGATTGGAGCAGACACTACGAGAAGGAGATGTATATGTGCAAAAGTGAGTGTCTATAACTTCTGTGCCTTTTTTGGCTTTCAGAGAATTAACCAGACATGCCTAGAGGCACTTTACATGCTTGGAAAAACATTACAAATGAATACTGTAGGTTCTTAACTGTGGTAATTCCGTCAGAACAAGTTAAAGTGAAAGACACCGGGGAGTATCTAGGAGTGACAAAAGTTCCAGGACTGAGTGACTAGTTATCTACTGAGCAGATTCAGGATAGACTTCAATAAATATATACATATCCTGCTAAATATGAAGTCATGAAATTCGAAGTTTATCTATCTCCGTAGAAGCGAAGGCAAACAAAGTAGGCCAACTATTACGACCGGAAATTCACTATTCAATCAGGTCGGACCTTTGGCAGAAGTTAAAGCCCCCATCGGACAACGGCTGTATCGGATCAGGTGTTAGATAGGCGGCGTTACGCGCCCAAATTTGAGCGAATTATCGGCGATCTCGGACCTTCTATCTGCGAGGATCCATAACATACGTTTCCCATACGGTGACACTCTTTTAACTACAGGTCAGGCTAACAGTTACGGTTATGATGTATATATTATCACCAAATTATTTCCCGGGTTCCAGTTAAACATTAGTATCCTCCATTCCGCCATATCACATACGACTTTTCACTCTCACCTTCGAAATGATTTCTACAGAATTCCCCGAGGTCGACCATTTTATTCCTGCTGCCCCGACTAAAGAAAAGATTGACTTTGCTGAGTTGAAAACTTTGGACTTCTCTCGCTATGATGATGGACCAGTAGCAAGGAAAGAGTTAGCGAACCATCTGCATGAAGCTATGTCCACACAGGGTTTCTTTGTCGTTGTGAATCACGGCATCTCTGAACAGGAGATCGAGCGTCAGGTCGATATCGGCCACACTATTCTCAAACGAACACCACTAGAAGAGAAACAAAGGTTAAAGGCCGACATACTAGGAAGAGGAGAGTATCCGGGCTTCAAACCGAGAGGACATTGGAAGACAGCGGGAGACACTCCAGATAGAATTGAAAATTTCAATGTCAATCGGAATATGGCTCTACATCAGCAACCGTTGGTATTGGAGCCGTATCGACAGGAAATACAACGATGCGTGGACACCGTACATAAGGATATCCTCTACAAGATTTACAGACTATTTGCAATTGCGCTTGAGATTGAGGATGAGGATTTCTTTGTCAAGCTTCACAGCTATGACAAACATGATGAGTCGTGGGCTCGCTGGATGGAATATTATCATGATGATCAACCTGGACAGGACAATAATAACTCACTATGGTTAGGAGGCCATCAAGATATGACTGCACTGTCGCTTCTATTCAGCCAACCGATGACCACTCTACAGGTACGCCATTATGCTGATGAGTCGCAATGGAAATATATTCCACATATTCCTGGTGCAATAATTGTGAATGCGGGCGAAATTATGAAATGGTGGACCGGGGATTATTTTAAAGCGGCAGTTCACCGCGTCGTTCAACCTCTCTCAGACCAACGAGGACATGATCGAAGCAGTTTCTTTTACTTCGTCGTCCCAAATGACGAGGTAGTGATCAACACATTGTTAGAAGAAAGTCCTGTTTTGCGCAGAGCAGGTGTTAAGAAATGGTTTAAAGATGCTGAAGCACCTACAAGTAAAGAGTGGATTAACAATCGTATTAGGGTTACTGGCCAGAAGACACTGTTCAAGAACTCAAATGACAAGAAGAGTGAGGATCAGAGGATTGGGAACGTGACAACTACTTGGTATCGTTGAATGTGGCGCTGTATTTACAAATAGTTACCCATAGTGTGATTCCTTCAGGAGATTAGCTTAGGTGATTCTGATACCTATCACTTATGTTAATGTGACCGCTGGTAGTGCACAAATATGTCCCTCTAGGTTGCTTCCACGCAACGGAATTGTAAGATCGGCTGATTTAAGAATCATCTAGCTTTTGAATCGAGATGGAGGATTGTCAACGGGGTAAAGCCCCAATCAGAGGACGGGGTGGGGTGATGACGCCGACTTTTCGGCCAAACCAGAATGTGTAAGTGCATGTAATGTAAACTGCGTGCTTCCGTAACCAACACAATTCTATCCTCCCCCGCGGAAATAGGGATACTGTCCGGACGCCGTTTGCCAGGTAGGGTAATCATAAAAAGGAATCGAGCTACCCTAACAATATTCAGTTATTTTCTACACATCTGCCTTCCTTATTGCACCAACTCACGTTGTGGATCCATCATTTTCTACGCGATTCCTCCCTTTAACTATTATTTTAATATGTCTGTGAGAAGTTCAGCAGCATGGATACTTACTCCAAATGCTAGTTTCGATGCACTTCAATATGAGGCTGGCATGGTTATTCCTCATCTAAAGGAAACACAGTGTCTCGTCCAAATGAAAGCTGTGTCGTTGAATTATCGCGACATTGCAATGGCATCTCGGCGTTATCCACTACCCCTAACAAAATGCTTTGTGCCATGCTCTGATGCCGCTGGACAGATCGTGGCAGTCGGATCCAAGGTTACCGGTTTCAGGGTTGGAGACAAGGTCTGCATGCTCTTTATGCAAAGTTATCTCGATGGCATTGTCACGCCTCAAATCCGCCAAAGCACACTCGGGAGCCAAGGGGACGGCGTTCTCCGCCAATATGGTGTGTTTGAAGAGACTGGGCTTGTACATATACCCAGAGGCTTTTCATATATTGAGGCGTCTACATTACCATGTGCTGCAGNTGACAGCCTGGAATTGCCTATTTGGTCTGAAATGCAAAGCTCTCCAGAAAGATGACATAGTTCTCACCCAAGGCACTGGAGGAGTATCTCTATTTGCCATCCAATATGCTCTCAAAATTGGTGCGATTGTCATAGCTACAACTTCAACAGCAGAGAAAGAACAGAAGTTGAAGTCTCTAGGAGTGCATCATGTAATCAATTACAAGTCTGATCCTAACTGGGGCGAGACTGCGAAATCAATGACCCCAGATGGTCTTGGCGTACACCATGTTATTGAGGTAGGTGGTGAATCTACTATATCTCAGGCTATGAAAGCTATCAGACCGGAAGGTGTTGTCTCGATGGTAGGGTTCCTTGGTGGAGAGACAGCTGATCCAGCTACATTCTCCCTAATACAACAACAACTTTGCATCGTGCGGGGCATGAGCGTTGGATCAAAAAAAATATTCTGCGAGATGATCTCTTTCCTGGAGGGTAGTGGTATAAAGCCAATAGTCTCCGATCGAATATTCAGCTTTGATCAGGCCAAGGAAGCATACAAATACATGGACCAACAAGGCTTCTGGGGAAAGATTGTTATCAAAATTTGCTGATAGATTCAAAAGAGGCAACATTTATATATTCTACAATAGACTTCGGGGTAGTAGTTGACTGGTCTCAGTCTTTTTCTAGCAAGGCTACCATAGTCCCTCGGGCAGCGCATATCAAAGCCACTCATATAGGGAACTTCAGGGGTGTAACTCAATCGAAACACCCATTTTAGCTACCCATTTGAATTTGATCTGGCATATCTGTGTTTTCCCGAAGATTTGTGTCTGAGATCAAGTAGACCGCCAAAGAAAATGCCAAAGAAAATGCCTGATAATTATACAGTTGTACCCGTCTTGTGATAGTCAGGCCCAAGCATGTGTAAGCATCAACTCAATGTCGGCTCCTTGATTCCTGTTTAAATCGTGATCCTGTGGAGGTGCGTTCGGGGACAGAGAGATTCGTTACCAATGGCCAATGGGACGCTTGAGGCGCAGATGCCGAGAAATCGGCCTTGCTAGTGTAGCACAACGATTTCGGAAGTCCGAACATCTCTAGTAATTAGCCTAAGCTGTTTTCCCAGGCGGATACAGACAGAGTGTAGATATTTTCGCAGGATCCATACAGTCTACATCAGCCTAAATTTGGCATGCTAGCATTCCGCAGAATCTTTTTCGCAGTTGCCAAAGTTAACTCATGATGATCAGGCAATCCTTTGGTGACCGGCGCACGATGATAGTGCAAATGCTACCTTCAGTGACCGAAGCTTGAACCTACATTTAGCATGATGCGGAAAGATGCCTATTCACTTAGCGGAAGGACGTCAAATGATTGAGGCCTATTGAATCCTAGCCGGGTTTTATTAGAGCTAAATTCAGATCTAGTGCTGCAAATGGGAGCTTATTACGAATTTACGATTAGTGAAGGATATTTAAAATGGCCGAAGCTGTGCGAAGGCTCAATAATACATACGCCCTGCTGTCCACCCTATACTATTTCTCCGACTTTTCGGACTCCAACCCGAAACTCATTTAACGTGTCCGCAGTACAAACGCTTTCTCCATAAAGATACGATCTCCAGTTCTACTCGTTTCAAAGCATTGGTAAAACATCAGCTCCCTTCTCTTGGATAGTTTTAAATCATTGCTACAGTCAATATGTCATCAGATACGAAAGACGAGATTCCGATACACCTCGAGAGCTCTACTCCGAAATCAGAGGCCTTTGTCGACGAGAAAGCCAACACCTCGCAGCTGGGACAAACCTGCATCGATGCTGATGTAGATAGGTCTCTGAATAGGAAGTTCGACTTTCGAATTCTTCCTTGCCTGTTCCTCTTATTTTTCTTCTCGTTCATGGATCGTTCAAGTATTGGAAATGCAAGCATAGCTGGCCTCAATGCGGATCTTGGATTGGAGGGGGACGCATACAGTACTGCTCTTGCGCTTTTTTTCGTCGTTTATCTGATAGTTGACATCCCCGCCGGGTGGGTGTTCAAGTCGATCGGACCCCGTTACTTTCTCAGCTTGAGCATCTTCTGCTTTGGAATTTGTACTATCTGTCTGGGTTTCGTTAAAACGGCACGCCAGCTGTATGCAGTTCGGTGCCTGCTTGGATTGTGTGAAGGGGGGCTAACGCCGGCCATGTATCTCTACATTGCGCTTTTCTATCGACATAACACCATACAGAAGCGGATGGCCTGGTTTTATACTGCTGCCCCTCTAAGTGGAGCAATAGGAGGTTTGCTTGCGTCTGGTCTTGGAAAGATCAGCGTTGGTAGATATAAAGCATGGCCGTGGATATTCTTCGTTGAAGGTGCTATTACGATGCTTGTTGGTGTTGTTTGCTTCCTCTTTTTACCAAACTTTCCCAGTGAAACTCGTGGCTTGACAGAAGCGGAGGTTCAACTTGCAAAGGTCAGAGCCGGAATAATTGGAAAAGGTATCAGCCTTAATCAAGAGAAAGAGAGGTTTTCTTGGAAACAAGTACAGAATGGCTTTCTGGACTGGAATTCAATCACCCTTTCCGTTGCAGCAATCGGACTCTACTGCAATGTCTACGCATATAGTCTATTTTCGCCAGCAATCATCAAGGCTTTCGGATACAGTACCATTCATTCTCAGCTCCTAAGTGTCCCGCCTTACGTCTTTGCCATTCTTAGTGTCCTATGTTGTGCCTATCTTTCGGACTACTTACATCTCCGCGGCCCATTCTTCATAGGCGCTTGCTTAGTGCAAGCTACTGGCTGGATTATCAATATCGCAGCTAAAGATACTGGGGCAAGATATTTTGGATGCTTCTTAGTAGCAGGCGGAGTCTTCTCAGGCATCAATCCTATGGCATCCTGGCTAACTGAAAATTTACAGCCTCACTATGTTCGTGCCACAGGAATCTCTTTATCAGTGACAATGGGCACTTGCGGAGGAATTATCGCGACATTCACTTATATGAATACTGGGTTGAACACAGGGAATTGGATACAGCTTGGTTTGAGTATGTTCTCTGCAATATGTGCAGGATTCTTGATGTGGAAGAACAATTCTGAAAACAAGCTTCGAGCCAGCGGGGGCCGAGATTATCGACTTCAAAGTGCAAGCTCTGCAGAAGAATTAGGCTCTCGGCACCCGGAATTCGTACTATCTTTGTAATTAAATACATAACCACACGATATATCGCTGTTAAAGGGTAATCTTCTTTACTTTATGTGTTGATGATGTAGAAGTGTGATAGAAAACCCCCCCTTAACTTCCCCGGCATCTAGGCAACCCCTATCGATATAGTTGAGGATAAAATTAATTCTAGCACAGGAGCCTGAGTTTAAATAACAGAGGATGGGTTATTATGTATGCAGTGCGACTCCATCGTCCTATTTCTGAAGAGTTATTTGCTCCACTGAATTTGGACATCCTCTATAGAGTTTCGATTATTGTTTCTAAGGTAAAGCAACGGGATAAGAGACAGCGCTTGCAAGGTCTATTAAACAACCCCGAACAATAATTAGAGACTATAGCAGGGGAAGTTCAGGGGACGAGGGAGTTCGAAAACTCTGGTGATAATACGAGGAAGAGGTCCCCGTTCCACGTCATCATCAGATTGTCCGGCTTGCAATGGTTGCCAACTTATTGAAATTATCTCGCCCATTTAATCGAAGGGCGGCCCAATCATGAAATGATTTAAAGCGCCGCACCTTATGTAAATGCATCGCGTTAGTTAGTCTCTTCGCGATCCATCATATTATGCTTTTTGACAAGCAAATCAAAGTTTAACGGTAGCCTTCTATTTTTCAACCATGGGATACATTTGGTGCCACACTAAACTGTTCTGTGGTCGTCATAGTGAACCCCTTCATTCTGCTGGCTTTACTTCTCAGGCCCTAATCATTTTTGATTAAAGTAGGCTTTGAGTTATTAGAAGAGCTACTCAACGGCGACAGCTAAGGCACGTGATTTTGTGCTTTGATAATTGTTTCCCCCGCAAATAACTTAACCAATTTCGGTTATGACCAACGACATAGTCAACAGCAACGCTTCTGAACACAAAGCAGAGCCGTCTCCTACTACGAAAAAGACCGGTATTTTCGAATCTTAAAGATTTACTTTTTTGATGAAATACTTGCTTCACGGTTTATAAACTTGCAGTGCCTATGGAATCTTCTTCAGACTCGCCGCAAAGACGGCGGAGTCGCATTGCTTGTATACCTTGCAGACAAGCCAAGATGAAATGTGGAATGCGAAACCCGCCATGTGCTAGATGTTTGCGCTTGAAGCTGAGCTGCACCATCAACCCAGCTTACCGTCGGGTTAACCGGCAAGATCGGGTCCAGCAACTCGAAGGCCACGTTCGGACCTGCGTGACTTGATGAAGAACCAGAAGGAGACCACATCATCATCCCCCGGATCCAATCCCTCTGTCGCAGTTGAGGCCGCTTCCAGTCCGGCAATTTCGGTCTCGGAATCTAGAACGGACCCAGTCATGGGCATCATGGCAGACCTGCAAGTGAACCAGGAACCCTCCAGACGTTCTCCACCGGCAGGTTACTCTATTGGATCAGTAAGGCTGACTCATAGACAGGCGGATACTCTGGTAGCCCTGTAAATTTATACAAAATTATTGATTGAACATATTTGCTGACTCCTTAAATTAGATATTTTGACAAGTACCATCACTTCTTGCCGTTCTTGGATCCGTCAAAAAGCGCCGAGGGGTATTACAAAACTTCTCGTCTCCTCTTCTGGTCAATCATTGCCGTAGCTTCAAGACAGTTTCGTGGTGACCCACGTCTACTCACAAGACTCACTTCGATTTTGAATGAGTTACTGTGGACAACAATTGCTTCGAATCCAGTCTCGCTAGCTCAAGTGCAAGCGTTGACACTTCATTCCTGCTGGCCGCTACCCAATTTCCGTCTATGGACGGATAAATCTCTTGTCTGTGCAAATGTTGCCATGACATATGCCGCTCACTTAGGGTTACATAGTCCAGGCCACGAACAGGACTATACAAAAGAAAATGTTACCCCGAGCTATCAGAGCACCGCAGAAAGAATAAAGGCCTGGTTGGCTTGTACAAGTCTCTCCCAGAGGTATGATGTTGCCACTGAACTTTGAGTATATTACCGTTCTAATTTCTATTCAAGCTTGACAGTTGATGTAGGGCAGCCACCTTCAGTCTTCTCAGTCGATAAAACAGTCTCTCGGTTCTGTCGCCAGGAAGCCGATGTTCAGATTCCATCTGAACTACGCCATAATTTATTGATTCAAGAATGCAGCTATCAAGCTATTCGTACACTTTCGGAGAGTAGCGAGAATATCTCCGAGTTACCACCTCCAGATTCGTTCTACATAATGATGGACATGCTAGAGGGCAACTTCGATTTGCTCCAGCAAGCTCTGGGGAGCACACTCTCATTCTTCAATACGCTTCGATTGACAACAGCGCGGCTCTATCTCCAGTGCAATTACTTCTTAGAGGAAACGCTAAGTGACCAGAGGAGAGAAGGTATTCTGCGAGCTTATTCTACTGCTGTCTCTCTGATTACCAAAAGCATATCTCATAGCACGGCATGCGAAGAACTCCCCTATGCGCCGTCATCAACGTCTCGCATGATTTTAGTTGCTGCTCTTGTGATATTCCGAGTTCTACACTCTAGTTATGCTGTACCAGCAACTCCGGAACTTGATCGAAACGCTGGACATGTCCTATACAGGGCTGCTTGCCTCGCGCTACGGCAGTTGTCTGTTCAGAATGATGAGAAAGATTTCCCAACACGAGGTTCAGAATTCTTGAATGAGCTGTGGCAATGGGCAGAGGCAGATGCTGAGCTCCGAAATCATGAGCCCACCTTCCACATTAGAAGTCGAATGGGTAGCAGCCTGGTATATGATTGCGTATCCATGTGGCGTAAGTACAAACGAACATTTGATCAACAATCGCGGAGTTCCACTCTGCAAACTCCCAGCACGGCCAACACAAATCAACATCAACCTTTACAAGAATCCGGTGCTGCAGCGGGTATGGAAAATTTTTTTCTCTCAGACTTCGATTGTTCTGGGGACTGGGATCAGCTTATGACATTGGACAGTTCGGAAGATGCCAATCAAAATTTTTGGCAAGATTGGGGCATCTATGGTGCTATCTAATGTTATTATTTATATTAATAAAATATTCCCGTACATATGTTCAGCACTGGTCTCCGATAGAAGACGTCGAATCCTCAAGCCCCTTTTGCGAAGTTATCAAACTCCATTAATTCCTTCATGCCACAAGCTTCAAAGAGATGATGTGGTGTGACGCTCAGTCCAAGGTTCTCGTAGTCTCCTTCCTCTTTTAGCTTCTTGAGAGCTTCAGTAATTCCAATATATGTCGGGATGAGGCATATTGCAGCATACACTATGATCTTAAATCCAATTTGCTTCGCTTCTTGTACGGTAAGATGAGGAGCTTTCGTANCCCTGGACCATTCCGTACATAACTGGTGTCTTACTATCCTTGAATGCGTCGCAAACTTGGACCGCCTGCTCGCGGGTCTGGATTGCTTCGAGAAAAGCAACATCAGCACCAATCTCAACAGCTGCTTTCAGCCTAGCGAGCGCTTCCTCAAATCCCAAGGACTGTAAAGCGTCTGTCCTCGCGATGATGACGATGTCTGATCCCAATTGTTGGCGCATATTAACAGCGGCTCGTATCCGAGATAGATACTCTTCTCTGGAAACTAGTTCCTTCCCAACGAGATGACCGCACCGTTTGTTCACTACCTGGTCTTCTAAATGAAGTGCCGCAACTCCTGCGCGAGCATACAATGCCAAGGTTCTGCCTACATTGATTGCACTGCCGTAACCGGTATCGGCATCAGCAATGAGAGGAACAGACTGGTCCAGGTTGGAAATCATTTCTGCATTTTCTTTCATGTCGTTGAGAGTGGCTAAGCCAAGATCCGCCATACCGATTCGCGACATACTGGTTCCTGCACCGGTCATATACAAGGCCTCAAAACCTGCCTGTAAAGCTAGGCGCGCTGAGAATCCGTCATAGACACCAGGACAGACTACGATTTTGCCGGGCTCAGCGAGTAGCTGTCGTAACTTTTGCGCGCTATTTAGCATGCTTGATTCGTGCGCAATATATCGTCTTGTAGTTATAAATCCGAGGTAATATATTGCATAGATCACAAGAGAATTGCTGCTAAGTCATGTATATATCATGGCGATATGATGGTCTCTAGCACGGAGATCGGTAATACTCGATACCTGTTGCCGCAGCCGGACCGACGTCAACATTTTACGGCGAAGCTTGGCGTGTACGGCCCGGCCAGAGCATCACCTAACTTACTCAGATATTTTTAGCGGCATCGGATCAATGACACGCAAATAAAAAGTAGTGAAGCTACCAGCCCCATGTTCCAAAGTACATACTTTCCGCACTTTGGACAAGATGGTAAAGGCACGGTGTGAGATTCAACTGGCTGTTTCAGACACAGGGCTGTCGTTATCGGAGCAGAAAGCTCTAGAGCTTCTCGAGACTACAGGATTGGTCAAATTTGTGCTGGATAAGCAATCCAACCACCCAAAATATACGAGTTTACTTGAATTCCTACAATACGTGGCTGGAGCCCTGGGAAATCACCACCTGGAAAAACTAGCAGGAGCGTTTACTGAGGTGATCCAGGCATGCACAACAGAACAGGATTTTGGCGGCTATGGATTCAATACTACTGAGACCTTGTCATCGAAAGATGAAGCAGAAGTCTTGTTTCTCTGCTCAGCCTATTTAGAGGCAGTGAAGTCAGCTGCTCGAATGGCCTCAAGCCCCAGCGTGCAATCCTTCCGACCTGAAGGGAGGCGCGGGATGACTATGGCCGAAAAGATATTTGCCATGCATGATGTTTCTAATCGAGGATATGTAAAACCAGGTGATATTATTCAGGTTGATGTGGACTGGATCATTGCATCCGAACTATCCTGGAAGGTAGGCAGAATTAACTTCCCATACTTCTTGAGCGACATTGTTTACCATACTGACTAGTTCTCCTTTGACATAGGGAATGGAAAGTGTCTATGATTCTGTAGGAAGACCAGGTATATTCCGTAATGACAGGTTCTGGTTGGCTGGCGATCATCGAGTTGAGCCACCGCTATACAATGTTCCTCATGTACGAGCACTGATGGATGCAAGTGAGAGGGCTAAACGAGAATTCAAAATGACGGATTTCCAAGGCTTTAATGTAAGCTGTTTGTTTTCTCAAGTGATCTGGAAGCTAAAATTTCCTCAACACGTCTAGTATACAATCTTGCATACAGAATTTGTTCGGGAGCGCGCTCAGCCAGGAATGTTAGTAATTGGTGCCGACTCACATACCTGCTCAGCTGGTTCAGTTAGTTGCTTGGCCATTGGATTGGGTGCAACGGATGTTATAATGCCTTTAGTGACTGGTCAGACATGGTTCATGGTTCCAGAAACAGTTCACTTGCGCTTGATCAATCAACCTCCATTCGGTATAGGCGGAAAGGATACGATTTTGTATATCCTGAGAGAATTCAAGCGGAATACAATTGCGGCGGATCGAATTGTTGAGTTTTCAGGCCCAGGACTTGCCTCGCTTTCCTGCGACGCGCGCTTTGCAATCGCGAATATGTGCACGGTTAGTTTACTTCATCTCAGTAAAAGAACAGTTTTGCTAAAGGAAGATTAGGAGTTTGGAGCAATAACTGGAATTTTTTCGGCTGACGAGCGGACCTTGTCATTCCTTGAACGACGACGTATCAAGAAGCACAAGAGCTCTGCCATCTTCTTTAAGCCTGATGAAGACGCGATATATGCTGACAGTTATGAAATTGATCTTTCGAAAGTTCAGTCTTGGGTTGCATTATATCCTTCCCCTGATAACGTTGTCCCCGTCAGTGAAGTAGCTGGTATGGCCCTAGATGGATGTTTTATTGGCGCCTGCACGACATCTGAAGAGGATCTGATCATTGGTGGTTTGGTGCTCTCTGCTGGTCTTCAGCTTGGTCTCAAGCCTGTCGAACGTGGGCGGCGAATTGTCGTACCTGGCTCTAAACCAATCCGACACAAGCTAGAAGAATTAGGCCTAGCAGATATCTACAGGCAGGCAGGCTTTAAAGTTGGCGTTCCTGGGTGCAGCATGTGTGTCGGTCAAGGTGTAGACCAAGCCGCTGCTGGTGAGACATGGCTCTCATCGCAGAATCGAAATTTTAAAAATCGCATGGGTCCAGGTATAACTCTAACATCGAGCAATCATTTAATGATCCTAACAGTGTACAGGATCCATTGCTAACCTAGCATCTGCTGCCACAGTGGCAGCTTCGTCGTTTGCAATGGAGGTTCGCGATCCCCAAGACCTACTTAACTTAATCGATAGGGGCATTCTCGAAAAATACCTGGGATACTCCGTATCCGATATAGATCCTCTGGTAAATCAGCCTGAGGTCTGTTATTCCGAGCCTTATGGAGTCGATAGTGCCTCCTCTGACATGGAAACGGTGACGGAGAGTGTTCCTGCAGACGCGAAAACTAGGCCGATGGGCAGTTCTGTGACTGCAAATTCCAAAAGCATGATCAGTGGGAAAGTCCTTCGACTAGGAGACTTTATTGATACAGATGCTGTGAGTGTGCTTGATCACCCTGATTCCGTCATTCCAGTACAGCTAACCGACCAGATCATTCCTTCGAAGTTCTTGTCAACGTCGACCTCGGACGAGGAGCTCGGCTCCCATTGTATGGAGTTTTTTATGCCTGAATTTCGTCAGCTAGTTAGAGATGGGCATGATGTGATCGTAGCTGGTCGTGCATTTGGTTGTGGCTCGTCACGCGATGTCGCTGTGAATGCACTTCTAGGAGCCGGAGTCAAATGTGTTATCGCACAGTCCTTCTCGTTCATCTACGCACGGAACCAGCCTAACATTGGTCTCTTGGGCATCCGTATTGATGATGATGAATTCTTTGCCGCCGCTAGCAATGGAGCAGACATTTTGATTGACCTGGCTGATAATACTGTTACCTGCGGTGGTAAAACTTGGTCCTTTCAGTTGAGCGAGATGGCTAAGCAATTGACCAATATTGGCGGGCTTACTGAAGCTTTTCGGAAACATGGCAAGAAATTATTCGATATTATGTGCGGACCTTCGACAACGAGCCTTGCAGGGCCTCCTGCAGGTATTCGCGATATCGAGAGCCTGGATATAAATATATAATGTAGATTACTTTAAAGCTTAGCGATTAATGGATGAGTCCATTGACCTAAAATTTCTTCTATATTCCATTAATGCAGCTTGATAACTCAGGTTGATTTACGGTGCATAAATGGTTAATTGGCACAGAGCAAACTGGCATTGCCGGGAAATCTCTGCACTACCGACGAAAGCCAGGCGGGCCCGGCACTCAATGCTCCGTCGCTTGTGATCAGTTTTAGAGGATAATACACTCTGGCTTGGAACTTCACACTTGGGAATCATCCACAAATGACGCATTTACGTCTTAGATGCATAAATACACCAATGGCGTTGACTGAAAATCGTACTACATAAATGTGTCTAACATAGGATATTTCCATTGATATCAGAATTTCTATATTATGCAATTGCAGATGGTGCTTCCATTACGTTATCCCAGCAGCCGGCAAGGAAATACATGGTTATACATATTTGCTGGATGTTGAAAATAAAAAGGAGAATTGCCTGATATGATAGACATGATTATGACAATGTTTATAAGCCATATCGTTGATCAATATTGTGTGCCTTTAAGCTGATTGGCACGGGTAGCAGCAGATTCACCAGCAAGTCTACCAAAGACAGCCCCTTTCGTTAAACCAGCCCCTCCAGCGTAGTTGTGGTAGAACAGACCACCAGACATTTCTCCAACACACCAAAGACCAGGCATTGGTTTTCCTTCAATGTTCAAAACTCGCGCCTCCGTGTCCGTTGCGATTCCTCCATAGGTGAATGTTATGCCACAGGTTACCGGATATGCGAGATACGGCCCTTGATCAATACTCAATGCCCAGTTGGATTTTGGTGGCATAACTGATGGGAGTGTTCTAAGGCCATCCTTCTTCATTGGGTCAAATTCTCCTTTTTGACATGCAGCGTTAAAGGCAATGATTGTCTCACTAAAAGCAACAGAGTCGATCTGTAGCGCTATGGCCAGATCTGAGAGCGTATCGGCCTGTACCGGCTTTGTGGTAGAATACCGAGGCTCGAGAAGATGGAGTGTCTTTTGATCGAAGATCTGATAGGCTTTAGCTTGAGGTTGTTGGGCGATGAGCTTCCCAGTTTTTGCGTATGTCATCCCGAAGTGGTCCTCCCCTTCATCAAAAAATCTTTGCCCGTTGACATTGACAGTAATACCAAACGGATAAGAATAGCGCGGTATAATCGGAGTCTTTCCAATTTCTCCCATAAGTGGAGCATTGAAGTCTTGTGGCGATGCATGAGCGGCTCCCCAATGTCCCACAGCTCTAGCACCAGAATCTAGTGCTCGAAAGAGCATAGTTCCCGTGTTATATCTACATCCACGGACAGGAACAAGGTCCCAGCCTTCACCCAAGAATTGCCTGCGACGGGACGGATCGGCTTCAAAACCACCACAAGCGAGGATGACTTGCCCATAGAAAGCCACAAAGGTATCTCTAAGCCTCACTTTGACCCCATGAATTGTATCCCCGGAAAGAATGAGATCATGTGCCGGAGAGTCGTATTTTACTGTGATACCTGCCTTCTCAACGGCTGCCCACAGGTCCTCCATCAACCCGACACCTTCACGGACGGCTTTGACAGGCCCTCCTGGGAACAGGTCGATTGTCCCTTTGAGCTTATCAATATCATAATATTTTCTCAGCGTTAGCTCCCAGTGTACACCTTTTTCTTTCATCCACTCGATGGTCTCCCAGCTCTTATCAATCAGAAGCTCTGTATGAACTGGATCATTCCTTCCGTGTGATGTTGACTGCAGATCCTGTCGATACATATCTGGAGAATACGCTGCCATGGTACATCTCTTCGAATCTTCTAGACCTTGTTCACTGAGAACCGATTTGACATGATCTAATCCTCGGTGGCAAGCCCGAAAGATGCACCCAGCAAAGCGACTGTTGCCTCCCCGTTGATCTTTTGAGGCGGCTTCCAAAACGACTACGCGAGCACCATGATCATTTGCCGACAGAGCTGCACAAAGAGCTGCATTTCCGCCTCCTACAACAACCACGTCAAAGTTTTCGTCAGATTTCATTTCACTACCCATATTGCCGCGAGTACAGCTGGTTGAAGACTATCGCAGATGCCTGAAGCAAAGAAAGGAGCAATAGGGGGTCATCCCATTTAAGTAGCACGCTGCCAGATCGAGGACCCAACTTGAACCGATCTCTATCTTTGACTTCTATGCCGCTGTCGGACCGTAACAGCGCCATGGTTCAGGGATCTGTTTATAACCATTAAAAAATATATAGATAGTCGTATAATCCGTCCCTTGGGGGGGAGGGGCCGGGCCAAGACTTCCGCATGTAAAACATGATGTGATTTCCAAGCCACTCCGGGCCGTCCGAGTTGCCGGTAAGCGTGTCCGGACCGGCCATGTGGAGAGCGGGAACCCCATGGGGAAATATGGGATCATCCTCCACAAATACGGACATAAGAAACACGACTCCCAGGTTTTGAGCAAACACACCAAGTCCGATTTGATTGAATCAATCTCTCTCAACTGGGTTCTATCACAACAAGAAGGCAGAATGTCAATCAAAGAACAATATGTCTCTCATATCGAGGCGTCCGCTTTATCGGATACCGGTGCAAGTAACCTCACCAAAGCTGAAAAAAGAAGGATGCTCCTGAAACTTGATTTCGTGACGATGCTTCTATTCTCACTAGCTTATCTTGTGGCATATATGGTAACAGACTCTGGATCTTCTATAAGCAAGTGGCTAACACATTCTCTGCCAGGATAGAAATAATCTTGGAAACGCACGATTAATGAACCTCGAGGACGATCTTCACCTCACCGATCAAGAATTCTACAACTCTACGATGGTTTATTGTAAGTTTTCCTATCAATCTGAATTATACCAAGCCGATAGCTAAGCTTTGCAGATGCCGGATATCTTACTCTGCTCTTCCCAGCTAATCTATTGATCCGAAAAACGGGGCCTAGCTACCTCCTGGGCTCATCGGTAATTCTTTTTGGGCTATTTGTATGCTGTATGTGCGCATCGCGTGGATATGCAGACCTGGTCGGACTACGATATGGAGTTGGCTGTGCCGAGGCAATGTTACAAAGTACGCCTTTGTACCTAGTTTCATGGTACGGGAAACATGCACTAGGAAAACGTATTGGTAATTCAGCTATGAAGATATCGAAATATTATTGAATCTGTTACTCATCAATCTTCAGGTATATTCTATTCCGCAGCTACACTTTCCGGATTATTTAGTGGCCTAATTGCATATGGGATTCAGAAAGATCTGACTATCCCTGGCAAGAGGCCGCCATGGCAGTGGCTATTTATTGTTGAAGGAAGCCTCGCTTTAGCGACAGGTTTGGCAATTGTTCTTGTCCTCCCACCATTTCCAGATCATATAAAGAAGTCCTGGCTCTTTAGTCAACGGGAGATAGATTTTGCAGTTGAGCAGAACAAAGGTGAGAAATTATGCACATATGTATACAGTACTGCTACTAAGTGTCTATCAGAATTGAATGAAGTTGGGGCGGGATTTAATTCCTCACAGATCCGAAAGAGCTTGGTGGATCCGAATACATATTTTCTTGCTTTCCTTTCGGCAGCCAACACAACTATTCTCGCCTCGATAGGGGTTTTTCTCCCGACCATTGTAAAATCATTTGGCTACACGGCGATTCACGCACAACTCTTTACAATAATCCCATATGGATGTGCATTTGTGTCTATGATTACAATCGGGATTATTTCGGATCAATACCGCAACAAGGGCATTTTCATTTTGGGCTGCCTTACCGTAACTCTAGTCGGTCTCATCATTCTTCTCACCACCTCCACCAAAGAAGCTGGCATGGCCGGTGTGAGTCTCCTTGTGCTTGGTATATATCCTGCTGCCATATTACAGATGACCTGGATTCAAATTACTTTTTGTGGAAGTACAAAACGTGCCGTGTCTTGGGGGATGGCGATGGTATTTGGTCAAGGGTTTAGCCTTCTCGGTACTCAGATTTATACAACGCCACCAAGATTCATTAAAGGGCACGCTACCTTGCTAGGACTTGTAGTGTGGGGAATGCTTTCTACAGTTGCAGCTCAACTCACCATGCTTCACCGCAATCGCCAGCGTGAGAAACTATTGAAAGAGTATGCTGAGCGGGGAGAGGTTCATCCTGACGTGGGAAAGTCATTGGAGGAGACTTGCGACAGTCATATCAATTTCCGTTATACCTTGTAACAGAAAACTTGCACATTGTTAACATACCACCGTCAACAGTGCAGGGAGAGATTCTAGTCTATACACACAAAATATGGATCCTTCGTAGCTATATGTGTTGAGGAAGCTTTATTCTGAGGAAGCTTACAAGTACATAACTCAATTGCTAAGGAGTTTTCCGTCAGATTAAAGGTCGCTATCACATAACTTTAGCTATTATATAAATAATGTATTTGCCGATGCAATAGTCAGTTCTAATTTGTTCAACTCAATCTCGTATCTTCTACAACTGAGAAGCTATATGGTTGCGACAGATATCGAGGAAGACCGGATCGCACT
Source organism: Scytalidium sp. 3C (assembly GCA_000743665.3). Lineage (NCBI taxonomy): Eukaryota > Fungi > Ascomycota > Leotiomycetes > Scytalidium > Scytalidium sp. 3C. The sequence goes on along the minus strand of JMRO03000057.1, from coordinate 21,776 downwards.
CAGATCAGTGGAAGTAGTCTGGCATTGTGTATCTCCATCGATCTCAATGCAGGAGAGCTTTTAACTGAATCGATACTGATTCACGATGCAAGATGTCGCATTACAGCATTTAGCTTGTAGAAAGAGAACCGAAGAATCGAGCTTTCCTTCAAGTCACGAAATATTTAATCAGCGTTTACCAGGTTGTCTATGGCATTGTCTCAGATCCAGTAGTAACTGCTAGTGAAATACTTAAAATAAAGACGTAGAGGGAAATTTACTTTAACTTAATAAATAAATAAAGCGTTTATCCTATCATTCGTTTCAGTAAATAAATTACCAGTTACTGTTGTCTCAATACTGTCAATTTGGTCCAACTGGCGAGACTCCTCATCGTCCATCTGCACCCGGAATTGCATCGCATTCATGTCTCCGTTCAAGTGGCGTTCCTTAGACCGCATGCAACATAATCAATGGAGCATGTCAGGAATCGGTGCTTATGTAATAGCTGTAGCCAATCAGGTGCTAGGGCACTAACCTGTGGGGTGTACGAAAATCTTTTCTACACACTCCTTATATACTGTACATTAATATATGAATAGCCAATTGACTCTCCTGAATACTACTGTATACGTAGTATCACCCTGATTAAACGCTCTGACCTCTGACAGGTTATGAACCCGGAAATTCTACAATCTACACAATATGTCAACTAGCTCAGCAACAACCTCTTCCTCAAGTCATATTACGAGTTCGACTCCTGACTTCTTCACGAGCAAATATAAAAAAATGGCTATTCTCAAAAGGAAAAACTACCCTGACTTCAAGCAAACCTACAAGCTAACTTTACAAACCGCAAAAACATAAAATGTCGTTACCAGAGTTGAATTATAACCTGAATCAAGAATACATCCACAGAAAAAATAAGATAAGCTAGCTTATAAAACAATCTATATCATAACTAATTCAGTAAAGCCCAACTTCCTAAATCATATAGAAACACTGATTGACGCCAATAACTTTATTAACGTATAAGAACAACTAACTAAACAAAACCGAAACCTAGATCTTGTTTATTAGGACAATATCTTCAATCAGTTCTACAAAAAAAGTTAGAAACCTGAATCTGAGATATTCAGAACTTATTTAAACAAGTTGAACAACTACAAAACTCAGTTAGCCAGTACTGGAAATGCTATCAATGATAAAATACTTAGAACAAGGATTCTACAATTATTTCTTGATACCATTTACTAACAACAAACCAAATATTTCAATCTCTACCAAAGTCAAAATTTTAAAACTACGATAACTACCTTAGAATCCTATAACAATAACAAACCATTTATTCAGTAAACCAAAACTATAAACATAATATAATCCACTGATTACAGTCCGCGAAAAAACAGAAATAATAAACGGGGTAATAGCAAATTTCAAAACCGCAGAAGCTGTAAAAGCTGTAAGTATAAAAAAAGTTTTAATTCGAAGTACAACAACAAAAAAAACATAGAAAAAAAAAATACCAGTTTTGTCTAAGAAAAAGTCATATTATAAAAGAGTACAAGATATTTAAACAAACTCAAGCTATAACTAAAAGAGAAAGGAAAAAAACCTCTAAGGAAAAATATATAAATATAGTTACTTATATCTTTGCTTTAAATAACGACAACAGTTTTTACTTTTACAGTCTTAGTACTTTTAACAATAATCAATAAGTTTTAAATATGTCTGTAACATAGTTTACAAGCTGAATCTTTAATTCAGAAACTTCAAAATATTTTACAAACTTCGCAACTGATTTTACTAAACCTTTAAAATATTTTGCAATTCTTAAATTTGTGAAAATTGCTAACGGAAGAACAATTAAAGCTATTAGTCATAAGCAAGTAACTATAAAAACAACCAAAAACCGAATTATTATTGACAACGTTTGGTTTATACTATAATTAAATAATAGACTTCTCTCTACAAGTATATTCAACGATAGTAATATATTAATATTACTCGAAAACTACAAAACAAAGGTTATATATGAAAGACAAACCTTATTTGAGAACACAAATATCAACAGTTTATTTTATATCGATTAACCAAGAGAAAAAGCTTTTATTACTTTAAATATTACAAGTAGAAAATTACTTCTGCAACCGCAAACGAACTACAAGTTCTAGTACAATCAACTAGATCATACCAGCTATAAAAGTATTAATGCTATATTAGAATATACTAAAAGTATCTACTTCCGAAAACCAAAGCTAAGAGATCTTTTACCAAGAGATATAACTTATAAAACTTACCTAACTAGCAAAATAAAAGAATCGTTCAATAAAAAAACTAATAACTGAACTGACCAACTAGTTCAATGATTATACTATAATATTTCAAGAATCAAGAATTAAAATATTTGAAAGTACAAATACTTTTTTTTAGTTATAAATAACATAATTTGTTATACTTGAATTACGTTTCTAAAGTTTAAAGAATCAAAGGAAGTACATAAAGCATTTAAAAACCTTATAACATACCTTAAACGCAATCAAAGCCATAGAATTGTTTTTGTACAAGCTGATAATAGCAAAAGTAAATTTAGGGAAATGTTTCAGAACTTCTTAAAGGAATTAAACATCTTTTTCGAGCTTTCTCCATTATATAAACATTCCCTAAATAAAGTCATCAAACGTATAATATAAGAAATCAACAAACTTGCCAAATCTATACTCTATTAAGCCAATCTTCCCCATAGCTTTTGGTACTATACTACAGAACATACTATATAAATCAAGAACCGTTTACCTACGTTAGTACTTCCGTTTAGCAAGATTGAATAAGTTATAACTCTTTTTTAAACATATAAAACTAAGAAACCCAATGTTTTGTATTTAAAAGTCTTTGACTATATTATATATAATATAGTACCGAAGGAAATACAGGACACACAACCAAAAAAATACAACCCGAAAATTCGAAGTAAATTCATTTATATAAATTAATTATCAAACTCAATTACATAATTTATGGATCCTGAAACTTATAAAAAATATTTTTCCACAGACGTTAACTATCATAAACATAAATTCCCCAAAGTTAAAGGTATTGTTAATCCTGTAAAACTTAGAAAACCTAGAAATCAAATTAAAGAAACTCCTACTTCTGAAACTCTAAAAACTTTACTCGCATATTAAGTTATACCTATTACAGAACAGGAAAAATAACCTATAGTTTGTAAAATAGATCTACAAGTAACTATTGAACACCTTAAAACACAATACGCTCTGATAGAAAGCTCTCTACAAAAGTCAAACAATGAAACAGATACAGAATCTGTTTTTGAAGTTTTTGAATTCCCTTTAACTAAAACTGAAAGTGTCGAATCATATAAAACGTATTTAAAAGTCCCTGAACTAACAATTTCACCAGAGCTAAAAACTTTTATAACATATGAAAAACGTTTTTACAAATATCAAAACACAATAAATCCTGATATCTTCAAAACCACTAGATCTGAGCAAGAACCTAAGAGAACTTTCCCTGAAAGTATAACTATACTAGTTACTGAACAACTATATAATTTTATACTTCTCGAGACATTCTCTGTTTATGTAGCTATAAAAATAGATCATATAAAATAAGCAATAACTTTTACAGTTAAATTACAGGTGTTAAAACTCACGTATATCTTCTCTATCGTTAAAAAACTTACAAATCGAAAAATAATACATTGCAAATAAGTATATAAAAACAAGTTTAACTACAACAGTAATTTCCAACGTCATAAAACTAAGCTAATAATCAAAGGTTTTGAACAATAATATAAACTTAATTATACAAAGACTTTTGTGTCTGTAATTAAGTATAATACTCTAAGAATCATAATAGCTAAAGCTACTAACGAAAACCTTGAAATAAATCAAATAAACGTCAAAACAACATTTCTTAATTTTACGCTGTCAGAAACAATATATATAAAGTTACTTAAATATTTTAAGCTCCTTAAACCAGATACCAACACTTTTATATATTGTCTACAACTTCATAAAATACTTTACAAACTGAAACAAACTCCAAAAATCTGGTTTTAAAATATTGATGTATTTTTTAAAAACATAAAGTTTCTGTTTTTTGAAACCGATCTAAACCTGTATATACGCAATAAAGTATATATTCTTTTATTTGTAAACAATATATTAATAATTAAACAACGCAACAAAATCAACAAAGCAAAATCAGAGATCAGGGACAAATAGAAATACAAAAATCTAAGGGAAACAAAACTATTTGTTGGATTTGAGATCAAACATAATTGCAAAATTAGATTTTTCTATCTTCATCAGTTCTTGTATATCAAGAAACTGTTAGAATAATTTAAAATAAACAAGTATCATAAAACAAAGTTACTAATTTCTTTTAGAATTATCCTTGCTCGAATTTAAGAACTCGACTTTGATATAACAGTGAAAAATAAGTATTAACCTCTAGATTCAACAAAAACTAAGTTATATCAATAATTTACTAGTTCTTTCATTTATCTCTCAGAAAACACACGTTTAAAAATCAGTTATCTTATGAATTAACTAACTAAGTATATGAATTCCTCGTATGTTTTCTACCTTAGATTAACTAAACAAGTTTTATAATATTTTAATAAAACCATTGATATAGAAATAATATTTAATAATTTAATTTTTATAAATCTCAACGTTTATACGTTGTACAATAATATAACCTGAGATACTGAGAGAAATAAAAAATTATTTAATAGTTGAACAGTTACAAAAGCTAAGGGAATAATTCTGTGAGTAACACAACGTCAAAAATCGACTGCGTTAAACTCTATAAAAACTAAATTTATTTCAGTTAACGAAGTTTCGAAGAAAATAATATAACTTAAAAAACTGAATCGTAACTTGAAGAAAAAGTTTAAGAAACTGCTAATATTTTACTCTGATAACTAAAGAACTATAGATCTCATTTATAACAATAAGTTTCATAAGAAAATAAAACATATTGATATACGCTTCAATTTCATTCGCTCTAATATAATTAAAGCAAAGAAATTAAGTGTAAAATATATCTTTGGAAATGATTAACCTGCTGATTTACTCATAAAATAATTGCCGATAGAGCAATTCCTGAAACATTATAAAACACTAAAAATCGAAAAATTTAAATAAACTACAAAACAAATTATATTTAAAGACGTCTAACCCAACTAGCTGAATATATAAAAATACTCTTGTATTACAACACAAGTAGTGTTTGAACTTTCATATATAAAGGAAACATAAAACTTGTAGTAACTATAAGATTATTGAACTCTAACAAAAAACGTAGATACCACGAGCTATAAGCTTGTTGTAGGAATTAACGAAACTTAACTGTTACTACAAAATATAAGATTCAACTATGCTTGTACGGTGGTTGAATTTCAGCAATTACAACGCATAGGGGAATGTCAGGAATCGGTGTTTATGTAATAGTTATAGCTAATCAAATACTAGGGCACTAACCTGTGGAATATACGAAAATCTTTTCTACACACTCCTTATGTACTATACATCAATATATGAATAGCCAATTGACTCTCCTGAATGCTGCTGCATGCGTAGTATCACCCTGACTAAGCGCTCTGACCTCTGACAGAGCAGGGACCACAGTTGGCTCTTCCCGCGGTGAGGAGGAGAGCGAGGCAGTTTGTGCCATTAGGTAAAATTACAAACTTCTGTTGAACGCCCCCTATTTCAGTGGTTCGCTAATCTAGAAGCTTAATGCGCCGCGGAAATGCACCCCACGAAACTGGGGTATCGGCAACTTCCAACCGCCCTTGTTTCTTGCGCAAGTTCACTTCAATATTAGCACCTGCTCACAGCTTGTAAACCGGGCAGATTCCTGAGATAGAAATAATGCAAAATCATAGAGATGATTAGGGGAAGCAATTAGATAGATACGAGGTATCCGGCTAATGAAAATGCCGCAATGGCATAGGGAGGAGGCGAACTACTTGGGTATTGACCAGAGATGTCTTCCCCCCGCCCTACACACCGATCTCTAAGAAGATGGTAATGATCCCCACTATGTAGCTTTTCATTCTTTAAAGCCCTTACTATGACCTAGCTTGCCAAGCACATAAAAGCCAAACAAGCAGTATTATGAAAGGCCCTTGCTTTTCATGACGAGTATAACCTATAATCCTCGCCCCTTTTACTTGCTTAAGTGCAATTGGCTCCCTAGTTCATGCCAGGCTGAGTTGAGAACATTTAATCGGATTTTTATACTACCAGATATTTCTAATAGATCTGTTATTTGTAAAACGCGTTACAACAAGCCATCGTGACAGTAATAGTACATACGGACTTTTTCGAAACTTCCTTCCATATCATGCAATTAACGTGGCTGTTTGCGACATATATATATGCCAAGAAATCTGAAGTGGTAAGAGACACCTTAGGTGAAATAGCACACAATTAGTTTTGAAGAAAAATAAAGCCAACAATCTTCGAGAATGCGAATGGACTGCCAGCGTATCCTCCTTAGCTTGCACATAAGTTGAATAAAGCACCGCCACCCAACAGCTTTTCCGGAGTTTGGAGAATGCCAAGGTGTAATAATCGATAATTACGGCTGCAGGACTGGATCACTCGCAATATGTCGCCATAATATGTGGAAAGATCGCGAGATCACCGGGATGTAACGCATACGCCTACCTATAACTATCGTAGATTTCCTTCAGAAAAGAAACCACATAGATATCTGGATCGAATTCTCTATTAATTAATCATTGCTATGGCTACCGTATTGTGGTCCATCGACGATTCTCGTGCTGAAACAGAAGCAAGTTCTCTTAGTAATCTTGATGGCAGAGACAACGAGAAAAGTGAGAAAGACGATACCGTTCTTCAAGTTCGCCAGGAGACTCAACCTCTTCCGCTTGGGGAGCCAATTGAAGTTAAGCAGTTCTGGTGGTCGAGGTCAAGACCAGTTGACCTTGATGCTATTGCAACTCAAAGATCTGTTTATGATGATCCTAAGGTCGCAAAATTCTATCAACCACGAGCAGATTGGGAAAATTTACATCGCTTTGACCCCTCTGCAAGATGGACATGGCGTGAAGAGAAGGTAGATAGACTGTTTTCCTGTCTCTGAATCGATACTGACTGTTTCAAGGCTCTAGTACGCAAGATCGACTTGAAGATATTCATTTTTGCTTGTGTGGCTTTTATGGTTCTCGAAATTGATCGCACGAACCTCTCTCAAGCTTTAACAGACAACTTCTTGGCTGATCTTCATATGACAACCAATGGTAAGCGTTGTCAATTGTGTTTGTGTCTTCACTACGGGAACTTACAAATCTTTAATCAAAGATTACAATCTTGGTAACACAGTGTTCAAGGCTGCATTTATGTGCGCTGAATTACCTTCTCAACTAGTTTCAAAATGGTACGTTAATAACAAATACTAATATCCTATATTAACCTAAGACAGGATGGGACCTGACCGGTGGATTCCAATGCAAATGTGTTTGTGGAGCGTGGTGGCAGCATCTCAATTTAAACTGAATGGTCGAACTTCATTTCTAGTAACTCGCGCTTTGCTGGCCATCCTTCAAGGAGGATTTATTCCAGATGTGTGTGATTTAATATTCCTAAAATGCAATATCACTAACTATGTTATATAGATGAACTTATACCTGTCATACTTCTACACAAGCGCTGAGCTTCCCATTCGTCTCTCTGTTTGGTGGTCAGCTATGACTTCATCAGAAATAATTGCTGCTTTCTTAGCTTATGGGATTCTTCATCTAAATGGAGCAGGAGGTGTAGAAGGCTGGCGATGGCTGTTCCTAATTGAAGGGGTTTTTACTGGTATTGTTGGCCTTGCAGCATTCATCCTGATGCCACCAAGTCCTACAGGAACTGCGGGAGGGCTTCGAGGTAAGAAGGGATGGTTCACTGCAAGGTATGACNTATTACAAAATGACAAATCTCATACCAAATACTGATACTTTTGCTATACAGAGAAGAGACGATTATTATCAATAGAGCTCTCCGTAACGATCCATCAAAGGGAACCATGCATAATAGACAACCTATTACACCCAAACTTTTATGGAAGTCTCTGAAAGATTATCATTTGTGGCCAATGTAAGCATTTTTGCCCCTTGAAAATCGATTACCTAACGAAAAAAAGCTATACAATTGGTCTTCTATTCCAAATGCCTATGGGTCCTCCTAGCCAATATTTGACACTTAGGTACGTATGTTGATTTGGAAATGCAAAAAGCCTGGCTGCTGAAATATGATAGTCTCCGACAGTTGGGGTTTGATACCTTCCAAACCAATCTCTTAGTCATCCCGAGTCAAGTTTTATCTATCATTACTCTTTTGGTATTTACTCAATTTGCAGGATGGACTGGTAAACTTGCGTTCAATGGGATTATCGGGCAAATATGGGCATTGCCATTCCTTGTATCTCTTTACGCGCTCAATACTACTACGGCACCAAGATGGGTCATATGGGCGATTGTTACACTACTACTTAGTTTTCCATCCAATCACTCCGTCCAAGTTGGTAAGTTCCAGTAGTCGCTTTCTCCACTATCTTGTTCATATCCGAATCTTACCTGCGTTCTTCAGGCTGGGCTTCACGAAATGCGAATACGGTCCGTACTCGAACTGTTTCTACCGCCATGTATAATATGTGTGTCCAAGCGAGCGCAATTATCTACTCTAATATTTATCGTGCAGGTAAGATGTTACACTGTGGAAAATTGAAATCGTAACTGACGTAAAGGAAATTAGATGACTCCCCGCGCTATCGCCGCGGAAATAGAGATCTGATCGGAATATGTGTCGGTAACATATTCCTATATATAGTAGTAAATTTTTACTACAAATGGGTGAACAGCCGGAGAGATAAGATCTGGAACTCATGGACTGCTGCAGAGAAAGAGGACTATGTTAAAAATACCAAGGATGAGGGAAGCAATCGCATAGACTTCAGATTCGCGCACTGAGCTGGGAATTTCAAGCAATTAGAGAATAGAAGGGTTAGATAACCGATTAAGGTTAGAGGAATTCTAGGAATGCTTTGGGTCTGAGGTGCTGCAGGTGGATCCAGACTTTCTTTTGGGTTATACTTGTAATTCGGTCGATTATCAGGCAACTGTATCGATTCGAGCTGTAACCCCTTGTTCAGGAGGTCGATAAATATGAGGCTATTTGCCCACCATAGCTAGTTGATTTAGTAGTTCAATTCAAGTTGTTATTTACGAACCTGAAGATAGGTGGTGACCTGTCACTTGTGACATAATAAACAATTAGGCTGATAGCTCTGCCCCAGAGATGTTGGTGCTACTTTGATGGGATTGGAGAGAAATTGTACCAGTGACAGCGAAGCGCAACAAAGTCTTTGTTGCTGTATAGATGTAAAATGCTACTCACGCCAAAATTCCAAGTTCAGGCGGATGTCTGGTAATAGTCATGATATTGAGCTTCTACCCGGGCTCAAGTAGAATTGCTCACACCTGGGAACTGATACTAAACACAGCGAAAGAGGATTTGATGTATCATGAATTGGAGTACACACGCATCAAACAGTTTCCTCAGTAACCACGGCTCCACTTAGACCTTTTCCGAGCCAATTTGCGTAGAACTTCCTCTCATTGAAGACTTTCACATCATCCTCTGTATAAATAACCCCTTCTTTTTCCGCTTTAATTCTCAGCCTTCTAATTCTTCTGACATCCCACTCCACGTTCCTTGTCAACCACCATGTCCAAACACTGGCAATCCAGCCACAGCCAATTGCGGCAGCACATATGGCAAAGGGCGTTTTGTAACCATTATATGCGTAGCGAGATTGGAAGAGTTGAGGGCCAATGACTCCACCTACTTGTCCTACACAAGACTGGAAAGCAAGTGTGAATGCCGTCCCAGTCGTTCCTTCAAGAGTTGAAGAGCGCCCTGGTGGGGTCAATGTCAGTCACTACTCTTGAACATTCCGCATATAGAAGATGTTACTTACATGCCCAAAATGGAATAAAATAGACGGCATAGAACATAGATCCAAATACACATGCAATATAGACAGCGTATTTGTTTTCAGTTGCTGCTAAAATTATGAAGAAGACCAATGCTCCTGCGCAGATAAACATAATAAAGGCTGGACGGGTCAAATATGCTCGCTTCATGAACCAGCCAGCAAACACTATAGCAAGAACTGAGGCAGCAGCGGGTGGAATGTTCAGCAGCTGGTTTCTCGGAAGTCCTGCAAAACCCAAGGCTGTTGTCACAGTGGGTAGCTGCCAACTCAAGCCGTAGCCACCAAAATTTATGAGGATTTGAGCAAGCATAAAAGCGTAAGTCCGTGGGTTGGTTAGAGAAGCAATGATTTCGGTTTTGTTGAACACAGCATCCTCAGTTCTAGGGGCATTTTCCGAAAGCCTCAGTTCAAGATATCGTTGTTCTCTTTCCGTGAGCCACTTCCTTGAACGCGGTGATTTCGGATAATCAGGCAGCACAAAAAACACCACAATAGAGAACAATATCGTTGCGATTCCTTCAAGGAGGTATACCCACTGCCATGCACTCATCCCACCGAGTCCGTTCATATAAGAAATTCCGTAAGCAAGCAGTGATCCGACAACTCCAGAGCAGTTCTGGAATCCAAATAGCCACATGATAGGTTTCCCCATTTCGTCGCTGCGGTACCAGCTGCAGAGCTGAGCGGCAATTCCAGGAAACATTCCAGCTTCCATCACGCCAAGGAAGAATCGAGCTGCATATAGACCCTGCTTGTTTTTAACTGCGGCATGGCATGCTAAGACTGCGCCCCACGTGAATATGATCCGGAACTGCCAGTTGCGCGGAGTTAACCGTTTAAGAAGCAGATTGCTGGGCACTTCGAATACGATGTAGCTGATCTTTTAAAAGTTAATAGACTTTTACCGAAATTTGCATCTTATTATACCTACAAAATAGATTGATTGGACCCAATTATACTCATCAGCAGTCATGTGGAGTTGATTCAAGATATTTGAAGGCTGCCCTACTTGGAGAACCTTGACGCTGGCTGCATTGGTGTAGTCAATCTTTAGTGATATATTGTCAGAGATATCATCCTAGGACCCATAGATATGAAGTCTTACATTCTTGATGATATACATCATCCCAATCAGCCACAGAAATCTCCAGTCTACCTTTCTCCTTATCGCTCTGTCCTCTTCCGCAGAGAAAGAAGAAAGAAATGCGATACGCTCAGCTTCTGGGTCACTGGGAATATCAGAAGCGGTGTCGCCGCTTGGAACACGGCCTTCTTCCCAGTGTTTCCCATCAGGTTCAACATTCAAGGTCATCTTATTCTATGAGTAAAGTGAGGCTTATGGTAAAGGAAAGTGTAGCTCATGGCTCCGGGGCGTAATAAAAGGTTCTTATAAGGATTTTAATATTGCAGCTGTTAATCACAGGGACTTTGTTCTGGCCAGGATGAACAGAGAAAAAGTCACTACGACCCACAGAAATCTTTACCAGATCTAGTTCTCTATCCCACTTCTACATGAAAACTCATGTTGATAACCCCTGCACGTTGTAAAACCATCATGTGTTTGGGTTGTTCGCAACAATGACGCCCAAGCACGCAATTACTGTAAGCGAATGTGCACTCAGCAACTTTACATCTAACACCAAGCAGCATTCACTGACTGCGCCCTGCACCGTTATCACTGGCAGTCCACAAGCTTTGCCATGCATCTTTGGTATCTGTTGTTTTATCCGCTAACAATCTTCTATGCTACCGATAAACATGGAACAAAACCTGGCACCCTATTTGCTCAGGAATATTATACTGCCCAATAGATAAGCTATGATGCGCAACTGGAATGTAGATTTAGGGTTTTCACCTAGCATTATTCTACCATTAAGTGTAAATTCAAATAAACGGAGTAGATTATATCGGTCTCATGATGAGGCAACTAAGTGACGAACAGGAGGCCCACAGACCTGACATTCATAGCTAGTCACCGGCTTCCGATTCAAGGTTCAAGGCTAATACATCCGTGTGAACTGTTCTCTTCAAAGATACCTCCAAATATGATACCCTCATTGATACCTGACTCTTCGTAACCTTGTGTAGTGATATCCGTTAGATTATCCCCCGTAGGCTTCTTTAGCAGTCCGAAGTGATACTGTCCCTGGCCGCTAACATCATTTTGCTCTACACCTGTGACAGGGTGGAGTTTATCGAACTGTCTCGAGTAATAGACTTGCGTCGTGCTACGAAGATTCGGTGGTTAACTATGCCAGAAATTGCAATCATTATATAATAAAGGGGTTATTGCACCTCTAGGGAGAACAAGAGATCGTTTTTAGAACTTACTTTCTGTCGAAATCGAGCACAACCCCGTAGTTATGCCATACATTAGGAGTGAAGCGAACGACATGCAAGTCCCGCGTTGTGGCTAGATACCTCACATTACTCTGGAGCACGAGATGCTCAGGACTCCTCTTTGCAGGATCACCAATGATGGTTCCCGTCTTCAGGGCGAATTGGTTAGAGGAATAGTCGTTCGTTTCGAGAAATACGAGCTGGTACTCATGGGAGTAGTTCAGCGGTCTAGAATTATCGATCCGAACACTGAAGTGCAGCGTCTTCACTCCGCTGGTGGAAGGATCCGTGCCGGTATTGCTTGCTGGCAAAAGCTCTGCGCGTCGAAACCCAGTTTGAAGGGTAGTTGGATTGGGGGCAAAGATTGATTCGTCACTTGAAACTATTGTTAGTAACATCTGAGACTCGTGTACTTATGCTGCACCAGAATACCTTAGTGTGACCTCTAAAGACTTTGTCCTTGTCTTCTTATCGAACTAGGTAGGTTTCAATCAGACTTTGCTTATGTTAACGGCGCCGCGATCTACATACTGGTGCAGATTCCACATGTGGAAGGTGGATGATTTTACTCCATGTGAGGTCTAATTCAAGTGTAAGATGACATTCTTTCCTTTTTATAAGTTGCTGCTAACGCACTTTGCCCATATACGAATTGAGGATTATAAATACTTGTCGACAAATCAAATGATTCAGGAGTATAATGAGCCGGAATTCGGCCGTCAAACTGGATAGGGCATTTCTGGGCAGCAACAGCTGCGAAAATTACGAATAAAGTTGAGGTTATTTTAGACGACATTGCGATAATCTTGATTGACTTGATGCTGATAAAACACTGGGCCCTCACAGGCATTTATGGTGTGAGAATCCTAGGACGTTATTCCCTGCATTATACATTTTAGTGGCTGAATGTTCGGCCCGTCGGACCATATAAATTCGTTCCAGCTAGGCGTTCTGTTGGAGTCTGATTTCGATGATGACTACGCGAAAGCGGGCAAGCCACCCCGCAAAACAAAATAACAGGCGCGTGTTGATTATTGGCCAAGCGGTTAAACTCGAATTTGCTTCCCTTAGGAAGCAGGGCCAATATGCACGTAATCGGATCTTGTACCTTGCATTTCAGCTGCAGCATAAACACTCAAATTTCAGGGAGACTGGTCTAGTTGACAGCGAAATTTTAATTGAACCCCAAAATTTGTGCTTTGGGAATAGGCAGTGCCCGATACCTTCTATCTAGCGAAGAGATCCAGATCGGTAGTAGTGGATACTGTGCTGATCACAAACTGAATACTACTGTAATCGCGATGTCAGGTACACCGCGTATTTCAACCCAAGGCCATTGATCTTGAAACAGCTTGCCATGATAGGCAAAACCAAGCTTCGTACTCAATTTCTGAAGTTATTCATGATCCGAGCCACAAACGATGTTTTCCTCTTTGTATCCTCAATCTTGATTAAGCGGTCCGAAAAATCCATTTCCGTCAGTCGGACCCTTATTAAAGTCAGCTAAATATCATAGCGTTTAATAAAAAGCTTACCAATGCGTCTTGTGGTATACCTTGTATCCAAGAAAGAGCAAGACTGAAGTAGGGATTGTAATGTAGGATACAACGAAGCTTCTCCAATTGAAAGGCGTCTCGAAGGCAGTAAACCCTTGAATGAAGAGGATGAATAAGTTGAAGAATAGGTTAGCACGGTAGATCCAAATGGTGCCATATGCTTTAAAAGGAAATGTGGATGAGGGAATGCCTTGTTTCTCTAAGCCGCTGCGGACGCGTAAGTGGGTGAAGATAATGCCAGCCCAGGCGATGTACGCGGCTGATCCTCCCACAGAAATCAGGTATGAGAAAACTTCGCCAGCGGTTACCTTCAAATTCATAAGGGCCAGAAGACCCCAGCTGCATGAAGTCAGGATAGAGATGTAGGGAACTGAAAATTTATGAGCAAACATTCCAATACGGGCGAACTTCGGGAGGACGTACCTCCATTCTTTGAGGTAATGGCAAAGAATTTGGGAGCTCTGTTGGTGAGAGCAAGAGAATAAAGCGCCCGTGACTGAACATAAATACATCCATTCCCAGCTGAAATAAAAGCAACAATGATCAAGGCATTCACGAAATGCCCTGATGATTTCCATCCGGCTTGGGTAAATGCAATAGTAAATGGTGACGAGGCAACCGTGGAGGATGCGTTGAGCAGATCTGGAGCATTTGAGGGGCAAATTAAGCCTTGGAAAAATATCAACCCGATGTAGACGAACAAGATTCGATAAACAACACGATTGACGCCCTATTCAAGTCAGTCCAAGTAGCTGTACACTCTTGGGAAGCGGAACACACCTGGGGTATCGATCGCTGTGGATCTTTTGTTTCTCCCGCTGCTAAGGATATAATCTCTGTTCCAACATAATAGGCAGCAGCCAGAACAAATACTTGGCCAAATCCGTTGATTCCGTTAATGACAGGACCTTTTTTGTTAGTAAAGTTTCCCAATACTGTACGAAAGAACAGAACATACCATCAGGCGGGGTCCAATATCGAAACCCAATATACCCGTTGCCAAAGGCGCCGACATTTACCAAAAATGAAATAAAGAAACAAACCGCAAGAGAGCAAAGCTTGAACCACCCAAGGTAATACTCCACCTCTCCATAAGCAGTCACGCCCAGGGTAGTAAGAATTGCAAAGAATACCCAAAAAACAATAATCCAAGCCCACATGGGCGTTCTTTCTTCTGATACCCAATATTGGAGGATAAGAATGGCACCATTCCACTCTGCATATTAAAATAAGCCACTGGGAGAATTTTGCTTCGGGAACTAGGGTCTTTACCGCTTGCGAGAAACACGCTCCACATGAAATAATACATCCAAGCCACAGAAAAGCTAAACGCAGGGTCGACAAATCGTGCAGCATGCTTCAGTTGTACCGTCAGCGGCTTTCAAAATTACGTTTAAATGTGTTACCTGCCTCAATAAAGCCACCCGCAATTGGGAACATCGTTGTGACTTCGCCAACACTCTGCATCAGAGCCCAGACAATCACGCCTAACACGCCATCAGAATCTTTCTTAATTCATAATACCAAACAGATGACTGAACTTACCAACAAGGCTAAAGCCAATGAGCGCTCCCAAAGGTCCGGAGACATATAACGCATATCCAAATGCATAGAAGCAACTTGGTCCAATAATACTCGCGAGAGAGATCAGACTGACATGCCTCCCCAAAAGGCCCCTTTTGAGCCCATTTTCAATGATGACTTCATCTTGTGCATCGATGTGCTTGGTGACTTCCTCTACATCCAGCTTTTTATCAGAAGAAATATATTCGGAAGAATTCGCGGAAGGGGCCGAATCAAAACGCAATTCCTTCGGCAGGTTTACCATGTTGCAGGGACGAAAGTAGGAAATAAGAAGGTTAAAATCTCTAATGGAAAGCAGTCCCTGGAAAAGTCGGGGAGAGTTATCTGGTTTTTCAATGGCAGTGAATAGCATATTCTGCTGTATTTAGCTTCCTCCCTAATTATTGCGTAATAAGCCATCATGATGTCGAGATGACCAGAATAGGGAATAATTCGAGAGGCATTCGCTGGTCCGACACAGAGATGGCAATATCCGCATTGGCATGCTGTTGAAAATATAATGTCGGAATATCCATAAGCACGTAGTAGGGTATGTAAGCATACGCAATATACTAATTGTGCTTCATGTTGTTCTTCTTGTTCATAGAGGTGGGTGCTGCCAAGCTGTAGACGGCTTCCTCGTGCGTCCGCTACCTAATCGGGCATAGTCTAACTCTGGGTACTTTTGGAACGGTCCAAGGACATACGGAGGTATCCCCTCGCCTGGTGGAAATGGATCACCTCACGTAATCAATGTATAACTTTCAGCTCTCTTGGCTAACAAGGGTGTCTCGCATCTAATTGGTATATCTTAGTCTGTAATTTGCTAGGTAAATATACCTAATTCAACTAATTCGGTACTTTGAAAGTATGAAAATTATCCTAACAAGATCGATTGCGACAAAGTAGTATTTTGCAAAAGTCACATCTAACGCATGAACAGTTCCCCCTTTTGCATACTCCTTTAATAGCTGGTTTAGCTATTCTCGTATGTAATTCTTTTTCTTTTATTTTATATACATATTATGTGTAATAACCAAGTTTTATTCTGGTTTATTTATGGAATTCAAGGTTGAACAAGCGTCGGGGTATTAAAGTTGACGCCAATCGGAGAACTTAAACTTTATCTGAATATTTTAATAGAGTTATATATAATTCTTGACAAAAGCGCAAATGAGTAATAGAATATTGAATTCCAGCTTGTTTTTGGTATAAAACACAAAACTGGAAAACGTTAATTACTGCTGTATCAAGTATCTAATAAAACAAAAGCTACTACGTACATAAAATAGATTTATAGGTCTTATATTTTGCTTTTAATTAATTCGCAATATCTATACTTCTTATATAGTAGTTATAATCGTTAATAATAATTGGAATTGCCAGTTTCTTAACTAATTGATTTTTAAATAGTTTCCTGGTTTGCTGTACTAACGTTGAAATTTTAGCTGATTTCCTCTGAACTCGTTTTCGAAACGTGTTTACGGTATATATAGTATAAATATTAGTAAAAGCAAGTATAATATTATTATTTTACCAAACTAAGCAGAGAATATGTTCAATTACTTTAGTTAAAAAAGTATTTTATTCGAGCTTGTTTTTATATTTGTTTTTTAAAACCTTGAATTCCGGAGGTAAAGTTATATAAGGTTTAGTCGTTTTTATTGTTCCAAAATCGCACTTTCGAAGCTTTTTAAATAAGGAAATCGATATAAAGTAATTATCTATATATATTGTTAGTTTTTGATATAATAAACTTAAAGTTAATTGTCGAATTATAGAACTAGTTTTTGTAAGTTCAAGCTTCTAAAACACTTCTAATAAATCCCAGGTTTTAAAATTCTGTCAGGGTGCTGCGTAGTACAGAGTGAGAGCAGGTTAATAAATAGACGATAACTGTGGATATCTCCAGAGGGTAGCTGGGGAGTAGCTGGTAAATCAAGGACTATATTCCAAAACTATAAAATAACTACAAATTGATCTCTGAACCCCTTAAATCTCCGGGGGAAAACCCTTTTATTTATATTTGTAAAAACTCATAAACAAATAATTGAATAAAGGCTACATAATACATGACAATATTTTATACACATGACATAAAACCCTGATAAAATACTTCCCTTTGTTAAGTTCTTATTTCAGGAGTATTAAAGTAACAAATAATTCAGTTATTTTTTTTGGAAGTAAAATAAAAGGACCGTTAAATTACTTATATATAATATAAAGTTTTAAAATAGTACTAAACCTCAGATCTCGGTTTGTCTTATTTTGTAACTAGCTGTAATACTGTTTTTTTTTTGGAAATGTTTATTGATAACTTAGGATATTATACTCTTTAAACAATAGATATTAGTTAGTAAAAAACAAATAGATCTTTTAAATTATTTCTTATATTATAAGTATTTAAGTATCTTTAGTTAACAAAGTTCAAAAAAACTATAGCTTAGATTTTTTCCTTAAGTTACCTTTTTTTAAAATTTACTTTTGTTTTAATGACTTATTAATAAAGTAGTTTTTATATAAAGAACGATTCCCAGATATTAAAAACTTTATAAAACTTCTTTGAAAATATATATTCCAGGTATAAGTAAAATATTATATCTTAGGTTTATATATATAACGATTTCTTTTATAAATTCATTCTTTTTCTCTAATATATTTATTTCGAAATATTAGTCTTTTTTTTTTAGTATTTGTTTCTGAGTTTTTTAAGTTTTTTTTTGCTCTTTTTTAGTAATACTAGTAGTATATTTCTGATAAACTTACTTTAGCTTTTGTTAATTTCTATTATTTTCTTGTTTTGTATTTCTTTATGTTATAATTATTTTTGTTATTTTCTTGTATTAAACATTAATTAATTATTTGTGTATTAGTAGATCTAATATATTTTTAAAAGTAAATAAGAGTATCCCAGTAACAATTAAATTACATGAATTCTTTTACTTTTATTGTTTTTATAAATTTTTAATTTAAGATAGTAATTAACTTCTTTTTTATAACAATAACAATTGTAAATGTTGATAACTTTCGAGGTCGTTGCTAGTTAACTATTGTGAAACAACCGTTTTTAATAAATGTACTTGTTGTAAAACTTTTTTTAAGTCTTGTAATACTGTAAGTATCTCCTTTTTTCGTAAGTTTACTTTTGCAAACTTATAATTAATTTCTAATTAGCTTATCAGACTCTTGAAATCGTACAGCAAAACCTTTAAATTAGCGATCGTAAGAAACAACAATGTTTTTATTGTAAGTAGTAGAAAATTACAAGTTCAACAGTTGTTAATTATCAGTTAAACTAATATGAAAAATATCTAAAGTACTGTAAAAAAATCTTTTCAGTTTATAAAAAACACGAAAATAATATCCGAAATCAAGAAAAAAAAATTTAGTGAAATAGAAGTAGTTGAGTAAAAGAAACACTAAATATTAGTAATAGAAAAAATTAGTAATAAGTTAAAAAAATTTGTTAAAGAAATTAAAGAATTTTAAAAGAGTTATGATAAAATAATAAGTGATTGTTTAAACTTTTGTTAAACAATAGTTAATTAATATCTAAAACCAAAATATTATTAATATTGTAAACTTAGCTAAGAAAGAGAATAAAAACAGCAAAGATACCGGTGATATATAAGTAGTTATTATATTAGAAGAAAAAAATAATAGAGAAAAAGAAAAAAATGAAAAAGAAGAAAAAGAGAATGATAATGATAATAATAATAACTAGCGAAGTATTAGCTGAGTAACAGTTGAGTTATTGCTGATGAATAAGTAAATAAATTATTTTTTCTGTTTTAAGTTCTACAAGAAAAAAAAACAGTTTTTTAGTTTATATCCTAGTAATATATGAAATATTAAACAACAGTTAACAAAAAATTAAATCACAAATTTTCTATATTTAAGTTAAGATATTTGGTAATTGAATAAGAGTTATCAAATAAAGAAAGTGAAAAATATAAAAGTATATTATATAATAGCGAATGATATATTTGTAAAGTAGTTGAAGTTCGTAAAAAGAAAGAGAGAGAGAATAAAAAACATAAAGAGTAATAGAATAAATAGTTTTTCTAATATAATTCCTTAGTAGTTATTTAATTATATGTTTTCTTAGTCTACTTTTTTTTTTCTTTGTAGAAATATGTTATAATAAAGATTATTCGACTATAGTAGACGTTTAAGTAATTGTTTATACGTTGTTTGCTTTTTTCAGTTTATTTTTTCTTCTTTTCTTGAAATCTTCGGAATTAAGATTATAACAAGTATTGTACTTTTGTAGTATATTCTTATTTAAGAAATTCTTATATAGTTCTTATGAATTTTTTTCGTTGAAATAACTTTTTCAGTTAATTAAATATTTGAATTTGTTATTCTTTTATCTATAGTTGAAGATTGCTTCTATCATATATATATTATCAAAGCTAATATCAAGTGTTTCATTAGGTACTAAATTACTGTTGTTTTGTTTCCAGAAAAATTCTAAAGCAAATATCGAAAAAATAAAATATATACGATATTTCTTGAATATATCTAGTTTGTAAGTTAACTTATATTCTTCTATTACCTTTAGCACTTTTCAAAATCTCAGGTATTTATTAAAGAACTTGTCGTAAAATCACTGTTAGTTAATATTAATTATAAAAACCAGAACCCAGCTATTTTTAGCAAAAGATATAAGTATTTTACTTTTATTATATTACTTTTTATGTAATTTCTAAATATATTATAAGAGTTTGATAATCTATTTGCAATTATTTTATAATTCTTTAACTCTTTTAGTAATTACAAAAACTTTCGCTGGAGGTTTGCTTCTGATCAAACTTAACTTTGCTAGTTTCAAGAGTTAAAAACCTATTAAAGCTTAAGCTAAAGTAATGTTAATCAAAGAATAAAATAATAAATTATATATAAATTCAGTAATCCAAAACTTAATAACCCAGTTATCTTATATATAAAAGTAATAGATACACAAATAATATTCAAGGTTCTAGTTCTAACGTTTAGTTTATTTATTTGTTTGAGAGTAATAAAAGGTGCTAAGATATTATTTAACAATTAAATAATAATATAATATTACCCAAAACTTGCTAATAAACAACGACCTTTAGTCAAATACTATTTCTGCAAATAATTTACCGAATCTAATAATATAATATAATAATAAAATAACAAAACTATCGGTAATAAAATATTTGGTAATAAAAATATATAGCACGAATTTAATTAATTAATAAACAATTACTAAAATCGTATTGTACTTTTATTCCTCAAATAAAATTAACATAAGAAAGTCAGTAATAAAATTTAAAGATATTTTTTCAAATAATTAAATAAACACTAGTAAAAATACAAATTAGTTATAAAGTAAATAATATTTTAGTTTGGTCTTCTGATATAAAATATAAGTATTCATATATTCTTTGATATTTTTTTGTAAGTTATTCTAATAATAGCAATTAACTAAATATTTAATAATTTTTTTAAAACTCAGATGTTTACTAATAGAAATATTATAAAAAACAATTAATAATTCAATTTTTAATAAATAGTTATCAAAGATATAAATATATCTTTTAAATTTTAGAAATTTATTATCTTTTAATACCTAAAAATTATACTCAAGATCTTTAACAATAAATCACTTGTTATATTGCTGTTTTTATTTTTCATGAATTATAAAATTATCTTCTTTCTGTATTTCACGAATTATATTTGCAAAACTCAGTAACAAATCCTTTGATACTGTTGTAATTTAAGTTTTTTTGATTTATACTGAAAGAATATATAATTTACAACTTATAACTTTAATAGTTGTATTGTTATTACAGACAATACCTTAAAAATCTAAAGACGTAATTCTTGAAGGTTTCCTAGTCTTTTGTGAAATTACTAAAGCGAATTATTTTTCTGACAAAACAAAAGATTCAAAGACTTGATCACTAAATATTTCTTTTTATATATATACAATTACTAAGTTGTTTTCAGTTAATATTTGTATAAATTTACTCAGAAAACCTGGTAATACAATTTATCGTACTCCAATTATATTATCTTTATTTAAGTAATCAAATTTTTGCGATAAATTATTTACTAAGTTTTTAGAGTTAAATTAATATTTAATCTTGAAATTATATCTAAAAAATTCTTGCAACTAATAAATTTATTTATTGTTTAACTACAGTTTTGTAACTAAGTAATAGTAGTTCAAATAATTAATTAATATTTCAATAAAATATTGTATATACAAAAGATAATATTTCTATATTTGAAATACTTCGACGATAACTAATAATTTAATATCTA